>JAKELH010000042.1:0-312259 GCA_021525015.1 Lactarius pseudohatsudake
CGACAGCGGTCCTTAATATGACTTCGCTGCCAGACACGAACTCATCTCGGCACTCCTGCTCGACGCGGAGAGACGAGACGACCTCACCGTCAACGCTATCCAAAGCGTAAGAGGAACAGTCAGTCACGATCGCGGCCGATGTACGGGGGACGAACCAGAAGCTGTTACTTCTCCTTGACTCGGGAGCCAGTGGAAATTTCATCGATCGAGGCGCCGCCCCGCCTTCTAGGCTTTACCACGGAATCTACAGAAAAGGTAGATATTCGAAACGCAGATGGAACGATCAACGCAGCAGGAGCGCTAGAACAAAAGTGTCGACTCACCCTTATAGATGGCCAGAAGCAAGTCTATCCTCGATTTCTTCGTTACCGATCTCGATCTTGTCGCGCCATCCTGGGAATCCCGTGGTTCCAAGCTCGGGAACCCTCTATTAACTGGTCGACGCGAACTTACAACGGCGGACCAATGACCATCGAACAGGGAGGAGAAGCGATCAACGAGACGATCGCACAGAAAATGGCCATGGCCGCGGGAGTAAAGAAAACAACGGAACTACCCGAAGCATACACTGCCTTCTCGACCGTCTTCTCGGAAGAAGCCGCGCAAAGATTCCCTCCGTCGCGCGTAGATGACCACGCTATAGTATTAAAGGAAGGGGCTCCAGATCACTTAGGCACTAAAGTGTACCCTATGAACGTCACAGAATTAAAGCACCTTCGCGATTTCCTGTCTGAACAATTAGCAAAAGGATACATTCGCGAATCCAAATCACCTTACGCCTCCCCGCTTTTCTTCATAAAGAAAAAAGACGGTTCGCTCCGGCCCGTACAAGATTACAAAGCACTCAACGCGTGGACAGTTAGAGACGAATACCCGCTGCCACTGATCAGTGATATCTTGACCTCGCTAGGCAATAAAAGTCTATTCACCAAGTTTGATATACGCTGGGGCTACAACAACATTCTCATCAAGGACGGGGATCAATGGAAGGGAGCCTTCAAAACACCACTAGGCTTATTCGAACCACTCGTCATGTACTTTGGGCTAACAAATTCACCATCGACATTTTCCCGCGCAATGTATCGCATGCTCAGACACCTCCTCGACAAATATCCCGGAGAGCTTTACGTCTACATGGACGACATTTTAATCGCGACCACGGATGACCTTGCTCGTCATCGAGAGATCGTCAGTGCCGTACTCGACATTCTACAACGCGAAAGCTATTTTTTGAAACTAGCAAAGTGCGTGTTCGAAGTACATGAAATCGACTACCTCGGAATGACGATCAACCGTGGCATCATCCGCATGGGAGCGGACAAAGTCAGCGGCTTACGAGACTGGCCCCGGACTCTCTCCACCGTACGCCAAGTACGCAGCACGCTCGGCGTTCTCAATTACCAACGACCGTTTATCCCAAACTTTGCGGCCATCGCAAGACCTCTGAATGCACTCCTCAAAAAGGACGCCACCTTCCACTGGACGTCTGACTGCACCAAAGCTCTGACTACACTCTTAGACATTGCCACAAGTCGGCCCGCACTGAAACAGCCCGACCCGACCTCACCGTACGAATTGCAAACTGATGCTTCGGCGTTTGCACTCGGGGCCATCTTGACGCAGCGCGATAAGCGAGGAAAAGCTCAGGTTGTCGGTTACTTTTCGCAGTCCTTCAACGACGCGGAACGGAACTACGACGTTTATGATCGCGAGTTTCTAGGTCTTGTCCGTGGACTCGAACACTGGCGCCACCTGCTCGTCGGCGGTCCCCATCCGGTTACCGTCTTCACCGATCACGCAAACCTCCTACATTATCGACACCCGCAACGCATCAGCCGCCGCGTTGCCCCGTCTTGTCAACGTCTTAGCTGATTATGACCTCCGCCTCATTCACCGCCCTGGGTCCTTGCTGCAGGCTGACGCCCTCTCGCGCCACCCGTCGTCGACGCCTCTCTCCGATATCCCGGACAACGACGACGTCCTTGTCCTTCCCCCGTCTATGTTGCCTGCGTTATGGCGGTTTCGTCTCTTGATGATCGCCTCCGTCTTGCGCAGGCGGCGCATCGCCCTGCTCTCCTGGACTTGGTCGCTCGGGGCACGCTCACCCGCGCGGACTCTCTTTTTTTTCGCGCCGACCGCCTCGCCATCGTGGACGATGTGGGCTTAAGCGGGGGGTGATCTCGCTATTTCACGACGTCCCAACAGCTGGACATCCAGGTATAACAAAAACACTGGCTGCAATACAGGAACACTATTGGTGGCCCCGCATGAGCGAGATGTAAAGGAATTCGTAAACGGTTTGCGCAAGTTGCCAAGCTAACAAAAACCTACCGGGTAGACCAAAAATACCGATCTATCCCATCACACACGAAGAACAACAGTTACCATTCCAAACAATCGCACTAGACTTATTACAAAACTTCCGAAATCCCGCGGGTACGACACCATACTGACGATAACGGATCAAGGTTGTACAAAGGCCAGTATATTCCTGGCTTGTAACGAAGCCATGGATGCGATAGGAACGGCGGCATTATATCTCAAGCATGTACTCCCGCACTACGGCCTACCAAGTAAAGTGATCTCGGACCGAGACCCGCGATTTACGGCGAGAGTCTTCAGAGAATTGACGAAGAAATTACAATCGAACAAAATATTAGTACCGCATATCATCCACAGACAGATGGACAATCCGAAAGGACGAACCAAAGATTGGAGCAATACCTTCGTGTCTTCAGTAATCACAACGACGATTGGGCGGATTGGTTATCGATCGCGCAGTATACCCTGAACGCTTGGAAGTCGGAAACGACGAAGAAAGTACCGTTCGAGATTCTCTTCGGATTCACTCCACGAGTCCATCAACCCGCGAATACCCGCACTAATTCACGAGAGGCGACAGAAAGATTGGACAGACTCAAAGAAGCACGAGAAGACGCCGCATCGGCCATGAGGGCGACGCAAGAATCTTGGATTCGGGAATCGAAACACGAACAATATGCGGTCGGACAAAAGGTATGGCTTGAAGCCACAAACTTGAGGACGACACACCCGACAGCCAAGTTAGCGCCAAGACGGTATGGACCGTTTCTGGTGGCACAGGTCGTTTCGAAAACGTCGTATCAGTTGGCGCTACCAACGCAGTGGAAGATACACAATGTTTTCCACGCTTCGCTTCTAACCCCGTACCGTGAAACGCAGATGCGCGGGAAGAACTTCGAAGAACCCGCTCCAGATATTATCGATGGGGAAGAAGAGTGGGAAGTAGAAGAAATACGAGGAGAACGCCGGACAGGAAAGAAGAAGACATTACAGTTTCTAGTCCATTGGAAAGGATATGCTGATGCGTACGACAGTTGGGAAACTGAGACAGACGTTCACGCACCAGATCTCGTCCAAAGATATAAAGAACGAAAGAAACTAACACAAACTATCAACTGCCTCTCCATGGATCCTCTCGTCCAACCTCATCCCCGTCATCCCCCTCAGCATTATCTCGTCACTGACGCAGAGCTACCCATCGAAATACGCAGGGACATCGATCGCCGCGTCAATGACTGGGCTTGGGTCGCTGCCGACCATGACGCCCGTGCGGACACGCCAACTACGAGGCAAGACTCGATCGGGTACGCCACGTATCAGGAGGCTGATGGACGCTGGCGCCGTCATTCCCGAGTTAGAGCTAGAAGACGAGAGCGACTAAGGCGCGAGAAAAGAGAAGAACTGGCTCAGACCGCTATCAGAGAGTACGGGATCTATCCCGACGACGTCCCGGAGCCTATCGAAGAATCTATCGAAGAGCTGCCGCGACACGCCGCAGAACCTCCGGCGACAATCTCTGTCCACAGCAACAGCGTTGCCCCGCCCGCAGAAGAACCAAACCCAGCCGAAGAAGCTCATGAAGAATGGAGACAAGCTTTCCGCTCGCCTCCCCTACTGTTACTAGCAGAGCCAGCGCCTCCGGAACACCCGGGAGGGGGTTGGAAGATAGCACGACGTACGGAGCCTTACGCATTCGACATTCTCTTCGAAGACGGCACTAGAGGACCGACACCCTATATCCGCTTCGCAGTCAATCAACGCGATCAACCTGTAGCTCTAGGTACGGAAGGCAGAGGGAAGCCGCAATACTACAAACCGCTCTACGCAATCCCCACACCTCCGCGGACTAACGTAGGCGTGGCGCCGGGTAATTCACTGGCATTATTCACGGATGGGCATCCCGCGAAGAACGACGTCGATAGGGCTATGGCTCTGATTTCAGACCCTGGAGCTGCTGCCGACATTCATCGATTCAGACTCTCGACTCGTCGTAAAAGCGAACTGTTTACACGAATGAGGGAGCTGGACAACCTCTGGAACGACTGGCTGGCGGAGGCCGAATCCATCGATAGACGCATTCGCGAGGCCAATATCACCTCTCGCATCTTTCCATTCTTACCGCAGCCCTTGCCCAGAGGACTCGACACGTTCTATATCGAAGAACCAGGGTCGAACGACCGCAGATTCCGGGCCCATCTCGACGTTCTCGAAGGTATAGCCCCACGACCAGTTCCTCCTCGACTCCCTCTCCGCGACCCTCTACCGCCGCCCCGCATTCCCCCGCTGCCCTTCACTCGTCTACACGGAGAAGAGCCGCGCGACGTCCTCTGCTTATACTGTGAACAGGGACACACCTCGAAAGATTGCCCGCAGCCGCACAAGTTCTGCCTGCGTGCCACCCGGTGTTTCGTCCCCAGCCGACACCCGCGTTTCGGAGACCCGTGCACGCACCGCGCGCCTGATTCTCCCCCTCCGACCTCTCGTCGCTTCATACCGTATGACCGAACTAACACGACGCGACGTAGGTCTTTCCCGAGCACAAGGCAGGAAGGCGAGACGCCTTCGGCTAGTGAGGGGGCTGTGTCACGATCACGTGACACGTGACGTGGCTTGCCAGCGAAATCTGCCAGCGAAGAAGACTGACGCGTCCCGGATCTCATGCGCTTACGCGTTCTCGTATATCAGAAAATAGCCAACGTAAATACCAGTTTGTACGAGTATAAGTACGAGGTCATTGTGTCTGTAGTAGCCTTGTCTAAGTTTTGATAAATCCCAGCTAGTCTTTGCTCAACTCGAGTGAAGCGACGCATCCCTCTCGTCTCTGTCCATTCTCTGGCAAAGTACCCCTTTGCCCTATCGTCGTCGTCACTCGCGTTCCCGACCCTTAGCCCTACGGCACGAACGATCTGGCTGGATCGTAAAAACATATGTGTTTCTGTGTGGCAATAGCATAAACATTCTTGTTTTGCTAAAAAGTGGACAGGAAAAGAAGACAGAGCTGGAGGCTCTCTGGCATATGGTGCAGAACTCCCTCCTTCAAATGGTGGTCCTCAAATGTGGAGCACCAGATGCAGAGTATCACTATATCACTAGTAGAGGCAATGCTGGCCCTGTTAACACATTAACAGGTCTGGTGGGACGACAATCTACAGGGAGAAACAAGTCAAGGTGCTTAGGTCTTCTCATGTTCTCCTGGGCCACCTTTCTTGTGCCACATATGTGTTTCTGTGTGGCAATAGCATAGACATTCTTGTTTTGGTGAAAAGTGGACAGGAAAAGAAGACAGAGCTGGAGGCCCTCTGGCATATGGTGCAGAACTCCCTCCTTCAAATGGTGGTCCTCAAATGTGGAGCACCAGATGTAGAGTATCACTATATCACTGCCCTGTTAATAAATTAACAGGTCTGGTGGGTATTATTCTCATCTTTGCCAGGGTTATGACTTAATTACATAGTTGTAACTAGAGTGCCTAGTTCAGACAGAAGGGAATACTGGAGGTTCAGAGAAGTACAGAAGGACTGCCACATGTTCAGAAAGGGGAAGAAGGGGAAGGGTGAAGAAGTACTGAAGCAGGGGGAAGAAAGAGTCCAATGTGAGGACACCATGTGATCATAGCACTTGTTATTGTGATTCCATGTTGCCTATTGCTGGCTTCCAGAGACTAGAGACTAGCTTTCTATGATGTCTTCAGGTTTGAGGCTCACACGCTCCACTTCTTCTGCTCTGTGTTTTCCCCTTCTGTGTGTTCTGAACTGGTGTTCACATTCTGTGCTCTGAAGCCAAATAAGGTGTACATTGGCCTGTGAAAAAAATGCTTGTCAAGAGGACTCCAAAGATGCATTGGCAATATCATCTTCCCTATCTTCCCCACACCCACAGCAATGTGCAGATTCCCAATCACCATCACCATCACTATCACCATTCCCTATTCCTATCCCTGCTCACACCCACCCCCGTGTTCCTATTTCCCATTTCCCCCCCATCCCCATGTTCCCCATGCCCATCACAACCCACCCCCACCCCCATGTTCCCCATGCCCATCACACCCACACCCACCCCCATGTTCCCCATGCCCATCCCCCCCACACCCATCCCCATGTTCCCCATGCCCATCCCCCCCACACCCATCCCCATGTTCCCCATGCCCATCACACCCACCCCCACCCCCATGTTCCCCATGCCCATCACACCCACACCCACCCCCATGTTCCCCATGCCCATCTCCCCCACACCATCCCCATGTTCCCCATGCCCATCACACCCACCCCCACCCCCATGTTCCCCATCCCCATGCCCATCACACCCACCCCCACCCCCATGTTCCCCATGCCCATCACACCCACACCCACCCCCATGTTCCCCATCCCATCCCCCCCACACCCATCCCATGTTCCCCATGCCCATCACACCCACCCCCACCCCCATGTTCCCCATCCCCATCACACCCACACCCATCCCCATGTTCCCCATGCCCATCACACCCACCCCCACCCCCATGTTCCCCATGCCCATCACACCCACCCCCACCCCCATGTTCCCCATGCCCATCTCCCCCACACCCATCCCCATGTTCCCCATGCCCATCACACCCACACCCACCCCCATGTTCCCCATGCCCATCACACCCACACCCATCCCCATGTTCCCCATGCCCATCACACCCACACCCACCCCCATGTTCCCCATGCCCATCACACCCACACCCACCCCCATGTTCCCCATCCCCATCACACCCACACCCACCCCCATGTTCCCCATGCCCCATCACACCCACACCCACCCCCATGTTCCCCATGCCCATCACACCACACCCACCCCATGTTCCCCATCCCCATCACACCCACCCCCCACCCCCATGTTCCCCATGCCCATCACACCCACCCCCACCCCCATGTTCCCCATGCCCATCACACCCACCCCCACCCCCATGTTCCCCATGCCCATCACACCCACCCCCACCCCCATGTTCCCCATGCCCATCACACCCACCCCCACCCCCATGTTCCCCATCCCCATCACACCCACACCCACCCCCATGCCCCCATTCGCCATTGCCATTGCCATCCCACCCACACCCACCCTGATGCTCCTGTTTTTCCATAAGTTCAATTGACTTTAACTGATCTGGCATCAACTTGGGCCGACTAAGTCATGCCCTCAGATAATATCCTAGTCAAGGTTTTTTTTTGGTGATTTTTTTCTCCAAGTTTGAGTTGACTTTGGTTGACTTGAACTTGACTTTAGTTGACTTCGTGCAAAAATATCGACTTTTGGCTGACTACGGATTGACCGATGTCCTATTTTTTCGACTTTTGGCTGACTTCCTTTTTTACTGAGAGTGACCGTGGTCGGCGCGAACCTTATGTTCTGCTCGACCGAGACCGAATTCTTGCCCGGCCAATAGATCCTGTGTGCGTGAGTACTGTCTTTGTCGTACCCAACCCAACGTCCTTCGACAGCCCGCGCATCTAGTTTCGAGCCCGCGTCGGTGTGAACCCACACGTGTTGCCCCCACTCGGGCACCCCAGCCAGGTTTGGCTTTCGCCCGTGAAGCCGTTCGTACGGCGTAGTGTTGCCCAGAGCCCGCGTGGACGTGCGGTTCTTGAGCCAGGTTGCGTAGTGGACAGCTTCTCCCCACAAGTGCTTGGGGAGACCGCTGTGGTGGAGGACAGCGCGGACGCGCTCTAAGAGACGCCGGTTCAAAGACTCGGCCACCCCGTTGTGCTGAGGCGTATCATGGGTGGTCAGCCGGCGCTCCGTACCTTGCTCCTTGAGAAAGCGGTCGAATTCGGCGCCGGTGTATTCGCCTCCGCAGTCAGAACGGAGTCTCTTGATCTTCACGCCGTGCTGCGTCTCAGCCCAGGCCGCGAAGTCTTTGTAAGCTTGGAGGGCTTCGTCCTTTGAGCGCAAGATGTTGATCTGGGTGTAGCGGGAGTAGTCGTCTGTGAAGGTGGCATAGTAGCGCCGTCCGCCAATGGTGTTGGTCGGCGATGGTCCCCAGACATCAGAGTGAATTTCTTCTCCAAAGGTATTTGCTGGCGCTGCCTCGCGCTCCTTCTTGATGGCCTTCCTTGTCGCCTTAGCATACTCGCAAGACTCACAATAGATAGGTTGCCCATCGTCAATGAGAGAAATCCCTTGTATTGCCTGAGTGCGCACGAGGGTGCGAATGGAGTCCGCAGCAAGGTGTCCCAGACGACAATGCAGCGTGCGGATATCGATTACTTCATCCGCCGAACTTGCGCCGCACACGTGCTCCACTCGGTAAAGTCCGTTGTGATTTGATGGGATCATTCCTATGATCTTGCCTTTGGGACTAGTGATCTTGCAAGCGCTTCCCTCAAAAGACACAGTAAAGCCCGCTTTAGTGATGCGGCTTATCGATACCACCGTGAGAGCCATTTCCGGGGCGTGTAGAGTGTCACGAAGGATAACGGGAGTGGACGACTCGCCGTTTGGTACCCGGATGCGTAGATCCCCCACACCTGTTGCAAAAAAAAGGCGCTTGTCGGCTGCCATAATGGGACGAGGGGCGATTGGTCGATAGGAAGTGAATTGGTGTCGATAAGGGGACATATGACAGGAGGCGCCGGAGTCATAAAGCTCGTTTTCGGTCCTAGGCTTGCCCGCGTAGCTAGCCGAAACTTGATCTTGATCTTGAATCTCTTCGATCGCAGCCCAGGCCTCTATATCCGGCTGCGATTGCTGGTCCGCTGCGGCGGCACCATCTTGATTCCGTTTCTTCGGCCCTTGGCCTTCTTTGCCGCCTCCTTTGGCCCAGCAGTCGGCTCTCATATGGCCGCGTTTCTTGCAATTGAAGCATTCAATGTCCTTCTTGGACTTGCCCTTGCCCTTCCGGCCGGCCTGTACTGCTAATGCTTCATCTTGAGGCTCTTTCTTCCCGGTCCTGAGAACGCGCCTGTCGTATTCATCGGTGACTAAGCGTATGACTGTTGTCGGGGTAAGCACGGTGTTGGTAAGCGCGGCTGTGGTAGACATAGCCGAGGTAGTGGTGTCATAAGATGCGGGAAGGGAACCGAGCAAGATTGACGCGTATTCCTCATCCGGAATCGACTTTCCCATCGCGGCTAACTGCTCGCGTAGGTTAGCGATGTAATCGAGATGAGTGCGCACGCTGTCATCCTCCCCGCACTTCAGCGATTGAAGCTGCCGGCGGAGGTCCACAACGATCATTTGAGTTCTCCCTTCAAACAAGGCCTTCAGTGCGTCCCACACGTCCTTGGCCCGGACACTGTTCTTGATGCGATTGAAAATGGAGTCCGGCACTGAGGCGGCGATCGCCTGCTTGACAGTAGCCTCTCCATGGGCCCATCGGACCGGCGCGTCAACGCCGTTGACTTTGCCGGCTGCCGAGTAAATTAGGGGCATAGAATCGTTAGTTAAATGCAAAGATAAGGTACGCGATTCCATCGCCCAAATCATCCGATCTCTATAGATGACCCAATTGGATCCGTCCGCTGCCAATTTCGGAATGTTAATGTGTGGTTCGTCGCTCATGATGCAAAATAGATAGTAGATAGTGATAGCTCGGTCTCGTACTGGTTTCTAGGCACGGGGCACAGGGCCCATAACCTTGTGCGAGTGAGACGAGATTATGTAACGCGTCACATGTGAGTGCGCGCGCCGAGAAGTCGAAAGTGTGAGAAGTCGAGATTTGAGAGCGGGAATTTGAGCGAGGGTTCGGACGGATTCGAGAACAACAGGATGATCAATTCCAGTCCATACAGAGTACACTTTATACTACTGTTAGTACCATAATTTGTAACATAGGGCTGAGACGAGAATCATAAGGTATCACAGAATATATCAACGCGTCGTCAAGACACGGGGTCAGGGGGTACAAATCGAGGCGCAGGGCCATAGAGACAAGTCATAGGTACAGTAAGGAAAGGGGACCGAGGCATAAATCGGGTGTGATGAGAGGGAGTCGAGGCGGCGATATGGGAACGGTGTGGAGCGTCGCCCTTGTGATGTCGGGCTCGGCGCGCTCGCGCTTGATCGGGAAACGTGTCCTGTGAGCAGTTGTTATCGTACTGAGAAGGAATAGGGGGACGGGGTATAGTATTGGCCGAAGGCCATAGTTCCAAAGATTAGAGCAAGGGGTCGCACACGCTGAGGTGAGACGAACACCCTGGGCCACCGGCCCGATCCAGTCCTGTCGGGATCCCGGCACTGGTGGCTCCCCCGCAAGTCGGGCTCACAGCACAATTCGGCAATGTGTACATATGACCTCAAAAACCCACACAGGTTTTCATACCCGTGTGACCTGTGTGAACCCACACCCGAACCCAAGAAAACCACAAGACCCTGCATCACGGGTACGGGTGGCTCCAAAAATACCTGGGGGTGACCCAAGCCAATCACTATGTGTGGAAAGGTAGCTGTAGTGCACCTTGCACCTTTGTGCCTGCAAGTTTGTCGACTGCCAAAATTTTGTGGACTGATTATATAATTTTCTTTCTTTTAATTCCTTCAAATAATTTGTGTGAGAAAAAAATTCGGCATGTGCTGCCGGATCATACATTTAATCTCAGCCTACTTCCTAATCCAAAATCGAAGGGCCTATCTCATTGGATATTGCTGTAATACCGGTTTTCCTTTTTTACTGAGCCTCCCCCCCAACGTCCTGTCCGGGATTCCGGTCCCGCCCCCTTGCTCGGACGCGTCTTATCGCTCTCGGTGGTTCTGTGTGAAGAAGAAGAGCGGTGCTCTCCGCCTGGTTCATGACCTTCAGCCGCTGAACACAGTCACTATTCGCAACTCGGGCGTCCCTACTCTCGCTGAGCAGCTTATCGAGGCTATGGCCGGGCGCGCTTGTTACTCGATGTTGGATCTCTTTGTCGGTTACGATCACCAGACTTTGGACATTGCTTCACGCGATCTCACTACCATCCAGTCCCCCATCGGCGCTGTTCGGCTTACTTGCCTCCCTCAAGGCTGGACCAACGCCATCGCCATCTTCCATGAAGACGTCAGATTCCTTCTAGAACCAGAGATCCAGGATGTCGCCTGGTCATTCATGGGCGACTGCAGCATCAAGGGCCCAGCCTCGCGTTACGAGACTTCGGACGGCAGCTATGAAACCATTCCCGGCAACGACGGCATTCGCAAGTTTATCTGGGAGCACCTCGTAGACGTTCATCGCATTCTCCACCGCCTTCGCCGTGCTGGCTCCACCGTCTCAGCAAAGAAGCTTTTTATTGCTGTCCCTGAAGTCGTCATCCTCGGGCACAAGTGCACTTATGAGGGCCGCATCCCCGATGAGTCGAAGATGGCCAAGATCCGAGACTGGCCACCTTGCAAATCTCTTACCGACGTTCGGGCATTCTTAGGCATCACTGGCTACATGCGGGTCTGGATCCGTGACTATTCATCGATTGCACGCCCTCTAGTCAATCTTACCCGCAAAGTTGAAGTCTTCGCTTGGGACGATCAGCACGCGCAAGCCATGCAAACGCTAAAAAACGCCATTATTTCCTCCACTGCTCTTATCACTATCGATTACGATCGCAAAGTCTACTTGGCTGTCGACTCTTCATTCCGCGGCGTTGGCTGGATACACTCTCGCAAGACTGTGAAGATAGCAAGCGTCGCCCAGCTCGGTTCGGCTCCATCTCATGGAACGAGCGCGAGGCTCGTTACTCCCAAGCCAAGATCGAACTTTATGGTCTCTTTCGGGCTCTTCGTGCGCTTCGCTTACACCTCGTGGGAGTGCGCAATCTGGTAGTCGAGATGGACGCTCAATTCGTCAAAGGGATGCTCGCTAACCCTGACATTCAGCCAAACGCCGCCATCGATCGATGGATCGCGGCTATCCTCCTGTTCGATTTCAAGCTAGTCCACGTCCCTGCAGAAAAACAGGCCCAGTCGGTTTATCTCGGCGCGAACCTGCGGAGGGAGAAGTTCACGAAGAAGACGATCCGGAGGAGTGGATCGACAAGACCCTTTGTCTCGGAGTCTGGGCGACGACTTGGGCCGACAAGTTGAAGACTGAGCTCGGTGACACTACCCTCCTCGTTCTCTCTGCTGAAACGCAAGACATCCCAGTCTCTTCTGACTTCCCATCTTCCGACAATCCCACCGCGCTGAGACCGACTTGCTCAAAATCCGTCAGTACCTTTCCTCCCTCAAGCGACCCGAGGGGCTCTCTGGCAACACGTTCGACTCATTCGTCAACCGGGCAAGACGTTTCTTCGTGCTCGACGGCAGACTCTGGCGGTGCGGTGACAAAGGGCGGCATCAACTAGTTCCCAACGTCTAGATATCGTCCGCGCAGCACACGACGACCTCGGCCACAAGGGCATCTACTCCACTCGCCGATTCCTCGCCGACCGCTTCTGGTGGCCCTCCCTTGATAGCGACGTTAAATGGTTCGTGGATACCTGCCACGAGTGTCAGCTTCGCTAGGAGACGAAGATCCGCATTCCCTCAACCGTCGCCACTCCAGCCCCTCTTTTTCGCAAAGCTTACATCGACACCATGCACATGACCCCGGCTGGCGGCTTCCATGCTATTGTAAAGCTCGTTGCTCGCTCACCGCGTGGCCCGAGTGGCGCGCTCTTCGGACTGAGACTGGACACACCCTTGGCAACTTCATTTTCGAGGAGATCTTGTGCAGGTGGGGAGCGGTTGAAGAAATTGTCACCGACAACGGCTCGGCTTTCGTCGCGGCTCTGGACTGGCTGGCTGGGAAGTACGGCATCAAACACATTCGGATCTCGGCGTATAACGGGATCGTCGAACGACAGGACCGCACCATCAGGGAGTCTCTCGTGAAGACCTGCGAAGGCAACTTCTCTAAGTGGCCATCGATTGTACCTCACATCTTCTGGGCCGACCGCGCTACCATCCGCAAGTCTACCGGCTACTCCCCCTTTTACATGGCTCACGGCGTGGAACCCCTCCTTCCTTTCGACATTACCCTCGCGACTTTCCTCATTCCCGACCTCACAAAGCCTGTGACCACCGACGAGTTCATCATCACCCGCGCCCGCCAACTCCAATTATCCCCCTTGCACGGTTCGTAAACAATTTCATCTTTCGGTTTTGCTTCCGGTATAGGAGTCGTTCGATCGCGTCTATGCCTAATATCAATACTTTTTTTGATTCGGGCACAGGAGTCGGCAGCCTGAGGTCTATGACATGGGGTCATTTCGGGCTACCCATACCCGTACCCATCCGGGTTTCACTGCGGGTTTTGGGGGTACTGCGCGTTGTGTAAACCCGCGCGGGTACTGGCTTCGCCAGTCGCCTTCTTTGGTCCGGTCCGTGAGAACGGTGCGTTTGGAACGCAACTGCCACTATCAAGCGCTGCGGGTGAACGATAACAAGAGCGGTTTTCCCGACTTCCTCTCTTCTCTCTCAGTCAAGTGACCATGCTCCGTGGAGCGGCAGCCTTTGACACCTCCGTATTCGGGGAACCTTCTTCCTTACCTTCTTCAATAAAAGGGACAAACATGGAACCTCGCCTCCATACACTTTCCACCCCCAAGTTTCTCGGGAGAGTCCGCTCTTGAGGTCGTGTTCGCTCTCCGAGGGGTATAGTCAATTATTTTCGCTTTCTCCCGTGGCTAATTGCGCCTCTGCAGACTCTGCATACGCCACAACCCCCAGTTTTTCAGCTCGGAACTCTCAGAGGATACGATACCGACACCTCTTCATGGGAACTCACGACGAGAAACGACGAGAAGTGAACGTCAAGGAAGGGTACGTAGAACCGCTAGGAGATGACGTCACAAAGAAAATCGCGGCTGGAGAAATATCTGAACTTGTAGTCGTTGCTGAGGGTGAAGAGAGGACGACGTGGTTCGTGTGGTCGTTGGTGTTTTGTAGCAGCATATCCGGTCTCTTGTTCGGTCGGTCTTAACTTTTTTTGTTCTCGACCACCATGTCTTATTCGGTGACTCAGGGTATGACACCGGCGTCGTATCTGGTGCTCTCGTCAGCATTGGCTCAGACCTTGGTCCTGAGAGCCTTTCCAATCTCCAGAAGGTTTAGGCCAGCGATATGAGTGAAGAATGACCCCGCAGCTTACACTCGGGCATTATTTTAGGAACTTATCACTTCTGCCACCACGCTGGGAGCACTTCTTGGAGCCCTGGCCGCCGGAATTCTCTCCGATGCCGTCGGACGACGACCGGTACTTGGCATAGCAGATATCCTCTTCATCGCCGGCGCCATTGGACAGGCAATCTGCCATACGGTTTGGGCCATGGTATGTCCGAATTCACTGAAGCTGCGGGCTGTCCGAGGCTGAGACTACGACGCTATCGAAGATCGGCACAGGCTTCCTGATTGGCTGGGGTGTCGGCATCGCAGCTTGTGCTGCACCTATTTACATCCAGGAATTATCACCGACAGGTCTGCGCGGGCAGATGGTCGTCATAAATGTCGTCGCGATTACCTTCGGACAGGTAGTGGCCTATGGCATAGACGCTGGCTTCGCAAACGTTCATGGAGGTTGGAGGTGGATGGTCGGACTTGGTACAATACCCGCGGGTTTGCAGCTGATCTTCCTATTCTTTCTTCCGGAGTCACGTATGTCGCTATATTGCAGTAATTTTTCCTACTCCTGTATCTCACAAGCGCGCTTGGCCTCACAGCGCGTATCTTGCTCAGGAGAGGACACGTTGATCAGGCGCACGGCGTTATGTCGAAGATTTATGCGCATGCAAGCGCAGCTCAAATAGACTTCAAGGTTTGCTTTCCAGTAGATGGCCGTCTACGCCGCTCATGGACGGACTTCGCTAGGTCAAGGTATTACAAGCTGCTGTGAAGCAGAGCGTGGAGACTGTTCAAACTACAACCTTCTTGGAGCGTTTTCGTTCCATCCTCTTCGTTCCTGTCAACCGCCGTGCCCTTAGTACGTGATGCACCACATTGCTGTCCGACCATATCATAAACAAGAACGTCAGTTGTCGCCTGTGCACTTCAGTTCGCTCAACAAGCTTGTGGCTTCAATACTTTGATGTATTACTCTGCAACTTTGTTCAAGGAGATCGGTTTCAACCAGCCGATAGCGGTCGGGCTTATCATATCAGGGACGAACTTCCTTTTCACACTCTTTGCACTGAAGTACATCGACATCATCGGGCGTCGCCGTATCCTTCTCTGGTCGATGCCTGGCATGGTCTTTGGCCTCGTTCTGGCGAGCGTGGCCTTCCACTGTACGCGATTGTTTTACCCCTTTTCTCTTGGCAAGATGAGACTGAGAGAACCCGTGACACAGTCCTGACACGAAACACGGGGAACGTCTTGGTAGATGGTACGCGTTACTCCCATGGCTGGTCAGGCGCGGTGCTTTTCTCCATGATCGTCTTCGTCGCATCGTACGCCACTGGCATCGGCAATGTACCCTGGCAACAAGGCGAGCTGTTTTCTCTCGAAGGTACGGCCTATGACCCGGCTGCGGCGATGCCTTGCTAACCAACACGTCCGCACCCCCGCGTTCTCGTGTGCGTCCAGTGCGCGGCATCGGGACCTCCCTCGCCACCGCCACCAACTGGTCAGTCAACCTGTTGATCGGCGCTACTTACCTCTCGCTCATGGCGCACATCACCCCTTCTGGGGCATTTGGGTTCTACGCGGCGTTGTGCGCGCTCAGCTATACCTTTGTAGTGTTCTGCTTTCCCGAGACCGCCGGGCTGAGTCTCGAAGAGGTGCGTATGGTTTTCCGCAACGGCTTTGGTGTGCGCGAGAGCAAGCAGTTACGTAAGGTGCGGATGGAGAAGCGCTTGCGTACAGCGGAGGATAGAGCCGGGGATGTGTAGACACACATGAGAAGTCAACTAGTCAAGTCAACTGCTACAAGCATCTGGCGCATCGATCTGAAGCCGACCTACTCAGCGCGTTGAATGGGTCGGAGACCCACGTGATATTCATGCGGTACATCTAAATCTCACAGCCTCCCTGGAACTATAACTTCTTCGTTGCGGTCCAGAAGGCCGCGTGATATACGTAACCGAGCATCGAATCCTTGTTGTTCACATAGGTCGTATCCACTCGGCGTTCGTTCTGATCGCAGTCAGCCTGTGCGCGTAAGGTAACAGGGTACGCAAAGCACGCACTTTAATTTCAAAGCCAATCTGTGCTGCGAGCGCTTTGACCTCCTCTAGATCGAGCTCGATTGAGGGATCGTTTGTTGCATTTTCCTCAAAGTGCCAAAGGAGAGGGCCTGATAGATGGCGCGAGAAATTCAGAAATCCAGCAGTGATCACGCAAATACTGAGAATCAAGAGTCAAGACCCTACCCAGATTTATCCAGACACCGCCAGGAGCAAGAATCCGATGGATGATCCGGAGGTAGTTCACGATATTTTTCGCCTGCGTAAACATAGTTTCAGTCGTGTGCTCTATCCACGAGGGAGGAGAGCGCTCACCGTGTCGATGAAGAAACACGTCAGCACCGCATCCCATAGCTCGGCCGATGGCTCATCAGAGTCTGCATCGCCGTCTTGCTGGCCGTATACCTCTTCGAAATCCCCGGCTACGAGGGAAAAGTTGGACCCTGAGGGGAGTTCGCTGGGAAGGACGTCCGGAATCTGCACCTGCTTGAGCAGGGCGGCGCGGTCGGGCACGTTGGAGAGCGTGTGGATGTAGGGGTAGATCGTGTGCTGGCGCACTTGCTGGGTCCTTTGCGCAGACCAAATATTTAGGGTTGTGAAAAGAAGCGCTGGGAGGGGAAGGGTCGTGCACACCGATTGAGAATGAAGAACGAGGCCAGCAGCATGTAGTGCGAAAACTCGTTGCCCTGGCAGGAAAAACCTGAGGGGAGCAGTTGGGTCGGTGGTCGAATTAAAGGAACGGCTGGGGGAGATTCTCTCACCCAGATTGGCAACGTCATACGCAAGCCTACCGAGCCCAGCGCCTGGAACGAGTACGTGGAAGTTGTGTCTGAACCTGGCTTGAGAGAACGACGAACACAAAGAAGGCCCGACGTGAACGTACCGTTCCTCCGTGGGTATGTCAGAGAAGTGCGCGAGTAAGGCATCCTTTATGGGCTGATAACTTGCCTCCCTTTCTTCCTTACCCTATAACTGTCATGAGATGTGATCCGGCAGAGATGAAAGCATGCAAGGTGATGCAGTGCCTACTTCTTGGCTCCAGTCGCGCACGAGCTGCTTGAGCGTGCTCCTCACTTTGTCCATCTCAAAATCCGTCGGCCGGTGCTTGCGCTTGTGATTTGCGGAATCCGTCGGAGAATGTGGTCCATGGGAATGCGAGTGAGCGTGCCCGGTATGCCCAGGGTGAGGCCGGTGCGTGTGGCTGTGACCCGGACTCGAAGGTCCTGCTGTGGGGTTACTACCGTCTCTTGGATCCGCGACGTTCGTGGTTTGTGAGATAGCCACCGGTTCGCCAAACAGACCTTCATCGCGTGATCCGTCTAAAGTTCCTTCGTTGTCTTCGTCGTCTCCAGGTATGCTATTCTCGAATATCGCCGGGTTGGCTACGATTTGGTTGAGAAATGCAGCGTTGGCAAGTATTGCGTCGTCCACATCGGCAAGCTTGCGCTTGTAGCTGAGTTGCTCGAGGAGAGCCTGGTCTTCACGCGGGAGTGTGAACACGTCCTTGCGACGGCGATTGTTGCCAGCTAACTGTCGGTATTATTAGAAGAGAGACTTGAACGTGCGCGCAGACGAGAGTAGATACCGTGTACGTGGCATATCGTTGGAAGGCAGTTATGACATTTTGAAAGTGTACTTGTTCTTCTTCAACCTCCTTTTCAATGTGTCTAGTAGCCATCAAGATGAACCTGCAATCGGTAGCCCAACGATCCGATCTCGTGCCATTCCCGAGTCGCAACTCTTGTGTGGGCAATGTATCACCAAACTTGCTGCAACTCGTTGTGCAACCACTTGCTGCTCTTTGACACTGATTTTTTTCTGCGAAATCTTACAGATCTAGTACGATCACACCTTCCCACTCCGAGTCTCCACAGGTGCGCTCGGCGTCGGCCAAGCCAATACCTATGGCCACTTTACTGTAGGACTACTCAGGATGTGGAAAGACAGACGAATACTCTGGGTCCGGCAGTATAGTACTATAGTGAAGCCGTGATGATACCGTCGAAAAAAAATCCAGCAGTATCACGGATTGCCTCGAGGTATGCTTGCTAACAATTGTTCCTTTCTTATCGCTTGTCCCCTCTCTGGATCTTCATATCCTAGTTCGAAAGAACGTCTTTTACGTTCCGTACGTCGTCGTGGTCACTGCGGTTGCCCATGAATCCTATCGCGTTTCTGGTAGAGGGCCCTATTCCCCTACTCCGAGTCCGGATTTCATGGGGCGGAGCATTCTTTCAATCCTCTATGCTCAACCCTCGGGCCGGTCCTCCAGCAGTGCGCTGGTCGCTTCGTCCACCTTTGCAGAGGGGCCATGCGGTCATGATTTGACTTGAATAACTCCGAGTTGATTCTGGCCGGCGTCTTCCTATCCCAACACGTGTTCGATCGGGATGTCTCCTAGGATTCTGCTTATCACGCTGTCGGGAAATCCGGTTTAGCTGGGTGCGTTCACTCCTTCGTGCACTCCCCCCTCTAGGATGGCGCCCGTAATGCCGGATTAAGACCGGGACTCATTACACGTGGGGAGATGGTGCACGCGCTGGAGGCAGCAAGATCTACTTGACATCCGACCTAGAGGACATGTCGCCAGTGAGCCGCTCCAATGTCCTGGCTTGTACGCAGTGTCGTAAGCGCTCGCAACTACGGCGCACTGACGTCAAGATACGTAGAAGCCCCTGCTGTTTGGGGTCTACGATGCGTAATTGGTGCAAATGTTCGAAACATGGGTCCTCTGGAGGCGCATCGTCGAACCACCGAACCCGTGCGATGAAAGTCCCCTAGGAGCTGGGGTCGTGTTTCCTGCGTGTGGGTGATCGATCAATTGGGTACATCGTCACTTCAGTGCATCTAGCTCTTGATCTAGATCTCGTGGCTCCACGTTTTACGAGCGTCCACCTCGCATGCCTTGTACTCCGTTCCACTTTTCCCTAGTGAAGTCACGGTGACTCTAGAAATATTCTGTTCCGAGTCCACTGTCTTTGATTTCTCACCTCTGTCGGTGGCTCTCCCCAATCGTAAGCTGACCTGGTGTACAAGCCGAAGGTCCGATTCTCATTACATACCATCCGCAAACTAATGTCTCTGCACAAGGCTGTGATCAGATGTTCAAACCAACTCGGGAAATTAAGCACCGTGGCGAACAGCGTTCACTTGAGCAGATCTCAAACAATTTTGTCATCGGATCATCGTCAATCCCTTACGGACTTATGGTCTCATGACCGGCTAGGCATAGATCATGCGTATATCCTTACGATCACGTCGTAACACAATGATCTTGACGCATACATTCAAGTTGATGTACGCCCGAAACGCGCAACATGCAAGGCCCAATCATACAGTATTTGGATTTGTTGTTCAACGGCCTTGTACCTGGGAACCCTGAATGAGAAATAAACATAACAATAACTAGGGGTTGCGCAGGCATCAACAAGGAAGCCAGGTGTTTCTTATTATCCTCCTTGCGTTTCGAGGTTCGGTTCTTTACCAACACCAACCAAAGAATAACACCATTTTTGAAATGAAAATCTCACACGCCATTGTCAGGTTGACCCGGGTGCAGACCGATCGTGACGTACCAAATTGCGTGTAGGGTTGAATTCTCCGACAAGGAGTGTCCATGGTCGGCGCAGGGTATAGCGTAATTGTCTAGAAGGGTGTACTAGCACCAGTTGCTAACTGGATTCCACGTGACATTTCCTGATTTATACAGGGGAGAGGCCGCAGTTGATTGTCAAGGCGCTTTGCCACCCACGCCAGAAGACGGCGGTACTATTTCCTACTACCCGACTTGCCTTGCACCTTTACAATCACCCTCCTTCACCCGCACACAATGAATTCGTCCTACGGCGACGCTTACACACAGCCCAACCAGTTTCAACCCGCTACATTCTCTCAGGTTCACTATCAGAACCCGACTTCGACAAGATCAAATCCCGCACAGCCTCGCACCGCGCCCCCTCCCATTGAAGCCCCGAGGCCGCACTCTATCGCAGAGCTTGCAGAGATGTCGAAACAGACTCTTGGGGACGAGGCTCGACCGTTCAAGGCTTGGCTTCGAATAGCTGAAAATGCCCGACGAGACGCCAAAAGTTTTCAGGAACAGGGCAACCTCGAGTCTGCATTCATAGAGTTTGCAAAAGCTGCCACAATTGTACTCGAGAAGATCCCCTCCCATCCCGATTATAGGGTTCTTCTTACTTCAACACAGAGGCATAACATGGGCCTGGTGAGTTATCTCTTCCTACTAGCTCCCCCACATTTCCCCTGTCCCCAGAACTACTATCTGGCTGGTCGTCTACATATGCCGACCAATTCTATGCACGACCATGCCATCCATGTTTATCGGGGTTCCACAGAGCGCCACGTGATTCGAAGCGGCGGTTTTCACTTTCGTTTTGCCAATACAGTCTAGGCATAAATTGGCTCTCTCGGAGGCTGAATGTTCCTCCTCCTGTAATCCTGAGGTAGCAGCTTGGCCATCGTCGTCGTGACATTACATGGGCATCCGCCCTGTCTCGAATAGCATGGATGGATGGGCGCGACATGGCTTTAGTTTTGCACGCGTCCCTTGAAGGACCACCTTGCCTGTGTCATTCGTGTTCACTTCTTGTTTCTAGAGCTGACCAAATATGCAGCACGGACAGGAGATTCTTGATAGTTTGTCCGAAATCAAGGTTTCTCTCATGGTTCGCTACGAGCAGTGGCGGGCAAATCCGTCTTCTGCGCAATTCCAATCTGTGCCAGGACCTATTTCCGGTTTACCTCCGCAACAGCTAGTTCCGCGCCGTGGCATCCAGTCGCATGGCGCAAGTACGCCATCGTCCTCATCAACTCCTTCGAGTTCGCGCAGCCGTGCGTCAATGCCTCCTCGGAGTCGCACTCCGTCACCCTATCGTCAGAGTCCAAACGAGGAGGATAGGGCGTGGCGTGAGCGAAATGATGCGATTCAACGCGACGACGCTCGTCGCCGGGAGGCGTCATCTGCCGATGGGGCCCGTTCCGAGCAGCCGCGCCCAGCACGCGAGGATGACGTGCGGCGACGTCGTGAACGCGAGGAAGAGGAGAGGCGTCAGATAGCGGAGCAACGTCGGTATGAGCAAAATGGGATTATACGCCGACAACAAGAGGCTGAGTTTGCTGCGCAATCCGCGAGGTTCGGACAGTCGAATGGTCAAAATCAGAGTGTCACCATGCCCCAGCCGGCGGTTGCAGTTCAATACCCACCTGTCTCGGGGTCGGTTATTTCGGTTCCGGTGTCTACCGGTCCAATAGCAAGTCACTTACAAATGCCACTCGAGAGTCCGACCCGGTGCGTCATTCATCAGCTAAAACACACCCCCCGCATGTTTTGATACTTTAGCCACAGACATCATGCAGACAAATCTAGCCGACCGTGAGTTTCTGATTCCTCTGTTTGAATCGGTCACTGATATTCCTTTAAATGGATGCCCCTCAGACCCATACACCAACCCATTACCACTACCTCCGCTCTCTCAACGAACCCGGGCACTGTTCAGTATCCTTCGTTGATGAGTCAACACCAAATATCCCAGGGATATCATCCGTCACTCAGTTCAATGTTCCATCGTCCATCACATGCATCACACGCGGGCTTGCTTTTCCAATCCCAGGAAGCTGCCACCCATCACCACTTTTACCAGAACCTCCTACCTAAGAAATTGCAGCACACAAATTCGTCTTATACTCAGTCAGCGCATCCACCGCCACTGCCTCCGAAGGAGCTGGTTGCCCCAGCCTTGGGTGGCACGGACCCTGTTCCCCGCGAACTCAAGACCGTGGCCTTCCCTCGAGACTGCCTGAACCGGTTTGCATCGATCGCATCGATTAATACATCGCGGAATCGTGAAACTTGTGGCCTGCTGCTTGGAAAAGATAAAGGCGGGAAATTTGTCGTCACGACGCTCTTGATTCCGAAGCAGCATTCGACGAGCGATACATGCACCATGGACGAGGAAGAGCTTGTTATGCAGTTCACGGAAGAACGTTCCTTAATCACGCTTGGATGGGTGCGTTATCGTTTTACCTTACCGGCAAACCACAGCGTGGTGCTGACTATATTGTGACTGTCCAGATACACACGCACCCAACGCAGTCTTGTAAGTGTCACCACGCCCTACTTCGGCTGCACGTGCCTTGACCTGATTTTCGCGTTTGGGAATAAAGGTTTCATGTCATCTGTCGATCTGCATACACACAGCGGCTTCCAATGCATGCTACCCGAATCCTTTGCTGTAGTATGTGCGCCGAACTCGACACCGAAGTACGCGTTTCATCCTGATGTTCCTCGGAACGGCTGCTGACAATCTATTTCGTTGCCCAGCTTCGGTATCTTCCGCCTGACAGACCCCCCTGGCTTGAAAACTATTTTAGAATGCGAAGTGAAGGAGGCGTTTCACCCGCATCCAGAGCGGCCGATATACACTGTGCGTAAACCCCAGACAGGTTTCATAAAGAGAGACGCTTGGGCTGATAATGCTCTGACAGGACGCCGACAAGGGTCATGTCCAGATGAAGGATTTGCCATTGGAGATCGTCGACTTGCGCTGAGCGTGACTCTGTTTTTTTTTGTTTTTTGGGATCATATTGAAAGCGGGACTTTGCAACAGTTCCGTTTGGTAGCATAAGTTATATTACTATACCATACGTACAGACTCGTGGAACCTGTGATCCGATTCCACTTTTAAGTCGGTTGCAGGCTAATATCGTTGAGGCAATTGTAACTTTATCTCATGTCGATTTCTCTTCTCGCCGAGTGATCTGATGAAAGTGTATTTACTGCCTTGCAGTCTTTGACGAATCGAGTCATCGAGTCAGTTTGGTCGGTTCGTAATCCACGACGGGCTCAGTGATGCCCAGGCCGCAGAAGAACTGTTCCAGTCATTGCAATTTTGGCATCCTCGGACTTGTTCCGCACGCATAGTACAGTAACAGACAGCGACATGCTTCATTTCCTCATAAACACCTGGCACTTGGGTGTTTTGCAAATGAGGTGATACATAGAATTTGAGCCACTTTCCCCTAGATCCCCCTGACTGTCGTCGGTCGTGAATGCCTCTTGGGCTCAGTTGGATCAGCCTACATGAGAGCCACAATGTGGACTCCCATCTGGGAAGAGATACCAGCAAGGATGCCAGTATTATCCACCGTGACCAAGACCGTGACTACGACGGACGGAGATCTGCCTGTGTCACGTGAGAGGGAGTTATTGGCAAGGATCCCGGATCCCGGCACTGGAACGGTAAAATTTCCCGGTTCCAGTGCGGGCCGCGCATGCAAGCAATCCGTCCAATGATGTAGGTCCCAATGAGTGGCATTGAGTGGTTTGAAGGTTTCCCTTGCCAGCAACCAACCAAAGGCCACATCACAGCAAATTAGTCAGTATCAAATGTGTTGTGGGTCATTGCATTTTGTCTCCAATCTCATCCAAAGTTTATATATACTATCCAGTACCAAGCCTCCAAAACAAAAAAAAAAAAAGAAGTTGGGGTGTCTGAAGTCGGGGTCAGTGACGGCATAGTATCGATATGGAAAACTGCTGTAAATTCTCTGATAATTTGCATAAGCAATTTTGACTTTGCTAAGTTAATAAAAGTTTTAGCCAAGGTTTTAGCGTTTTTTGCTGATGAACAAGGCCAGTCACCGGTCACCGGAATGCGGCCTGGACATTCATGCAGCGGTGGTAGTGCGGTGACCTGGTGGGACACTACCGCAATCCGATTGCACTGGTGGTAGTACTCCAACTCCCATTCGTTTGGTCCATACAATACTGATATAGCACTTTCACTAGCGGTGGCAACCCGATCCGATTGCACTCCAACTCCCATTTGTTTGGTCCATACAATACTGATATAGCACTTTCACTAACGGTGGCCAGGTAACGAATCACACAAGTACTATCGCCGAAATATCACTAGCATCTTTTGATTCTGCCAGTATCCGGGCCTTGGGCCGATTCTATCTGCTATGCATCAAGCTTGCATCCGGTTTTGACAGATTTCCTACTACTGGAACTCAAGTGACCGAACTTGCAGGTGGTGTCTCATGGGCCTCATCCCTAATGAGCTCAGCGCTGTCACAAATTCACAATGGTGGCCACGTTTGGTTACGGCGGAGGCAGTGAGAACCGCTTGCGCTGATTTCTGGGAAGAGGTTGCACGCATCTAATCCGCACCTGGTACTGTCTACCACACTCCTTGATCTCGCTCGTAATCACAATACTATTACAATTCCATTATAAGGCCCTCCTTGTGGCCCACAACCCTGCTGTCCCACTTCCCCTCTGGTCCCTATCTACTTCTCAACATCTACGTCAATGACTGAGTCCTCTGAATCGCCAACCCCTTCCATGGAGGTCATCAAACTGTAAGTTCAGTGATGCTACAGTAGCGGTTTCCCTCATAATCCGGTTATCTTTTCACACTACCAGAGCTACCCCTCTTGTGCGTTTGGCACTTGTCCCGCTGTCCACACAACCGATTTGCCCAACAATGCCTGCAGCTCTTTGGCCCCGTATTCAACTGGTTGCTCTACGGCATTCTCTGCGCCCAGATTTGTGAGAAGCCTGTGCCTCTAAAATTTTATTCCACTGATCCACATTCAGACGTATATAGCTACAATTTTCCAATGGACAGACAGTCCCTAAAATTTCTAGGTTGGTCTTCAACATTATTCAGAAGCTCTGACGTCAAGGCGAACTTTGAGCAGCTTATTTCGTCTTTCTGGTGGAGACCGTCCAAACTGCGCTGACTGGAGCCGATATCTACTATTGGTTTGTCGCTGGATTCGGCAACGTGGAGCGCCTCGAGAATTCCCATTTCGCTCCCGTAAACGTTTCCATCATCACCGCAGTTATTTCGTTCATCGTTCAAGGGTACTTCTGTTATCGAATTTGGGTGCTGACTCGGAAGTCACGATCGTCGTGGATCTGTTGGATCATCGCCGTCGTATGTATACCTGACAGTCCCCACATTCTTTAAGCTTCTGATATTTTCTCGAACACAGGCCGCGGTGACTCAATTAGTCGCGGCGGTGTGGGCAGGCACTAAAGTTGGTGCTATACACGCTTTTGCTAAATTGTCTTCACACGGCGTCTAGTCACTCATGCACAAGAATTATGTGGTTCCCAGGACAGCGCTATACGTACGCACACTCGTTTTGGTTTAATTGGCCATAATCACACTTTGTCGTGATAGTTATGGGCGATATCGAGTGCCTTGGCGGACATCCTGATCGCGATGGCGATGACGTTGCTGGTACGCCATCACATTATGGATCCTTACCACATCGACCGAGATTCTTTTGAGCAGTTAAGGAGGGCAAGTAGCAACTTCTCTAGCTTCGTGTTAATCCGTGTGGTACGGCTTACCATTGAGACGAACACCCTTACTGGTACGTGTTTCCCGGAAAACCCCACATGGTCGTGCATCTAACTTCCTGTTCAGCCACCTTGGCCATCACGACCCTTGTGCTTTATGTCGCCTTCCCCGTAAGTCAGACAGAGATACGCCACGAAACATCTTTTGATCTGTCACGTTGTCCACAGAACGAGCTATACTACGTATACATGTACGTTCTTTTTGTCCGTCGTTGTGTGCCTTTCTGACTAATGTGAAAAAAGAGTTGCGAATTTTGGGAAAGTGTGAGCGACTCAACTTACACGGCACGCGAGCCTTAGAACGCTGACGACCGGTTCAGGTACTCTAACACATTGTTAGTGAACCTCAACAATCGCATCTACTTGCGTGACCACCGATCACCCGAACATGGAGATAGCGCCCGCCCGCCCCATCCCGACGGGGCTCGCGCTATCACAGAAACACCACTCCGTTTCGCGATACCTGAGCCACAGCCACGAGCACTAAGGAAAGACACCGACATTTTCTCTCCCTCCATCATTCCCCGGCCAGTGGACCTAGATAATAGGAGAGGCGGCGACCCCAGCACTGATTGCCCCTGGTATGTGCACTGTCCCTTAACTGCTCTCCCCTAGGAAATGACATTTGTTTCCCGAAGATCCCAAGTGGGCGGGTGGCGTGTCGCCCAATCCTTACGACTGAAAGGACGAGGTGCATGGATTATGATGAGATAATGTGGCCGTTGGGATATGTGATAGACTTGGACTTGTTTCGTGGTGACCCCCCTGGAGCGGCGATGGAACGTTAAAGTCACTCGAGTTCGACGACTGAGAGAAATGCTCCAGTGTAATAGTCCACCAAATCCTCCTTCCTCAATCCTAATGGGTGCTTGAGGCTTCCGCGACCCCGCTGTGTTCCGTAGCTTGTCTCATCAGCACCCACTGGAATTGTCAGTGGCAGCGGGGAAGCCGTAGTCGAAAATAAACGTGAACCGGGCATGAGGTGGTCAGAACACCGTTTTGAGTCAGTCGATTTGAGAGGAAGTTATTGACGCTCCAGCACGCGTGCATGTGCTATGCTGTGCCTAAATTTCAATCACGGATGTCCGCCTAATGAATACATCACCAGTTCCCACCAGGTCCGTGAGGAGAAGGAAGATGGTTGAAGGCTGAGGAGATGATAACGATTTGAACACCAATGTGTTGATGATCAGGTTTAAGCCGTGTCAAGCTGAGAGTGGGCGTCAGAATGGACATCGAGCGTCGGGCCTGATTTCCAGTGAGTTGTGACTCTTGTGAGAATAGCATGATGCCCGAGATAGGTGCGACGAAGAACAATCACCTTAAGCGTGTTTCAAGTTCTAAGGTTCGGCGTGATGGCGTCCTGTGATAATAGGGTTGTCTGGTCCATTGGTCGATGTACTGGCCGCGTGTGCCAGTGATCGTTGCATCGTTGCATTATGCATGTCGTTCAGGTTGTTGCATGATCGATGGTAACACTACCTAATTTCGCAGGAAACCAGTCATACATGCCAGTGACGTGCCGCTCCAATACCTCCCACATTCGTATATACAAACTGCTCTACGCCGTAGGCCGAGGTCGACACACGAAACCAATTCTGGGGGAGATGAACGGGTCGTCGCTGACTAGGGCGCCGGTAGAGCTGCACGTTAGGCATGAAGTCCACGTTACAGCTTTGAACCTCTTGCGACAGCAGTACCCTTTGCAGTGCCCTATTGATGATACCCACACCCCCGGGCCGGGCCTACACCGACGTCATGGTGGGGAATCACGTTGTGACCGTGCGAAACAAGGAAACACCCGAGTGGCGGGAATCCGGACCGCGGCCGGTTCGAGTTGGAGACGGCCGCGACTGCTACTCTCACTCTCAGCTCAAGCTACGCATTATCTTAACAATGGTGAGAATACCAAAAACATAACAACATAACTCTGACAGGTCTCTCTTTCAGGCTCGTAATGAGGAAAAGGCTCAGTCCATGCTCTACCGCTTCCGCGAAGCGCAAGCGGCAGAGCTTGGCCTCGGGACGCGAGGCGATCGGCGACCGCGCATGGCGAGCGCGTGCAAGAGCCTACGCGAATGTGAGCGGTGGCGAGGAGAAATTTTGCGCGAGATCAGTAGGAAGGTGTCGAAGATACAGGATTGTGTGTGTTCTCCTTGTCCTTGGTTCGTTCTGAGATCGTGGGCTCAAAGCTTACCTTCCACAGCTGGTCTGACTGACTACGAGGTTCGCGACCTAAACGATGAGATCAACAGGCTCTTGCGTGAAAAGCGACATTGGGAGAATCAAATCATCGCTTTGGGCGGTGCCAACTACCGGAGGAACGTGGCCATGCTGGACGACGATGGTCGGGAAGTTCCAGGAACCAAAGGATATAAGTACGTCACCTCCACATCTCTTGAGAGTCCTTCTAGCGTACCGATGCGAACCTTTAAAAAGATACTTTGGACGGGCGAAAGAACTCCCAGGTGTAAAAGAGCTCTTCGAAAGCCGCAAAAAGGAGGAGGACGAAGAGAACGCGACGCATAACTTCTACAAAAAGTTTACCAACCAGGGTCCAGCGTACTTTGGCGACCTCGACGAGCTCGACGGGGAGCTCCTAAAATACGAGGAGGCAGCAGAGCAAGCAGGTACGCAAATGCTGAGCACCTCGACGCCCCGCCGGTGGGGCGTTTTGACCGCATGCAGCTCACACCCAACATGCGACAGGATGGGAAGAGGCGCACACCCACCTTCGTGAAGTGCTGGGCCTTCTTGACGACACACCTGTGCCCAAAATCCCGCGAGGAGCTGGCGCGCCGTCATCCAATGCGACACCCTCCGACAACCCACCGTCAGCGGCACCGGATAGCAAGCGCAAGGCCCGCGACGATGGTGGGGACGGCACTCCGGTTCCGGAATCCGACGGCGAACTCACCAAGCGCTCGAAACCAGGCTCACTAGTCCCTCCTCCCCCTCCCGACGCCACGCAGGCAGATGTCGCTGCCACGACATTGGCGCATGCTCGCGCGGCTGCTGCCCACATTCCCTTCTTGTCGGTGGAGAGTCTGCTGCCGCCGAAGATGCCGACGAAAGAGGAGATGGAAGGCGTGCTCCTAGAGCTGCGCAAGCGTGCGCTGGTCGAAGAGTATTTCGGGAACTAGCGTTTTTGGTGTACTTTTCTCTGTTTCCGTGTTTCCGTCGTCCGCCCGAGTGTGAACACAGTTGTCATTATTTAAGAATCTAGTATCTGATTACAACTCTATACACGATAAGCTCTATATAAGGTAGGATTGCGAGCTGGAGAAACCAGTAGTCTAGTCTAGTAGGCGCATGCATGACAGATGTGAGAACCGGAGCGTCTAAGACTGTGAAGATAACAAGTGCAGTACCCCAAATACAACCGTCAAGAATCCAAACCTCGACGCCATAAATACCACGGCGGCTCCCTTGGCGGCTTCCTTGATCACCGTCGACCCACTGATGGGCGGAGAGGCGGCGAGCACAGCAGTCGATGCCTCCTGCACTGGCAACCGGACAGCTGATTTCTCGGAGCGGGCAATCGCCTCCATCCCTTGTGGGGGCAGGAACCGGCTCGCGCGCCACGCGTTCATCCACTTCCAGACGTTCTCCTCCCCAAGTGGCCGAGCGCCTTCTGCCAGCACGTTCGACACACGGATCGCGCGCGCGGTGTCTAGACGCGCGGTGCCGATGGGCTCCCACTCGAGTCCCGTGCGCGCAGACTGGAAAAAGCTGAACAGGCGCAGCGCCGGGTTCTCCGCCTGCGCCCTCTCCAGCTCTGCGGCGGAGTAGGTCTGAGAGGCCTTGTGCGCCGCTGCGAGCTTGGAGAGCCAGTCGGGGTAGGGGACGAGCGGGACGTTGAGCGAGGACGCCACGGGCGCGATGAGCGTGTTGAATGGGACGCCGCGAGGGTGCGCGACGTGGAGCGTGTGGGCGCCTGGCTGCGTGTCGACGCGCGACATCTCGAGCATTGCGGCAGCCGCATCAGGCGCGGTAATCCATCCTACGGACTGGGTTATTCCGTCAGGAATAGCTTGGGGGTCAAGTCGGAATGGGGACGCACCCCATCAACGCTCGGCAGACATCCCAGTGTGATCGCTGACTTTAGGAGTGATGGGAACCACTCGCTCTCGTTCCAGGTGCCACTCCCATCTCCACAGACCTGACCGAGACGCACCACTACGGGTCGCAGTGCGGTACGCTCCGCAGCTGCATCAAGGATGCGTTCTGCTACCCACTTTGACTCCGAATAACCAGTACCGACGGCAATCTCTGGGTTAGATAGGACCTCCTCCGCGACCGAGCCCTTGTTCTCGAAGTCTAAGGATGATCGTCAGTTACAAGGATGAAAAGAAAAACAAGTCGACTGTAGGACGCACTGATGAATACGGAGATAGAAGAGACAAAGAGCAGGTGTGGGGGGCGCGCGAGGGGCGATGTGATCGCAAAATCGACTAGGGCGCGTACGCCGGAGATACCATCTTCGAAGGATGCCAAAGACAGGTTGAGATTGATTTTCCAGGCTATAGGTGTAATCAGCACAGCTAGCCAAGCTATAGGTGTCAAGCGTACCATTATGAACAATATGCGTGACCGATCCGTGGATCTATGTAGTCATGTCGTATGAGCATTTGTTGTAGCAGATGAAATATCGACATACTTCTCCGTATAGCCTGTCGTTCACCGCAAAAGTTGGCGCATTCAGGTCTCCCTCAACATAAACCAGCTTCCGAGAGGAGAGGAGGCTGATATCCAACCCGCGCTTCTCAAACGCTGAGCGCTGTCGGGCCTCTGAAGTCGCAGATCGCGACGGCCTGTTGAACGCATATACGCGCATAATCGTCGGGGATGCAAGTAATTGAGCGAGCATATTTGAGCCGAGACCACCGGTCGTCCCGGTCAACAGATAGGTGTCGCCAGCAGGCAACTGGTGGCCAGATCCATTGACAACGGGACGTGCGGGGAAGGTTTCCGTGTACTTCTCCACAAGTGCCTGTAACTCCTGCCCGCGTGCTTTGAGGCCAACGCCAAGGGCAGATTGAGGGTCTGTCACCGCCCTGGTTAAGAACGTCGCCATGCGCTCGATACCGGGGTGCTCATATACAAAGGACGCAGACACAAGCTTCGCTGCCTCGGGCTTGGTCTCTCGAAGCCCATGCAGGACAGAATTGCGAATATAAGTCGACTGTAGACTGCAAGGATATGTTAACGAACAGCGAAATAAACACTTGCAGAGCTGTGTACCTATCGCAACCATGCTGGAAGATGTCAACACCGTCGGCCACCTTCTGCGCCATTACCTTATGGACAATGCGCCGCACGTAGTCCAACGATTGCGACGGAGTCCACTCGGAAGGTGATGGGATATCAACCTGTGAAGTCTGCTCGACAACATCATACAAGGCGTTAATCTCATCATCGTAGTCCTTGAGGATTGCCTGCCGCCGCGCTGTCATTTTTGCAGTGTAGGCAAAAGGTTTTGATGAAGATGCGACAGTTATCATCTGAAGGGTCGACAAGGTCAGCTCAGAAATAAATGTGATTAGTTGCACGCGCCTCCTTGAATAGACGAGAGTGTTGAGGCGCAAAAGCGTTTAACCGCTCTATGGTCGGCCTGCAACTCATGGGTTAATACCAAGGAAAGGAAACTTATCTGAGGACTCGCCAGATCAACTGGCGAAACTGTTCTAGTTTCACTTCATCCTTGGGGTCGAACGCGAATTGAGGCTTCGGGTCGACGAGGACGCCATTCTGGAACCTGCCCCTGCCAAACATGACAGAAGATTGGATATGTGGGTCCTGGGCTAAGATACCCTCTGCAGCAGACGTCAGACATTTTAAACTGGCCACCAAAACTGGTATCGTCCGTACCTAGAGGCCCTGGGTTCGTCTTCTCTCCTGTCGACAACATGATTTGATCGTCTTTTCTGCCATAAATTTTCCATAAACCGGGCTTCGTTGGGTGAGGTACTAGCAGATCCGAGGTAGCGTATGCATTCTTTCCGTCTACATCAGTATTGAATACGACGGGGTGGTGCAAGTCGTGGTCCTATAATTTCTAAGCAAAAATGGGGGCGGACATAGGATTCTCTTACAACGAGAACCAGTTCAAAAGTTCCATCGCCTTGGGGTAGAAATGTGGGAAGACAGTGAGAGGAAACAGTGAGATACTCCCAATCTTCTCCACGAGAATGGCCTGTTGTGATACATCAACTACGGAAGCAGAACGAGAGGGAGACGGACGCACTTGGAAGCACGGTGTTCATCACACCACACTCGGTACTACAAGAACATTAAAGAGAGACGAGACAAATAGGATCAGGGTGCCTACCATCCGTACTGGGAATGTACGGAGATCCCTTCGCGTGTGAGGAGATCTCCTACTTCCTTAGGTAGTGGGCCCCCTCCCCACATCTTCAAAGAAATATAACATCAGTACCATAAAGCAAAAATAGTTGCCTTAAACATACCACCGCCTTCGTGGTTCTGAGATAATCTACAGCGGCAGGACTGCGTGACCATGCCTGGGTACGCTGCTCAATGACAAGTACCAAAAAGGAAAAGGTCACGTGCCTCTAAAAACGTAGGTGCAGCCGCCCCGATAGAGCACTGAGTGGCGATCATCCCTTCCAATACGTTTTGGGGATTTGGTAGTACAGCTGGAAAGGCCGGCTTGAAGACGGCCATCACCACACCCACAGATACCTGCAAACTGATAAGGACAGGTGGACACGGGAGAAAAGGGCACGCACCACTAGGGCGATTTGTAGGACACCCATTCCGTGGAATACTGGCATAGCATGACAGGACATAATTTGCCCACACAAGTCCATTTCTCCCCACCCTAATCACATATGTTACTACAAATTCGGTGGATGGGAAAAAGGACAACATACACGGAATGGTGCATAGAGTGACGACCTGCCTGTGGGTCCATACTATCGGCTTTGGAAACGAGGTAGATCCTCCACACTGGAGTCAATCGTAAGTACCTCGATAGAGTAGGTCATGTGCTTACCAGAAGAATGTAATATCAAACCTGGCGCGTCTAGATCGAACTTGACCGCCGGATAGTACTTGAAATCGATGTGGGAGCAATCATGGGGGTAAATATCTTCGAAGTGCGGCATATTGGAAATAGGAATCTCGGGATGCCCATCCGCCCGAAGTAACTCCAGGGAAGTAGCGGCAAGCTTCTGGAGCATGGGCTCACCGCCCACCAGTAGGTGACGCGTAGCCGTCTTCTTCAGAAGATGGGCGATAGCCTCAGGCGAATTTCTGGGCGAAATGGGGAATACAGCAAACCCAGCTCGCAAAATCCCAACTTCGGTCGTAACATAGGTCAGGGTATCTACAAGGAGTGAGGAGGCAGACATCGTAAAGAACGGTGCACGAACCCGTCGCCGCCAGTGCCGCAACGATAATGGGGCGCCCATTCAAGGCGGCTGCGGCGTCGTCCGCGGAGACGCGGGACGCAACAAAACGTGCGGCGCGATGAATCCCACGAACAGCTTCAGCCCACGCAATAGTCTTGACTTCTCCAGGACCACCCTCATAGGTGAAGAGGGGGTGCGCAGCACTATTTTTGTGCTGCCAATCGTAAAGGTCTGGCAATGTGAGGGACTTATCGCTCAAAGGTGGAGCCTTGAACGATAAGCTGTTCAACACTTGCGTCTTGGGTAGTAGGGCGGACATGGTGGGGGAAAGGGAGGAGGGAGAAGAGAAGCCAGTTAGGTAACCAGAGAGGTGCATATGAAAGACAGAGTGCGACTTCCTTTCCCGGAACGCATATCCGGTAGAGTATTCAGTATTACTCAACGCACCGGTGACCGGACACAGAGGGACGGAAATGTTACGCCGGACACTGCACCGTAGCCCCAGCGTCAGGATCACAATGGACTCCGAGCGAACAATATCAATGTCATCAGATCCTCGTCGAACGGCGCGGAGGGGGTGCACAGCAAGAAATGAGCGCTTCGGCGCCAGTAAGGCAACACCGGATCATCGTTTGCAGTATTCCTTGAAGTCGGCTGAGGACAAGAAAGGACCGCTCCGACATATGACTAAGCCGACACTTTGCTCACGGCGCACGGCGCACATCACTGGCATGCACCATCCCCGATTCTCCCGTACCGTACACGGCATCCGTAAATCCGCAATAAACCCAACGTTAAGGCTATTGTGATACCTTGCCATCTGTCCTCTGGACGTCTATTGATGCCCAGGCCAAGGCCCAGGCGATTGGGCGGTTGTTGTACTCAAATTGAATCCGGAGCGTATGGTTCTGAGCCTTCTGGCTTCTGGCCAGTAATGGAGAGCCCAAGGGTACCTCTGCAACAGTTCTGCTAACCTAGGCTGGATCAAGTACTCTAAGGTCAGCTTCATCTCGGAGTTGGGTTATCGAAAGGGCAGGCGCGAAAAGTGGGCGAGCATCAACGAAGTCCGCGCAGGACTCGCCTCAGAAGAAACCCCCTATCCTGGCTCCATCGGCCGTCGGAGAGACAGGCGTACTTGTCTTGCCTGAGCCTGAGTGTGTTCTTATGGCGCCGTCTTCCTTACGACGAGACAAAGAATTGCCGGATTATAACTATCCAACCGATCGTACCGTTGATGGATGCCAACCGCCGAACTCAGCAGCGAATGAATGGCAAGATGAACAAACATAAGGTGATACAGCGTAGGCAAGGAGCGTAGGTACAGGGTTGTCCGTAAAGTGTTAGTCTAAACGAATATCAAATGAGTGTGTAAGTAACTAGGCTCGTGACCAGCCTGTATATGAGGATCGATATACAGGCTGGTAAAACTGAGTTTGAATTCCTATAGCGTTGGTTTCCCACAGTTTCGGGGGCGATTCTGACCTGCCCTTACTGTAGTAGTTACCGCAGTAGATTCGTTTGCGTCGCCCTTACTGTAAGCAGGGTGTGTCGTTCTGTGGGCACATAACAAATATGTCCCTTCTCACTGTGGATGGACCGGACGAAGCTACATAAATAATGTTTATTGGGGTCCGGGCTGAGTACTGAGTACAGAACAAGCCAACATAGTACTCGCGCCTAGATGACCTCTCGACTGACTCGTCCCACCTCCCGTGGCCCCTTCTCGTGTTCAATACCGATCGCGCAGTATTCACCCACTTGTGATAGCGAAGAATATCCCTACGCGCGGGTCCCATCCAAACGTGCGGTCCGTTGCGAGTGCTGGGATATGGCAGTGCGCGACTAGCGGAGAGATCAGTAACGCACGGACAAGCAACGCCACGCACGATTGCCTACACACCGAGCTCTCCACATCAGCGTACATACAGCAGGCCACAAACAACACACCACCCGAGGCATTGGGGACATAACGAGTGTGTATGGTCTGAACGATCTGAACGACCGAACGTGACTCTGGATCCAGGTGAGAATTGTTTGCGCGTGTTCAATAGCTTATCTTTCAACTTTGTTGCGCAGTCGTAGAAATTATCGGCAGTGGGGATGAGAGATAGTAGTGATGAGTCGTGGAGCAGTACAAGGATATCGCAACGCCATCTAGAATTGTTGATGATAATCACGGCTCCCCGTGAAGCGGTGTCACGGACAATGTCGAATTACAGTACTTTAGGGCAGGTCAGAATCGTGGGAAAACCAACGCTATAGGAATTAAAACTCAGATCTCCCGGTCTGGATATCGCAGGTTTACCTTCATATACAGACGGTCACCGGTCTAGTAAGTAACGAGTCCGTACATCTCGACACCACTCTCCACACGTGACGCGTGAGGTGCGACCGACTCCCGACGTGTTGCACGCATGAGCGCACACCACGCTGTATGTGTCACGGACACACGTGATGATCCACGCTTGCCTTGCTTAGCTAATTTCGCGGACGTCCCATTCGTTCGCCTTCACCGAGTTCCAAGGGATCAAATCGCACAGGATCAACAAAGCCAGATTCCGGAGAAGGAATTCGCCTTCACTAAAGTGTCTCCCAGAAAGGTGCTGTCTTGGCAACGGCATGCAATGCACCACATTGCTCATCAATCGCGTGCCTGCCCCGACTCGATGGCCGTGACTCGTGGTCAACTGGGTACTGTATCAGGTTGATCAAAACCGGATGTTCATCGACATCGAAGGAGAAGCCTACAGTAGGCCGCAGTCCCGCAATAAACCCGGGCCTGTCCCATTGGCCTGCCCGCAGAAACTTGCGTTAGTTAGTCACCTGTATGTCACATCGAAGTCACTGTATCATTGTGTTTCACAGGTGGAGCACCAACCACAGACGCGCAATGAGTGAGTCAGTTACAATAGCTGCACTTCTAATTGCATTTTATCCGACATGTTTTGCAGCGCAGCCTTTTCTGACAAATTATTCTGCCCGAGGCAAAGCTGTGAGGAATTGTACTTACGTTATAAATTCTCGCTTGTTGGGCACTGCCATGGCGGTCGCGGACCGCCTACTTGGCGACTGCACGATCATTATACCATCGGCTGTAATTTCCTATCATCTAGGGCTTGTTGACTCAGCGTCTCATGAGAATGCCGCTACTGCCGGGCTGATGTGCTCATCCCCTCATGGTTCAGAGTTAGGACCCAGAGCTGGGAATATTGATCCGTCTTCTCGGTGGTTGCGACGACCGGACGGCGTCACGAGAGGTACGCAGTGAAGAGCTGGCTGCGGCCGCGGGGCGTCAGACATATATAAACCCTCGTGTCAAGACCTTGACCTAGCAGCATCGTTCTCTCTTCAGTTGTTTCTCTCTTCCATCCCGCAGTACTTCATCTCTTTAGACGTTTAATCATCAATTCCATTGCAATGGCTCCCTCCTTGGAAAAGTCTCCTCTTCTCAAGTCTCCCGTCCCAGAAAAGCTTCCCTTTCCTCTGGGACTCGTCTCTCCTGAAGTTCGTCCATATTTGGAACTCATCCGCTTTCACAAGGTACGTGATTACATTGCCGAGTCTTGTGAAGATGCTTACACATAATGCAGCCTACTGGTACCATCCTCATGTTTTGGCCGTTTGGTAGGCTCGTTTATCCACATTCGAAGCATCTAACTGACTGCCGAAATCAGCGTGGGGCTTGACGATGGCCGCGTACAAAACGAGCTTGGACTTGACAACATTCTGGACTGAGATGTTCAAGTTCTTAATTGCCGCACTCATCGTCCGCGGCTCTGCCTGCACCATCAACGATATTTTCGACCGCAACTTCGATGCCGGAGTTGGTACGTTCAGAATGATTCTGATGTCGAGGCTCAGATCTGACGCAGCCCCAGAGCGCACCAAGGGACGCCCTCTTGCCAGCGGTCGCGTCTCAGTCTTTGCCGCCGTTGTCTATTTGATTCTTCAATACCTTGCCGGCGTCCTTTTGTACATGCCTTACAAGGGTGTCGCATTCTGGGCGGCGATTGCTCAGCTCCTCCCTCTGTACATTTTTTCGTCTGAACTCTCCGTGAGCCAGGAACTGACGGAATGGTGGCCAATGTAGTTTCATTGTCTACCCACTCATGAAACGCATCACTTACTGGCCGCAAGCGTGGCTCGGAATTGCCATGAACTTCGGCCTTGTTATCTCCTGGGTTGCCATCACCAATGAGGTCGATGTCCAGCTACTCACCCTCCTGATGGTTGGATCTTGGGGTTGGACCATGCACTATGGTCAGTTCCCACCTCGCTAGTCGCCGTGTCACCGTGCGAAACTGACTTGATATCAGACACCATTTACGCCTGCCAGGACCGTAAAGATGACGTCAAAGTTGGCGTCAAGTCAACGGCTGTGATGCTCGGTGACTTCGTTCGCCCATTCACCTTCAGCTGTGCCGTCCTCTTCGTCTCCACCCTCGCCTACGCGGGTATTCTCAACGACCAGACCCCGTACTTCTTCTATGTCACCATCGGTGGTACCTCGCTTCACCTTATCTGGCAATACGTCACAGTCGACCTCGACTCGCCCGATAGCTGCGGCTGTGAGTGTTATTTTCTGTTATTGCATCACGGATATAGCTGACGTGACTGGTTCAGTGAACTTCATTCGCAACGGCCACATGGGATGGGTCACCTGGGCTGGTCTTATGCTCGACTATCTTGTCAAGATCGACAAGCTTCCTTTTGCTCTTCCTTTCTGATCAAAAACCGCTCTTTTGCACCTTATTTTGCACGGACTTAGTTATTGTACCGTCCAAGTTTGAGTTTTGGTTACTTGGTATTGGGTCACATAGCATCCAGCTTCTGGCTCTATTTAACCTGGAAGGGCTCTGTACTGTGTAAATACGCATCGTCCTCATCGCCATCTGTTAGACAACATTCTCTCGATCTCTCTAATGTAGTTGCCCATCCACTAAATATCATGGTAGCTTCGGTTTCGGTACGGCTAATCCTATTTTGTTTTATCGATTTGTCTCCGCGGGCATGTGTCACCGGTTCACTGCTTCAAGCTCGTTATTTTTAAAAATGACGTAGTGAGTGCGTCAAGTCTCGGTGTGTGTTACAAAATGCCCGAGTCTCGTGTTAAAGTAGTACGAACAGTTAAAATGCGCGTTCTCGCTCCTGTTTTCGCGAGAATCATTCGCTTGCCCGTGTTCTACCCTAGTGCAAGTCTCATAATCGCACGAACACGGACATTCTGCCAGTAAGAGGATAGTGTTTGGATGTGGGAGTGCCTCAAGCAATACAGAGTTGGCAGTGCGAAACGGGGGTGGCGCTTAGTGCTAATTTACATGGAGGGTTGGGATTACATAATTTGTTCTTTGTAGCGCTTAGCGCAACTCGCTGCAGCTCTCTATCACCACCACTTGATGCTCCATGTCGCAGCACGATCCCGTCGAAACCTTATGGAATCCACGTAAATCGTACCTTTTTCTCGCTGCCCTCACCTTCGTCTTTTTTCAGGCCGGCCTTCTCGCTGGGCACTGGTCAACGGAGAGCTATCTCCCCACGGATCCCACTTCGAGTTCGCAGCTCGCTCGTTCTTCTAGTACACGACTCGCGGGCAATGTTGCCGACCACCCGATACCACACCTCATGGCAGATGCAGAGCATCGCTTCCGTGCGTTGCTGTCGCGCCAGAGCCATTCTTTACGCGGCGCCGTCACAGAATACAAACGACGATACGGCCGTAACCCGCCCAAGGGTTTTGACGCGTGGTGGCGCTTCGTGCAGGACAATAAGGTAAAAATGGTCGACGAATACGATGGCCTCGTCAGCGATCTCAAGCCCTTCTGGGAGATGACAGGCGCCGAATTCAGACTGAAGGCGTTTCAAGTATGTGCTACGAGTCACTGTGGTTGCCATCAGTCCTCTCACGCGTTTTTCCGACCCTAGGCTGCCCAGGACCTTCCTTCCGTCGACTTGGTACGAATACGAGGCGGCGAGGCGGAGGCCGTCAACATCAAGTCGCGCACAGACCGGGACGACGTGAGCATGCGTGCGCGTAGTTTTCTGAAAATGATAAACAAGTTTCGACACACGGTGCGTCTCCCTTTTCACTCAAGAGGTATTTCCAACAACCCCTCTTCCGTTCAGCTTCCCGACATGGATTTTGCCATCAACGCTCGAGCGGAAGGCCGCGTGCTTGTGCCTTGGGAGTATCGCAACTATCCCAATATCACCAGTCAGTCGCCTCTCGGTATGTCCTCGGGTGTTTTCTATCTCCGTAGTGTCTGACCTACGAGTTCCAGGGGGCTTATTAGGCCACATTTCCGTTCCCGACTGGAGGGGAGAAGGTAGTGTGTGGGAAGCTTATCGTCGCGTCTGCCCTCCAGACTCTGCAGCCCGACGGATCATGAGCTCAAAACGGGCGACTGGCTCCAATGGCACCAGCAATTACTTTCGCCCATCCGAGTCGTTCCCTGGTCCCGATTTTACTTTTACCAGGGACACTGCCAGAAAATTATCATTCTGTGACAATCCTTCCGCCCATGTGATGCAAGGTCTTTTCTTTTCTGACTGGCGTACCGTTCCTACCCTGTATCCAATTCTTTCACCCGCTAAGGGCTTGGGTTTCGGCGACATCAAAATCCCTAGCCACTATTACTATGGCACAACGCGGCGCTATACCTATGCGTGGGATGACGTTAACCTGGAGCTCAAGCGACTAGATAGTATGGAAACGCCATGGGAAAAGAAGGACGACAAGATTTTCTTCCGCGGTGCCAACACTGGTGGTGGCAGTTCACCCCGTGGTTATTCGCCCTACTACCAGCGACATCGGTAAGCCCTTTGGGTATCGACATGCGAATCTCTGACATTTTTTTAAAGTTTCGTCCAATTGGCAAATGCTACTTCTGACACTAATCGCACAATCGCCTTTGCTGACCCACCGAGTTCTACAAACTTTGTATACGCCTCTGTTCCTATCGCATCCTTGAATCGGGAGATCATGGATGTTGCTTTCGTCAGCTCGATCGACCATGATATCTATCCTGGTGGCCTTGACCAACAAGTTCGAGACTATCGTTTTGACGACGCGGCAGTCCTGAGTGACCACTGGGCACACAAGTACCTTCTCGACTTGGACGGAATGAGTTACTCCGGGAAATTCTTTGCATTCTTGGGGTCCGACAGTGCAGTCATCAAGTCTGGCGTTTACCAGGAATTCTTCTCCGACTGGATACAGCCTTGGTGCGTCTCTAATCCTTATGTTTCCTTTCTGCGAGGGTGACGATTTAGCGCGTGCGCACAGGCTCCACTACATCCCACTGTCGACATCATATGCCGAGATATACAACATCCACGCCTTCTTTTCGGGTGGTACGTCTAATGCGCTGGTTGCTGTGAACTCTACCGTGCAAGGTGTCCCAAGAGCGCAGCGCGTACCCCTTGATGGAGATAGACGCTTACGGCGCATCGCGCGTGCGGGAAAAAATTGGAAGAATACGATAGGTCGTCGAGTCGATATGGAGGGTGAGCCTACCTGTGCCTATATCACGTGTTCTATTCCGCTAATCTGTCCACGTCTCCTCACAGCATATGTATATCGGCTGTGCTTAGAATATGCCCGGCTTGCAGCTGACGATCGTGATACCATGGACTTCAAACTCTGACTTTTTTTGGCATGATACTTGGGCATTACTAGGTCACATATTCGCTTTGATAGGACGTAGAGTATACAGCTACCTACTATTTATCATATACGCTACACCGTTGCACCATCGGTCTCACTGCTCATATGCTAATGTAGACTTCTACTCACCTCTCTTGACGGGGTGGCGTTGTGCTTGTGCCAATGTAGGCGTGTACCCGTGTGATTAGGTACCAGGGCGTTCCAAGCTTGCTTACAGACCTCGTGGTTCTAGCCATGCCTCAGCCTCTTCTCTCAAATGACCGGGGTTAGTATCAGTCTACTCTGTTGTACTCTGCTGTGCTCTATTTTACTGTTGTTGTGTACTTACTAGTCCCGCTTTCCGCGGTACTTGGTAGCGAACCTTACGGGGTGGTCGATTATCTTGGGTCCGTGGTGAGACCTCTCGTCGATAACATCCATTGGTATGTCACGGGAAGAGGTTCCCGGGCTATGGTTCGTCGAACTCGTGTTGTCAGTGGTCGAGATCGACTTGGCCGCTTGGCAGAGGCAGTGTTTGTGTGTCTCCAAGACATTGAGCCTGGGCCCGGGGTGTTCTCGCAACGCTTTAACAACCCTCGTCACGGTCCCGCAAACCCACCAGAGGAGCGGAATCATTCCATACCCACTCTGACATTTTCGAGATAACGCTAACACTTGACTGTATATGTTGGCCAAGACAGCCGCCAGGACCTGAGCCAGGCTGATGCGTGGCCTTTCTTCCCACGACTCGAGTACCACAACATGAGGTGTAGAGGGGCCTCAACCTTCTCTGTTCCCAATGTTCCAAATTGCTACTAAAGCGAAGGCGTCACGATCTAGGACACGTTAACATCCAAGGCTTGAGTATCTCGATGCGCGCTACCTGTCTTCGAGCCTTGGGTATAGCGCGAACCGTGCGCTATCACATGTCCCACGAGAAAGACGACCTCGATAAATCAGTTCTTCGTTTCGTTGAAGCGATCCTCCTTTCACGTACTTTTACCTTACGTCAGCTCGTCGTTGGCGCTCTGAGGAGTACTATCGTTCCCGCACCTCTGCAAAAACACGGAATTTTTTTTTTGTAGCTTCAACAACATATCGTAGCTACTTTATTTTGTACATAGTAATAGATACATGTATATCCCACCCAAATCAGATTTTTATTCATTTGTTTCTGAGTCCGTTCAATGTGGAGCAATGGGACCCACCTCTGCAACTTTTGGTCACGGATTGTCACGGCGGCGGCAGGGTTTTGGCAGGCAGAGGAATGAGCGGCGTTTCGGCAAATGTGGCAACGTGTGTCAGCCATTTGCTGTCCGAAAAGGAGTTTGCCGAATTGGGTCACGTTTTGTCACCTCTCCATGGTCCTTGGTGAGTTTTGCTTCTCCAACTCGATCGCCTCCATCCATTGACTCCAAAATCCATATAGTCACTGTAATAATGGATGATAACATCACAGTAAGGTGAAGTCCAGTAGGGATGTTAGGATCGCTCAGATCTGGGGGGTGTGGGCACGTGTTTTGGACCACCCCATCACCTTTGTCGATTTTTCATGACCCTAATTTTGCTCTGATCCTCATTATATTGTGTGATCTCATATCTACATATGCTAGAGAACATAGTGTATTTATTTTGGGAAGAAAGGGTGCCAGGAAAGTACTGATCTACTAAGATCTTTCGGAATTTGCAGTAATGGGTACGTTTGCAGAGGTGCGGGAACGATAGTACGAGCAGCTTGAAGGCGTTACTGTAAGCGACGTTAATCACTTGATTGAATACTTTCGACACCTTCGACGATTACCCATTGATGCCTTCGCTCAGCAAAGTATCGCTGTCACTGGTCCGGGTATTGGCTCCCCGGGTGGAAGTGGAAGCCAGAGATTCGATGCGAGATATGGAAGAGATGGTGGCTCTATGCCACGAACGCCTCACCTCAGGTGATTATCATCGTGTGCTTTCGGGAGGCGTTCAAGATATGCTCACCTGGACCCGTAGTGTCCGTGGCGCTGGCCATCTCTCTCGCCATTCATTGCCACTCATTCGATAGATGATTATGATGAGTCGACTGGACAACGTTGTCACTTCCCCGTACCTCGGAGATAACACCTCTCGGATGCAAGATAATGCTGCGAGTCTAGTTACATTTCTTGCGCTCCTCCGGCCGACCTCTTACTATGAGAACACGGAATATTCAGAGACGATTTCGCGTCGTTGTACCTTCTCACCTCTCCTCTTGGGAATTCGTTTCACCCTACTCTCACCGAGGTCTTGGTCTTGGCAGACCAGGAGCGCTTCGAGCGCCTGGACACGGATAGCTTGCAAGAAGCGCGTTCTCGTGGTTCAAAAGTTATGGGCCTCTCGACTATGGAAGAGCTTGTCAAGTATCGCCGAATGTTATTCGCTTCAACCCAATCGGATGGCCCGTATAGATTTTTTTCTTCTTAGGTCAGGGGTTCTGGCAGGGAGTCAGCGGTACCGTACTATGAGCGATCTGCTAGAGCACTTCGGGATCCCGTGCGGAAGCTGAGGAGAAAGCCAGGGATCACCCTGGAGCGATGGGTGAACTTCGTTCACTGGCGTCTGACTCATGGGTGTTCAGAATCTTCAGATGTACGGCTTTCGCGCTCACTACTTTTACGTGGCGGGCTGCAATGTGACCCGGATAATTCTTAAGCGGTGATACAGGTACAGGAGAGTGACGCCAACCGACCGCCTAAAGCCTTGTCTAGAATACTCATGCGAAATTCACTGTCACGAATGGGACGTTTGCGGTAGTTTCTAGGCAGGTGACGTATTCAAGTTTCGGGGTGTTTATAAAGACAAAGATGGGCCAGGGGTGTTGCGTGATCATCGCCGTGACGACTCGGAGAGTCGCAAGCCTAGGCCCTGGAGCCTTGAAGTATATCATCACCAAGTAAGGACGGTGTAAGAATGAGAAGATTCCTGAGCCCTCAGCTCAGGCCTCAGAATTCCGGTGGTTGGGAAAACAAAGTAGTACGAGTAAGGACTCTTAGGAGACACCCCGAGAAAGGGCGGCGGCTGGACATCGCGTGAGAGTGGTCCTTCCAGTGGCGTCGGCTGTAACCAGCGCTTTTCTGGAAGTTCCCGAAGTTCCCGCCTTCACCGGTTCATCTTCAACGACGAAGCAGAGCTCCGGATTCCCCGACATCTTTTTTTGGTTGAAACGCGCAACGTTGAAAAGTGCTTTCTGTTTACGACATTACCTTGACAGCTCAAACCGTGCTGAAATTACGTTCCACATGTCGTTCTATTCCTAGATATGCTGACGCACAGGTTCCCGAGATGTTTGCGCGTAGGTTGAACTCAATAGACAGATACGATACACCCGACCACCATGCTTCTCACTTTTCAAGAGGAGAATCAGAGGATTAGGGCAACATTGTCGCCCAAGTTTTTGCCGCACTAAAATGTCAAATGTACTGTATGTCTTGCTGTATGCTCCTTGCACCAGGTGACATTACCAAGTTTCCTTTAGTGGCCACCACACGCCAGCAACGCGACCAAAATGGTGTTTTCCTATCCGAATGATATGTATGCTCGGCCAATCACGGTGAAGAGGTCCTTGACCGTCACTCTTCTTCGAGGGCCGATAGTTCTGCTGCCAGTGTGTTTCCCAACTTGAGTGTGTTGGAATACCTTTCCCTCCGCAGCTCCACTCTGTCAGATTTTCACGCGCGAGAACCCCTGAAACCCCTTGATCGGACGTATGGTGTGTTGTAAATCTAAAAGTTTGTTCACTGAGGATAACATAGAGAGCCCTTGACAAGTAATTATTTTATGTTTGTTAAGCCATGCTTACAGTGCTACCATCTCCTTTCGGCGTGAATGTAGCAAATTCCATCTTGTCATGTGGCCAGCGTGGACCGAATAGCAGAAGACCATGGGACACGAGGTTTCGGCGTGTTTTCTTGATATCGACTGGCGCTTGTCGATACAAAGTAATTCGCTTCGCACGCCCGCGGCATTCTTTGACCTTTGATCTATCTCCATAATCCTCCACAGACCACCGCTCTTGCAAGGCAACGCACATAGCCTACTTGCTTGTGAGGCGTGCGATCAGATAAGTGGCTGTCATCGGCGCTTCCCGCCTTTATTCGTCCTCACTTGAACTCTTTTCTACCCTGCACCCTGTCTCATCCTCCAGAATGATGCCTTCAGCAATTCCCCCGTCCTTCTCACCACCTCTTACCAATGCGGCCGTAGCGATCGTGCCTTCTCCTGCTGTCTCACCAGCAATCGTTGGGCGTAACCTGTACGAGCAGTCCATGGCCTTCCGGAGTCCAAGTGTGGACTTTGAGATAGAGCACGTATCGAGTCCCCGGACGCAGCCTCGATCACTTATGCGTCGCGGGGTGTCGGAATACGCGAATGAGAGCCTTTTGCAAGCGAGCATTGCAACCGTCATTGCGGCCAAAGCACGATCCTTCGCGATCTCTGGGCGCATACCGGTGGACCCTGCCACCCTCACGTTATTCTTCCGAACAAAGGTAGGTAGCTTTTGGTCGTTTCGGTCCTCTCTGTTGATAAGCTCTTATCAGAGCGGAATCACCCATTCGCTTGACTTCCCTATCGATGTCGACTATGACACCCCCCCTGCTCTCGACGTGTTGATCGCCGCTTGCAGGCCACATCCACAGATAGGAGACGATGCGGATGGCGAGTCCCTCTTCTACCCAACAAATCTTCCTCTGACAACTTCAATCGAACTTGCGAATCACCCCATTCTCGAGGCTGTGCGCAATACACTATTCCCTACGTTGCCAGGCGGACACTACCTTCACGCCGTACGTGATAAACTGGAGATAGTCCCGACTGGCGCAAGCATGGGCGAACAAGCGCCAGCTGGCGACACTCGCGTTGCAACCGTGATCATTACGCTACCCGTACGCTTCCGCGGAGGTGAGCTTATCGTAAATGCTCCCGAAGGTGGCGAGGAGCGCTTCCAAGGGCGCGGCTGGAAAAACGGACACATGGAGTGGGTTGCCTACCTGTCAGATTGCACGGCAGAGGTCGAGGCCGTACAGAAAGGCTGCCGTATTTCCGTCTCATATGCCTTACATCTCAAGACGTTTGGCCCGAGTGGCGTGGCTCCAGACCCGCTCATCGTACCGAGTGACTATTTCTTGGATAATTTGGCACCGATCTTCAACATGACACGTGGGCGCATGATCGCCTTTTACCTCACGGGCGATTATGGTGTCAACCCTGCAGACGTACTAGCCGAGTCGCTGGTTCCTTATGTGAGTACGAGACACCCAAGTGTGATTCTTCACCTCATACTTTCACCACCTGTAGCTGAAGGGCGGTGACTCGATCCTGTACCACGCTGTCAAATTGTACAAGCTTTCCCCAGAGCTTCGATGGACTGCCGGTGGATACATTTGGCCAGTGGACCGCACTGTGGAGTGTGGACCAGAGGCACCCGATGGCAGTTCGTTCAATAGCTCTGGCCGCCGTCCGTTGAGCGGAGGGTACGGAGCTGGGCCGTATGTGGATGAAGACGATCATATCATCAACCTCCAACACCGGGTTGAACAGAGTGGCGCAATCCCACTCGCGGAGGCCGACATAGTGCTGTTAGCTGACAAGGATATGTCTGGGAGCATGTCTGGGAGCATATCGAAGGAGCGGGTCCCGCTCGTGTCGAAGGGCCTGCTTGACAAATTGGTTGTGAATATTCTACTTGTGGTATATGTCGCTTGATGGTCACCTCATTTCCGCCTCTTTCACTGTGTCGAAGGTTTCCGTTTGTACTTTCCAAGGATGTAAGCGAACTCCTTTCCCCGCGGTTCTGATCTTCCCGTGCTGTTCGAGCCGATTGGTGGAACCGCGCGGTGAGGGTGTGCCTTCGCTCATGTAGAGATCCAGGGTGGCAAATGTGACGGACGAAACACCATTCAAACCCCGTCTAGGTGGGAAAAAGGTCGCAAAGGGTCAAGCAAAGGGCGTATCACTTTTGTAATTTACCTTGTAACTTGTGCAACCGAACACAAAACCGTCAATTTACGTTCCTGACAAGGTGGAGGTGCCAGCGCGGGCTGAGACTATGTGAGGAAACACCTTCAAGTCGGGAATCACTACCTTGAGCACCCAATGAACACCGCACAATTATGGCGCCAGAACCTGCCTCAGGTTACTAGTAGAGTACGAAAACGGCCAGCTTCATTCAGGAACAGTGTTTAGGGGTGACACCGTATACTAGTAAACAAGTACGGGTTTGGCCTATTCAGAGCCAATGAACAATGCCTCTGCCACTACATCACCCTGCGTAGCATAACCGCTCCCTTCCGTTTCTAGGAAGCGGCTGACCGCCACCCAAATCAAGCCCCGACATGGCATGGGCCGGCAAGCGTGACGCGTGACGGATCACGGATGGTCATTTTCCCAACTTCACGACAAAACATATTTTAACCGAAAAAAAGGTCAGAGTGTGTTAAGGAGTCATGCAGGACATCATATATTTAATTTGGTAACGATTGAGCAAGAAATAAGCGAGAAATTGGAAGTGTCCTATTGAGGGGGGGCGAATGAGGACCAAGGCATACAGTAGTATCACCTTGAGTATCACTGCCTTGTCCGGCGTGCACGCCTCAACGCCCATCACATGGATGTTTTAGCCAAGAGCCTGGTACTGCAGATCGCCAAACTATCGCCGAGCTGGTTCCCCGGCTGGCCTGTGCGCCCGAGGAAGCGTGCGCGTAACTTACCCGGCTTCACTAAGCTTCACTGATAGAACCGCGGGACAGGAGTCGTCGAAGAATTGCAAAGCAACTGAACTTTGAAGTGAAGCTTGAAGCTTGAAGACGGAGGTGCGGTGGCAGTGGTGACTCAGTGGCGGAAATTGGTTGATTTTTCATTTACACTGTAAAAGATGTGGCCTAGGCATCAGGGTGCCTGTCCCTGCAGGCATTTCGCATTGTCATCCACTTCCAAGTCCACTTCAATCCGAAAATCTAGAAACATCAAGAGAAACATTCCAGTAATTGGTCGCATTTCTACAATTGAATTGAAATACATCCGTAAAATACCACGCGCCATTCACGCTGGAGACGAAACCTAAGGAAGAATTTAACTACGCAGAGCTTCCAGCAGTCACTGCAGCGGAAAGCTTGTGGAGGAGTTGTTCTATGTTTCCAATACGACTGGTAAGATCCTGGCTGAGGTCATCGAAGCGAGATTGCATGTTGTTGAGCCGGTCTTCCAACGAGATTAGACGCCACTCGGTTGAAGAGAGCCCATCATCCTCCTTTACCGGCTCAAGACAGCGAATGAGATGGTGATCCTCAGTATGCTCCCCGGAGCTGCGCATAAGCTCAGGCACGCCTTCTCTGTCGCACGCATCGCACAGGAACAGATTATCTAAGACTGCGCATCAGCACACAGGGTGAGAAAATGAGTCTTCGAGACTGACCTTCACAATAGATGCAGTACCAACACGGGAATGAGAGACGACCCTCGCACTTGCCACATGAGGGTAGGTCGTTGTCCTCAGACTGTGTCCCGTCTTGCGGACTCTCGTCCCCGGAGCCTTGAGAAGTACCCTCATCGTCTTCAGCTTCGATCGTAGTATCGTCAAGAGCGTCATTCGGCTGGCCATCATCTGGTTCGGACGAAGTCTCTTCGAGGGTGGGCTCCGTAGTCGACGGGTTCTCCTTATTTAGGCCGGTCGCATCTCCCTCACCTTTCTCCACCAATCCTTGGGAAGATGATCCGGCAATCTTCGTGCAGAGTGTCTTCACGTGTTCGAACGCCGCGAGTGCCGCAGTTTGGATACGGCCAAGTTGGCGCTTCAGGACGGCAGGACGAACTTTTACGAGCCTGTGACTTGGTTCGTGTGGAAATTTAAGGTCTTGGCGATGGGTTACGCGCGCAGCCATACACTCTTGTGCGTAGCAAAGGTCCAGAGGATTGAAAATTTCCGTGTCCTTTTGTTCACAATCAAGGCAGACTAGCCGAGTCCCGACAATGGTGCCTCGACAACAATCACAGTTGTTCCTTTAGTCCGTGTCAGCACCGGAGTAAGAACGTGTAAAAGCAGAAACTCACAGGTGTAGCGGCGTATATGCAAGTGAGCAACTGATCTTGGAGATCCAGAAGCAGGCGTCGGCTGCCGTCAGTCGCTGTGCAGCGGCACTGAACGTTTCAGCCTCCTCATAGTTGACTGGCGTCCCGAGAAGAAAAAAGCAACGGCTCGCCAGGGAGATCACCGTCTCTCGATCCTTCCGGCGTTGTAAAAAGTATGACCACGACCAACGTTCCCGAAGTACGTCGTTGCGCACAGCCGCAATTGCAAACCCCCACAATGCACGGGACTTGTTGTCCGAAAGTTCCTTGATGCTAGGATATACTGTCAGATAGCGAGGTGGAATTCGTCGGAATTCCATCAGTCCACTCGAGATCTCGGCATCCACAGAAAAACCCCAACCCCAGATACCGGTCAAAGCATCGCGTTCTGCATCGAATCGGCCACTGAAGGAGATCGCAGGCCAGGATACATTTTCAAACGTCGTCATAAACTTGATCTCCGCGGCACCGTTTTCACCGTTGGACCAAGACCCGGTGATCGTGTGGCGCCCTCCGATAGACCAGGCGTTCGCCTTGAATTTATGCTCCCCATCGGCGGGCTCGATTACAAACGTCATCATTGAGAAATGTCCGCTAGTTTCTCGGGCACCGTTGCCTTCATAAAAGTAACCATGCCAGTACCCTAAACTGAAAAACACGGATAAGAGAGTCAGAATAGAGGAGGCAGATGGATAGAAGTGGAGAGCATACATGTCCTTTAATGGGGGCTCAACATCGCCATAATCTGGGGTGTCGACAATCGAATGTCCGTCATAGACCCAGTCCTCAAGGGCCAGCTCGTCCTTATATTCATGCTTCAATATATCCCCCAGTTTTACATCTTGGTCTTCGTTTGAATCGTCGTAGGGTATGACAGGTGGATCGAGAGTCCAGACATAGCTTGAAGACCATAGATCGTTCCCATTACGGATATACTTGAACTAGGACATTTCAGAGGTGAGACGGGCGAGGAAAACGAGATAACGCACAATGCCATAAGCGAAGTTTTTGAACTGCTTCTCGGGGTCAAGTTTTTGATGGGAAAAGATGTCTGCGTGCGTCGACCATGTGAGCAACAGAGACAGCAAGGAAAATAAATTTGAGGAAGGTGTACTCGTGAGGTCATCCATGCGGTATCGTATGGCATCCTCCATAGTGTAGAAACTTCCTATACCTGACCCAAGCTCACGCGGGTCCAAAATCTTGGTCCGCATGGCTCGCATGATCTCATAGTGGCGCCTCATCAGCAAGTAGATCAGAGGAAAGATAGTCTGCAAAACGCAGAGCGTAGTTAAGATGTGCGAATTATCGAATGTGCTGCCTCACACCAACCTTCTCAATACGACCCACACCCGTAATGAGTGTGAGGGTATCTGTGCCGTCAATGACGTAGTCCACAGCTTTCAGATTGGTGCTAAGTCGAGCCTCCTCTGCTTCGAGATATGATCTGAATCTATCCAAATTACTTGTGCCAGGTTCGGGTAGCAGCGGGGTCACGGCAGCGGTCAGTGTGTGAATGAACTCCCAACTGTGGGCGAAATATTCGTCGATAGACTTTCGATTGGGAGGGAGAACTTCGGCGCGAATTCCTTCCATCTTGGCCAATAACTCTTCTATCTTGTTGGCATAGTCGATGATGGACGCCTTATATCCTACTCGGTATTCAGCAAGGCACTCCGATAAAATGACGGACACGACTCACCAACTGCCCAGAAAGCTACCCAGTGGGGCAAGCTTCGACATATGAGAAGACATCCACTCAGTTTTAAAGTGGGACTAACCTCCAGTCGGCCGGCCGAGAACTGGTAAAGCGGTTCATTTCCGTGATGGTGATGAACCCCGACGAATCGTCATCAAAAGCCTCTAAAATAGGCTGCAGCCGCGTGACATCTATGAATTTAATTGCCCAAGCATCCGGATCCTGAGAGTTATAGATTGAAGTGGTATTCACGCCGCGAACGCCTTGAGTTTCTGAGGCAAGTTTCTCGAGATAATAGTCCCGAAAAGTGAGCACAAAATGTCGGGCTTTGACATTCCCTCTCCAGCCCTGTAGGTATGTATGTCAGTGGGGTCCAGAATGACATAGGTAACACCTACCATTTCTTTCCAGATCTCATGGATCGACTGGAGACCATTACATTATCATTTAGCGTTCAGTGAACAGGTGACATACTAACGCGGTCAAGAATCCTCTCATGGGGACCACCTTTTACTACTTGGATGACGCGATCGCTCTCTCGTGTGACAACAAGTGTCAGCTCGTCGATAATTTGGCGCTTCTGCACTTCGAATTTGCGGAAGAACACAGTTCGATTCTTATCCGCAGCAGCGTCAGGATCTTCAAAAATGTCCTTTCTGAGATCATCTGCGTTCGTATTCGCGTCGCTTGGCTTTGAACGATTCGTGCGATGCCCTTCTGAGCTGGGTGCGCTCGGTGCCTTGCTCGCGGTCTGTTCAAGTGAAAGTAACATCTTGTCATTGTTCCGGAGAGCCTTTACACCGCCTTTAGCAGCCACCAGCTCAGCGAGACTTTTCTGTTCGGGGCCGACCAATTGTTGGAACATGGCCATCATAACATTCATCCTGTGCCACGATTTTAGCGACTGAGAAAGAACTTCATGCACACTGACTTTTCGTCAAGTACCCTCGTCGTATCCCCAATGTTATCAAGCTTGAAGTTGGCCTTATCCACACCCTGACTCGTGTGAATGGACAGCTCGAACTCGAATTCCTGCCGCCGCTTCGAGAAAAGCGTCACATAGCCGAGTAGTTTGTCGTCCCAGACCGGGCCCAGGAACACCTTCGCCAAAAGCTTCTTCTTTGCATACGTATCACACACATTAGAGCAAAGCTTGATGTCGTCTGCGGTTCGATCTACAATGACCTTCAAGCGATCTTCGATGCTTCTACCATCAGGTGCGACGAGCTTGTCATTTTGCACATCTTTAAGGCTACGAAAATGTGAGCGAGGCACAATAGGTGGACGATAGTACACACAGGAGCAAAACACCCATCATGTCCTTCATCTCGACATAGAGAGCGATGATCTTCTTTTCATTGTCGCGACGCTTCAACTCGAGTGTGTAGACGGTTTTGAACGCCACGACAACCACTATCCCACCAGTCACCCCACATGCGCACGTGGAAGGAAATTGGCGCACCGCCGATAAAAGGATGCAGGTCCGCCACTGCATCCAGAGCTCTCATGAAAATAGGCATGCCCTCGAAAAAGTGGTCGATTCCTTCCGTAACAACCTTGCCAAGGTCTGTCTGTTCAACAGCGCCCTTGGCTGCTGTAATCAATGGCTGGAACGGTGCGACGTTGCTTTTTACAGTAGCAACTGCGTCATCTATTGAAAAGCATGAGCGCACGGATCATGAAGCTAAGTCTCAGGCTTCAAGTTACCAACAGCATTAAATGACCGGGTCACATCGGAATCCTTGGGACCGTCCTTCACCACGTCCCAGGCTTCGGTGAGTGAGTCTGGCACAGGACCTGTAGTCTTCATCGCTTCCGGATGGGGCACCAGAGCTAAGTTAGTGTTGAAGATATCGGGAACAGTGGGAAGAGGCATCGGCGTGGGCTGTTCGGGCACGCTGACCTCAGGCGCGGGGCTCTTAGAGCTATGAGTCAAGGGGAACGTAGGCATTGGGGAAGAGGAGGTGGAATGATTAGCGGTGGAGGCTGTCTTCTTCCAGGAACGACGCGTGGTGTGCTGGGGTGAATCGTCAGAATGTTCAGATTTCCTTCCTTTATCAGCAGAGCCTGTGCGTGCAAGGCTCGGCTCTGCAGGACAATGACAGCTTATCGGGCGAAGAACTGAGATCGCCTGAGCCTCATGGCAACAGAAGTGCCGTACAAAGTCCTGGCGCCCAACAAGATCAATTAACATATGACTGTAACTTATTGATGTTCGGACACAAGCACCACCACCAAATCTATGAAACTCACCTCTGCCACACGCGACGACTCCAGCTTCGCGTGACCTTGCTTCTTGTGCCTTTTATGTGGCGGCTTGACAGGAATTGGAACATTTCCCTCCGAGGGCTGGTAGCGATTCTACTAGCGAAATACACATCGCAACGTGCCAACATGTCTGGCACAGGAGTTTATAGTATTATTTCCGTGAAGTGCCATAGTTATATTGGTGACAAAGACAGGACCAGGCATTGTCGTTTCACAACTAGCAGTGTCGGGTAAAGTGGTGTTATAACTTATGAGCGCTGGTTTGCCGAGTCGATACGACGGATGTAGCCGGTAGTGCGGACCGTGGCTGTAATTTCGTTTTTGGACAATCGCTTTCCCGATGCCCCGAGGGCTTGATTAACTATACATAGAGCCGCAAGGCCGTAGTAGATTACAGGTACTATGCACCTCAGTCTCTTTTCTTCTGATATTGTGACGCTAACGGACCCGTAGTACAGCACACGACGTGTGGTCATGCTTCCACAGACGTCATCTAACGCAAGATTGCCGAGTCAACATCTTCCTCCTCCAAAGGTGATGCAAAGTGGGTGTCGGGCCGGTTTCCATCCACCACGGAATAATTCTCCAGTCTCCGGAGGAAGGCCGCTTACCACATCATCAGAAGCACAATGTGCAATGCTCGGGTAGATCCTGAACGAACTAAAGAAAGGCAAAGTGGAGTAGAATCCAGGTCCCCTAGCAGTTGCTGGGAAGGCGCATTCAAGACTCGGAGTTGGTTAAACATCACAGCTGGAAGCGGACGGCGAGGACCAGGACAAGAGGAGTGCGAGGGATTGGGGACTCTGTAAACAGAGACTCATCGACGCGCACTTTTCAGGGCCAATCGAGGAATGACTGTCACCCAGGACTGGGGAAACTCTGGCGCAGTAGAACCCCTCCATGCTCATACTTGTTGGACGACTTCCTGGGGTATGGGTTTTGGGAGGAACGTTACGGTCACAGCCTGCGCACGAGTTTTGGTGGACCAGCCAGGGGCGGTTATCAAAGGTATGGGTTCAAGTCAGACTCCTTCCCGATTCGATGCTCCGTGTAGAGACTATCATTACTCCTCACGTTTTTTTCCACAACGTTAGGATATAAAAGGAAGTTGGGTGTGGGAAGAAACACGTGCACAGTGAGTAATAGTCTCTTACGGGAGCATCGAATCGGGAAGGAGTCAAGCACAGAGTCAAGCACATCCCTGGCGACTGCCAGCCTGAGTGGGCCCGGGGGCGTTGTTTACTACAAGCTTCGCAAGAGCCTTCCTTTTGGTGATACAACTTCGGAATCACAGTGTAATATCGCATCATGATCAGAGGCTTTAGTAAGAAGTGAGTCAATGCTGGCTTCGGCGAGCGGAGCGCCGGAACACCGGAGGTCGAACCTCCGTTACAGGACTTGGGCGGCAATCACTTCATTACGGCTGGGGCTTTGCACGGGGCTCGGGCAGGTTGCCTTGAGGCTCAGGGCGATCTTAGTTCTTCTCCCGGCGACGGGCTATCAGTCAATGGCCTAAGATCTCGGGTTACCTCAGAAATCGTCGGAGGGCCTCACCCCAATAACTTGTTTGCTCTTTTGTATCGGGAAACCAACTTAACACCGGGAACGTTCGCCTTCTTCAACAAAAGGTCCAATCTTGGGTTCGTATTGTACCCATGCCTTTCTCCCGTTTGTTCAGGAAGTCCAGCCAGTGGAGCCTTGCGCGTGCCGGCTCTGAAGCAAGGAACTCTGAAAACTCTGACGATTCACCCCAACAGGTAACTGAGCCTATACCCACCATACGTCGTTCTTGGAGGAAGAAGATAGCGCCCACCACCAGTCGTTCCGCCTCTCCCCAAGTGCCCTCGCTTCCCCTGACACCTAGCTCTAAGAGCCCTGTGCCCGATGTCGCACAGCCCACGCCGGTGACCCTTCCCACCGCTCCTGATATCTTCATCACCAACTTAGCTCTGATGCCACACCCGGAAACGATGCCAACGGCACGTCTTGGTCCTGTACCAGACACGCTCGCCGAGGCCTGGGACGTGGTGAAGGATGGTCCCAAGGATTCTGACATGAGTCAGACGCTCAATGCTGCTGGTAAGCCTGAAATTTTACTTTGCGACCGGCTCACCAATACCCTCTATAGGAGACGCAATCGCCACTGCACAAAGCAACGTCGCACCGTTCCAACCATTGATTACAGCGGCTAAAGAGGCTGTTGGACAGACAGATCTCGGCAAGGCTGTTAAGGAAGGAATCGACCACTTTTTCGAGGGCATGCCTATTTTCATGAATGCTCTGGATGCAGTGGCGGACCTGCATCCTTTCATTGGCGGTGCGTCAATTTCATTCCCCGTGTGCATGCGAGGTGACCGGTAACCGGGGAGATAGTTGTTGTCATGGCGTTCAAAACCGTCTACACACTCGAGCTGAAGCGTCGCGACAATGAAAAGAAGATCATCGCTCTCTATGTCGAGATGAAGGACATGATGGGTGTTTTGCTCCTGTGTGTACTATCGTCCACCTATTGTGCCCTGCTCACATTTTCGTAGCCTTAAAGATGTGCAAAATGACAAGCTCGTCGCACCTGATGGAAGAAGCATCGAAGATCGCTTGAAGGTCATTTTAGATCGAACCGCAGACGACATCAAGCTTTGCTCTAATGTGTGTGATACGTATGCAAAGAAGAAACTTTTGGCGAAGGTGTTCCTGAGCTCGATCTGGGATGCCAAACTACTCGGCTATGTGACGCTTTTCTCGAAGCGGCGGCAGGAATTCGAGTTCGAGCTGTCCATTCACACAAGTCAGGGTGTGGACAAGGCCAACTTCAAGCTTGATAACATTGGGGATACGACGAGCGCGCTTGACGAAAAGTCAGTGTGCATGAAGTTCTTTCTCAGTCGCTAAAATTACGGCACAGGATGAATGTCATGATGGCCATGTTCCAACAATTGGTCGGCCCCGAACAGAAAAGTCTCGCTGAGCTGGTGGCTGCTAAAGGCGGTGTAAAAGCACTCCGGAACAATGACAAGATGTTACTTTCACTTGAACAGACCGCGAGCAAGGCGCCAAGCGCACCCAGCTCAGAAGGGCATCGCATGAATCGGTCAAAGCCAAGCGACGCGAATACGAACGCAGATGATCTCAGAAAGGACATTTTTGAAGATCCTGACGCTGCTGCGGATAAGAATCGAACCGTGTTCTTCCGCAAATTCGAAGTGCAGAAGCGCCAAATTATCGACGAGCTGACACTTGTTGTCACACGAGAGAGCGATCGTGTCATCCAGGTAGTGAAAGGTGGACCCCATGAGAGGATTCTTGACCGCGTTAGTATGTCACCTGTTCACTGAACGCTAAATGATAACGTAATGGTCTCCAGTCGATCCATGAGATCTGGAAAGAAATGGTAGGTGTTACCCGGGCCTATGTCATTCCGGACCCTACTGACATACATACCCACAGGGTTGGCGAGGAAATGTCAAAGCTCGACATTTTGTGCTCGCTTTTCGTGACTACTACCTCGAAAAGCTCACCTCAGAAACTCAAGGCGTTCGCGGCGTGAACACTTCTGTAATCAGTTCCTCTCGGGACCCGGATGCGTGGGCAATTAAATTCATAGATGTCACGCGGCTGCAACCTATTTTAGAGGCTTTTGACGACGATGCGTCGGGGTTCATCACCATCACGGAAATGAATCGCTTTACCAGTTCCCGACCGATCGAGTGGAGGTCGGTATCATTTTGTCGATAGAGTGATTCTGTCTCATGAATTTCAGTTTACCCCACTGGGTAGCTTTCTGGGCAGTTGGTGAGTTGCGTTCGCCTTGTCACTAGAGTGCCTCACTGATTACCGAGCAGGATATAGGGCGTCTATCATCGACTACGCTGACAAGATAGAGGAATTATGTGCCAAAATGGAAGGCGTTCGCGCTGAGGTGCTTCCTCCCAATCGAGGGTTTATCGATGACTATTTCACCTATGGTTGGGACACCGTCCACACGTTGACCGCTGCCGTGACCTCGCTGCAACCCGAACCTGGCCCAAGTACTTCGGATAAATTCAAATCGTATCTCGAAGCAGAGGAAGTTCGACTAAGCACCAATCTGAAAGCTGTAGACTACGTTATTGACGGCACGGATACCTTCACACTCATTACGGGTATGGGCCGCATTGAGAAGGTTGGTGCGACACGACTTATTCACCAACCCTCTCGTATTAATTGTGTTCTACAGACGATCTTTCCTATACTCTACTTGCTGATGAAGCGCCACTACGAGATTATGCGAGCCATGAGGACCAAGGTGTTGGACTCGCGTGAGCTTTGGTCTGGTGTAGAAAGCATCCTCTCCATCAAAGATGCAATCCGATACCGCATGAATGATCTCTCGAGTACGTCTTCCCCAACTTCCCTAGCTGGCTGGTATGGCTTACCTTGCCGATGCAGACATCTTTTCCCAACAAAAATTTGACCCCGAGAAACAGTTCCAGAATTTTGCTTATGGCATTGTGCGTTATCCCTTTTCTTCTACCCGCCTACTTTCTGAAGTTTCCGCAGTTCAAGTATTTCAATGACGAGAAAGATCTATGGTCTTCGGACTATGTCCGAACTCTTGATCCACCAGTTGTACCATACAACGATTCAAACGAAGACCAAAATGTCAGACTAGAAGATATATTGAAACATGAGTATAAGGACGAGTTGGCTCTTGATGACTGGGTCTATGACGGACATTCGATCGACGACACTCCAAACTATCCTGATGCTGAGCCTCCATTAAAGGACATGTACGATCTCCATTTGTATTTAACTGCCTCTCTTCTGATTCTCTTATCTTCGATTTTCAGTTTAGGGCACTGGCATGGTTACTTTTATGAGGACGACGGTACCCGAGAAACCAGCGGAACGGACTCGATGATGACGTTCGTCCTCGAACCCGCCGATGGGGAACGTGAATTCAGGGCGAAAGCCTGGTCTAACAGAGGTCGCTATACAATCACTGGGTCTTGGTCCAAAGGCGAGAACGATATCATGGAGATCAACTTTAAGATGACGTTCCACACTATATCCTGGTCTGCGATCTTCTTCAGTGGGCGGTTCGATGCGGAGCGTGATGCCTTGACTGGTGTCTGGGGCCTTTCTGCGGATACTGAGAACTCAGGTGGACCGATGGAGTTCCGAAGAATCCCACCTCGCCATCTGACGGTATACCCTAGTATCAAGGAACTTTCGGACAACAAGCCTCGTGCGTTGTGGGGATTCGCAATCGCAGCTGTGCGCAATGACGTGCGTCGGGAACGTTGGTCGTGGTCATACTTTGTCCAACGCCGTGACGACCGGAAGGCAGTACTCTCCTTGGTCGTCCGCTACTGTTACTTTGGGGAACCGCTCGACGACGAAGAGACCGAACGGTGCTGCGCGGCTGTACAGCGATTGACGTCTGCGGACGCTTGCTTTTATAGTTCGAGGATTGACCACATACGGGCCAATACACGTGTGCACGAGTGAGTTTTGAATCTCGCACGTTTTGGGTCGCTTGCTAACGCAGACCGTAGGAATGCATTCTGTGATTGGTGTGGAGGCCGCATCGGGGGGGCTCGACTTGTCTGCCTTGATTGTGACCACAAAGACACGGAAATCTTCCAAACTGTAGACCTTTGCTGCGCACAAGAGTGTATGGCTGCGCGTGTGACCAGTCGTCAAGACCTTGAAGCCGCACACGAGCCGAGTCACAGGCTCCTAAAAGTTCGTACCGTCGTTCTGCAGCGCCAATATGGACGTGCCCATACTGCGGCACTTGCGGCGTTCGAACGCGCGCAACCACTCTGCGTGAAGATTGCCGAATCTTCCCAGCAATCAGTGGAGAAAGATGAAGAAGAGGATGCTGACCCAGATAAGGAGGACCCGTTGAGCCCCGAGCCCACCCCCGAAGAAGCCCTATCCGAACCAGCTGATGACCAGCCGGATGACGCTCCTGACGATACTACGATCGAAGCCGAAGACGATGAAGGCACTTCCCAGGGCCCGAAGGACGAGGATCCACAAGACGGGACACAACCCGAGGACAATGACCCACCCTTATGTGGCAAGTGCCAGGGTCGCCTCTCGTTCCCGTGCTGGTACTGCGGCTATTGTGAAGGTCTGTCTCGAAGATTCATTTTCTCACCCGGCTGCTGATACGTCATCCCACCTCTTCAGACAACCTATTCCTGTGCGACTCGTGCGACGGAGAAGGCGTCCCTGACTTGATGCGAAGCTCCGGGAAGCACACTGAGGACCACCATCTCATTCGTTGTCTTGCGCCAGAGGAGGATGACAATACCTCTTCAACGGAGCGGCGTCTGATCTCGTTGGAAGACCGGCTCGATAGCATGCAATCTCGGTTCGACGATCTCACCGGTCGCATTGGAAATATGGAGCAACTCCTTCACAGGCTTGCAATCGCCTCGGAAGCGTTGCGCAGTTAAATTCTTTCATTTTATTTGGCCTCTAGCATAGATGGCCAGTACAGTAGTTGGAGTGTAGGCCGTTGCCGTGCTTGAGCAGTTCCCCCCACCCCCCCTCTCTCTATACGATTTCTCGATGCTGTGCGTTTTAATCCCGATCTGCCATGCAAAACATCACAAGTGTATTTTTCTTGGTATTTTTTATAGGGCCCCCCTTGGCCCCTCCCCCAAAAAAGGTAGTGCGAATATTCAAGCTTCAAGCCTCAATTTGAATGTGTTTCTGGCATACGGTCGGTGTCACGGGCCATACTGTCAATGTGCTTAAGCATCTATCCAGCTTGACCATCCCTCAACGTCTTGAGGACCATTTGGGAGGAGGGGAATCACTTCCTAAATAGGAAGGTCCGGACTCCGAAGGATGCCACCCCAAGCGCCACCCTTGGGTAATAGGGATGCTGTAGTCCCGTTGAGAAGTGAATACAAGGTCGGCAGGGAAAGCATATTGCGTGCCGGATATAATGCCGGGGCCAGCTGGTACAGTTATGGTGACTTGAGTAGTCACCGTTTTTCACACTCAGTACTATCAAGCTTACTACACTCTTACTACCCAGGCCTTGCACGGGCTCAAAGTAGGTTGCCTTGCTCAGAGCGATCTTCCGATGGCCCGGGTTTTCAGTCGGCGGTAATCGTGGGTTGCTTCTTGAAAATAATTTTACTCCTAGTACTAGGCTAGTAGTAGATTGGGTTGCCTCCCCCAATACTGTAGCAGTTGTCCGAGTCACACATGAGAAAGATGTGCTAAGTATAGCGCATATCAGCGATGTATGTTTCACCTTTCGTTTGTATCGGGTAACGACCTAACGCTGGGGGAGTATCTTATAGGTTCTAGTTGGACCTCCCCACATTGCCCACGTCTTTCTCCCGTTTGACTTAGCTATGGTTCCACACCCGGAAACGATGCCAACTGCAAGTCCTATACCCGACACGCTTGCCGAAGCCTGGGACGTGGTGAAGGATCGCCCCAATCATTCCAACAAGAGTCGGACACTTGATGCTGTTGGTAAGCCTGAAACTTAGCTTTGTGAGTGGCGCACCAATACAGTACCTTCTATAGAGGACACAGTCGCCACTGCACAAAGCAACGTCGCACCGTTCCAACCACTTATCACAGCAACCAAAGATGCTGTTGAACAGACTGACCTTGGCGAGGCCGTTAAGGAAAGAATCGGCACCCTTTTCGAGGGTATGCCTATTTTCATGAAAGCTCTGGATGTAGCTGCGGACTTGCATCCCGTCATTCGCGGTGCGTCAATCTCGCTCTACGTGCGTATGCGTGGTGACTGTTGAGACAGTTGTGGTCGTGGCATTCAAAACTGCTTACACACTCGAGCTAAAGCGTCGCGACAACGAAAAGAAGATTCCCGCGCTCTATGTCGAGATGAAGGATATGATGAGCGTTTTGCTTCCGTGCGTGCAGGTATTTGCTCATCACGCTGTGCTGTGCTTATATGGTTTTTAAGCCTCAAAGATGTGCAAAATAACAAGCTCATCGCACCCGACGGAAGAAACATCGAGGATCGCATGAAGTCACTTGTAGAGCGCACCGCGAACGATATCAAGCAATGTTCTAATATGTGCGACGCTTACTCCAAGAAGAAGTTGTTGGCGAAGGTGTTCCAGTGTTCGGTCTGGGATACAAAACTGGCCAATTGGATGGTGCACTTCTCGAAGCGGCGGAAAGAATTCGTGGCGGAGCTGTCCTTTCATACGAGTCAGGGTGTCGATAAAGCCAATGCCAAGCTCGACGTCATTGGCGATACAACAAGAGCACTCTACGAAAAGTTCGAATATCCACGCGCTTTATCTAATTATGTGCTGAACGGTAATACAGGATAAACGTTCTGACAGCTATGTTCGAGCAACTCGTCAGCCCTGAAGAAAAACGTCTCAACGAGCTGGTCCGTGCAAAAGGCGGTCCAAAAGAAGCCCTCCGGAACGACAAGGAGTTACTTTCCCTGGAGAAAGAAGCGAGCAAGGCATCGAGCGCACCCGGCTCAGAGTGGCTTCGCGTCACAGTGACTCGAGAGAAACCTAGTGACGCAAATACGAACGCAAATGATCTCAATGATCTCAGAAAGGACATTGTTGAAGACCCTGATATTGCCGTTAAAAAGAACGAGAACGTGCACTCCCGCAAATTCGCAGCGCAGATGAGCCAGATCACTGTTGACGTGACATCCGTCGTCAAGCAGGAGAGCGACCGCGTCATCCAAGAGATGAAAGGCGGGCCACATGATCGGATTCGTGACCGTGTACGTATTTTCTACCCTTCACTTAAACGCGTAATCATTAATCATTGGTCGGCGTTCTCTCCAGACAATTCATGAAATTTGGACAGAAATGGTAGGTATAGTAGCATCATGTGAGACCCTTGACATTGATCACGTCTTCAGGGCTGGCGTGGGAATGTCAAAGCGCGACATTTTGTGCTTGCCCTCCGAGACTATTATCTTGAAGGACTCGCCGCAGAAGCTGAAGGTGTCCCTGGCACGGGTTCTGCAATTAATAGCACCCAGAATCCGGATGCGTGGGCTATCAAGTTCGTCGACGTCACGCGTCTGCAACCTATTTCAGAGGCATTTGATGATGATGCGTCGGGGTTCATCACCATCTCAGAAATGAACCGCTTTACAAGGTCTCGACCGGAAGGCTGGAGGTTAGTCTCGCTTTAGAACTGAATGGGCGTCATCTTATGAGCCGAAGCTTGCCCCACTGGGTAGCTTTCTGGGCAGTTGGTGAGTTGTGTTCGTCGTGTCATCAGAGCTCTCTGCTGACTATGGAGCAGGATATAGGGAGTCTATCATCGACTACGCTATCAAGATAGAAATGTTGTTTTCCAAGATGGAAGGAATTCGCGCCGTAGTGCTCCCTCGCAATCGACAGTCTGTCGATCACTATTTCGCCTCCTGTTGGTATTTCGTTCACTCACTGACCGCTGCCATCCGGCCGCTATTCGAACCTGGCTCAAGTAATCGGGATAAATTCAAATCATATCTCGAGGCAGAGGAGGCTCGACTGAGCGCCAGGCTGGAAGCCGTAGACTACACTATTGATGGCATGGATACCCTCGAACTCATTTCAGGCGTGGGCCGCATAGAGAAGGTTGGTGCTAGGCAATATATTAATAGACTCGGATCCACTCGTCTCAACTGTGTTCTACATTCTGTAGACCGTCTTTCCTCTAATCTACTTGCTGATGAAGCGCCATTACGAGATCATGCGAGCCATGAGGACCAAGATGTTGGACGAGCTTCAGTACGGTGCAGATAGCCTCTTCTCCGTGAACGCTGCTATCCAATACCGCATCAATGATCTCACAAGTATATCTTCCCCTGTTTCCCTAGCTGACTCTATATCGCTTACATGGTCAATGCACGCAGACATCTTTTCCCATCAAAAACTTGACCCTGAGAAGCAGTTCCAGAATTTCGCTTATGGAATCGTAGGTTATCCGTTTTCTCCATTACCTATCTACTGAAGTGTCCTTAGTTCAAGTATTTCTATAGTGGAAAAGATCTATGGTCCTCGAACTACATCCGATCTCTCGATCCACTAGTCACACCATACGATGATTCAAACGAAGACCAAAACGTCAAACTAGAAGATATATTGAAACATGAGCATAAGGACGAGTTGGCTCTTAATGACTCGGACTGGGTCTATGACGGTCATTCGATCGACGACACTCCAAATTATCCTGATGTTGAACCGCCATTAAAGGACATGTACGCTCTCCATTTATCTGCCTCTATTCTGGTTCTCTTATTTTTGATTTTCAGTTTAGGGCACTGGCATGGTTACTTTTATGAGGACGACGGAATCCGAGAAACCAGCGGAACTGACTCGATGATGACGTTTGTCCTCGAGCCCGCCGATGGGGAGCGCGAATTCAAGGCGAGAGCCTGGTCTAACAGAGGATGCTACACGATCACTGGGTCTTGGTCCAAAGGTGAAAACGATGTCACGGAGATCAAGTTGACGATGAAGTTCCCCACTATTATTTGGGCTGAGATTTTCTTCAATGGCCGGTTCGATGCAGAGCGTGATGCCTTGACTGGTGTCTGGGGCCTTTCTGCGGATACTGAGAACTCAGGTGGACCGATGGAGTTCCGACGAATCCCACCTCGCTATCTGACGGTATACCCTAGTATCAAGGAACTTTCAGACAACAAGCCTCGTGCGTTGTGGGGGTTCGCAATCGCGGCTGTGCGCAATGACGTGCGTCGGGAACGTTGGTCGTGGTCATATTTTTCTCAACGTCGTGAAGTTCGGAAGACGGTAATCTCACTGGCTACTCGTTACCTTTACTTCGGAGAGCTGCTCAACGACGAAGAGATCCGACGGTGCTGTGCGACCTCACAGCGGCTGACATCTGCGGACGCTTGCTTTTATAGTTCGAGGATTGACCAAATACGGGCCATTACATGGGTGCACGAGTGAGTTTCGGATTTGGCACATCCCGGCTCTGTTACTAACACAGACTGTAGGAACACATGTGATCGGTGTGGAGGCCTCATTGGCGGGGCTCGATTATTCTGTCTTGATTGCGACCAAAAGGGCGGGGAGTTCTTCAATACTCTAGACCTTTGCTGCGCGCAAGAGTGTATGGTTGCGCGCATCACCCATCGCCAAGACCTTGAAGTTCCACACGAACCGAGTCACAGGCTCATAAAAGTTCGTACTGTTGTACATTATCGCCAACATGGCCGTGTCCAAACTGCGGCACTTGCGGCGTTCGAACGCGTGCAGCCACTCTGCGCGAAGATTGCCGAGTCTTCCCAGCAAATTGTGGAGGAGGGGGAGGAGACCGGCACAAATACCAAGAACCCATCAAGTCCCAAGCCTACTTCCGAAGAGACACCGTCTGAACTAGGTGATGACAAGCCATGTGACGATCCCGATGTTCCTGTTGATACTGCGGTTGAAGTCGAAGACGTTGGTGACACTTCCCAAGACCCGAACGCCGAGACTTCACAAGGCAGGACACAGCCTCCGGACAGCGACCTACCCTCATGTGGTAAGTGCATGGGTCGTCTCTCGTTCCCGTGCTGGTATTGCATCAAATGTGAAGGTCAGTCTCGAAGATTAATTGGTTTGTTCATGTGCTAATGTGCCATTCCACACTTTGAGACGATTTATTCCTGTGCGATTCATGCGACAGAGAGGGCGTCCCTGAGCGGGTGCGAGGCTCTGGGAAGCATACCGAGGATCACCATCTCGTTCGCTGTCTGGCGCCAGAGAAAGAAGATGATACGCTCCCTTCAACGGAGCGGCGTCTGATCTCGTTGGAAATCCAGCTCAATAACATGCATTATCGCTTCGATGACATGCAATCTCGCTTCGATGATCTTACCCGCGATCTTACTAGTCGCATTGGAAATATGGAGCAACTCCTTCACAGGCTTGCCGCAGCCGCGACTGCCGGAAGCTCTGCGTAATTAAATCCTTTCCTACATGTAGTCTCCAGCCTGGATGGCCAGTGCAGTAGTTGCAATGCTGGTCTTTGCAGACCTGGGATAGTTCTCTCACCCCGTGCCTGCTTTCGTTATTACAGTGATTCTGCGTTGTTGTCGTTTCTAACTTCAATTTACCGCGATCAAAGGTCGCCCGACTGCACTTATTATTTAGTTAGAAAAAAAGGTGCGCCGAACGTTCATACCTCAATTCGAACAAGTTGGGACTGCCACTGGCTAAGTACCATTATCATACAGTTGGCGTCGCGGACTGCCAGTATAGAATGAAGAATCTTTCACTAGTTAACAATATTTGGCCGGCAGCCAAACGTGCCGACTTTGGTGTCGGATTGTCCGTCTCTGGACTGACAGCATTCCAACCACCATTCGGTGCGCCTTGTCAGATCAGAAGGGTCATGATATCGTACGGTATACCTTAAACTTGATGAGCCACACTCGTATAAGTAGTGTGGCCTCTCGTATCATGCTCCAATTTCGGAGCATTGTTGCGATATATGGCCCATCGCTGCTCACATGTACCTTTACTAGCAACGCGGGGTTCGCAGCTGCAGACCACGGGAGCTTGGCGTACCCTGCACCATCGTCCGCCCTCACGGCATTATTCCATGAACCCACACAATTCCGGCACAGAGTCGTCGTTGCAAGCCAGTTCTCCCTCCAGACGCTCCGCCGGGGTCGAGGCAGCAGCCAGATACATTCGTGAATGGAAGGTGCGAGCATTGCCAGCGGAAATATACAAAGCCCATATCGGTATGTTCTGTAGTGTTCACATACCCACCCAACCATCAGGCTACTCATCGATGATCGCGGAGATTCAAACACAGCCCCCCCACCTGCTCATCTATATGAGCACGAACTCTTGACGCAGCTGGTTCAACCGTCGGACCTGAGAGGGCCATTGTATTCACTTTCTGTGGTAGGTTCAAGATATTGCAACGGGCTTAGATGGAGCATATGAGAGAGAACTCGAAATTCGTTACAGTAGAGGCTCCGAGTCGAAGGGCAAGTAAAAATAGTTGCGTACCGTACCTCATGCATCAGCACTTAATCAGCGCTATTAATCAGCATCTAAAAATGGGAATGAAGTCAACTGCGGTGTCACTACAGTGCCGTACAGTTCGACTTGCAGGACTACAGTGGAACTTAAACCATACCTTTGATGACCCACTGGCATGTCCCCTTCGCCCCTTGCTGGTCCATCCATCCAAATTCGTGCGCAGGTTGTACCGTTCCTCCCAAAACCCTCAAAACCCACACCCTGGTGGATTATTCCAGCGGCGGTGGTAAACCGACCCGATACTCACTTTGCATCACCTTTGGAGGAGGAAGGATAGGATCTGCTGTTAGCTACGCTAGCTCATCTCCGCCGATAAAATCTGCACTCCTCGTAACACCAAAGGTTGAAAGTACAGTACTACTGGTACCTCACCCAACATCCAGCTGTACATGAAATGCCCACTCCGATTCCTCTTCCCGCTGGTTCTGGTGTCTTTCCACCAATACAACAACGGTACATCACGGAAATAACACTATAACTCCTATGCAAGACATGTTGGGGTGTGTGTTTCGCTATCAGCCCTCGGAGGGAATTGTTACGGTTCAAGCAAGGTTCAAGCATCTTGCGTTTCACACGCGCTTCAATTGGTGCCTGAAAACCGTAAATGGAAATGAGGCACAAGAACCAAGGTAATGGCGAAACTGGGGTCGTCACGTGCGGCCGTGATTTTGGTCCATGCTTACCACACCTTTGGAAAAAAAGCGGTAAATTTTTTTGTCGCTTCAACAATGTGTTGTAGCTACTCCATGTTGTACATAGTAATGGACACATGATCCCACACCTAAACCAGATTTTTATTCATTTGTTTCTGAATCCGTTCAACGTAGAGCGTTGGGACCCACCTCTGCAAAATTTGGTCACGCATTGTCACGGCGGTGGCGCCGGTTTTGGCATGGGCGGTGTTTTGGCAAATATTCGGACAGCGAATTGGGTCACGTTTTGTCGGTCCTTGGTGGATTTTTTGTCCCCAGCTTGATCGCCTCCGTCTATTGACTCTAAATTCTGTAGTCACTGTATGAATAGATAAGAACATCACAGGGAAAGGTCCAGTAGGCATGTTGGGATCGCTCAGATCTGGGGTGTGGCCATGTTTTCTGGACCACCCCAGCCTGGCATCACCTTTGTCGATTTTTCATGACCACAATTTTGCTCGGATCCTCATTATATTGTATGATCTAACATCTACACATGCTAGAGAACATAGTGTATTTTATTTTGGGAAGAAAGGGTGTCCGAGTCAGGAAAGCACTTTGAAAGCACTGATCTATTAAAATCTTTCGGAATTTGCAGATGTGGTAAGCATGGTACAACCATATGCTAATTGGCAGGTATGTGGTGCGCCACTGTGATAACGTGCTGGGTGGATTGCATTCACTCTCGGTAACGGTAACGCAGGCAGTGGAGTTGTTATAACTTGGGTGGTCATGATTTTGTTAGGCGCCAGGGCTTTGTACGGGACTCCGGTTACCTTGAGGCTTCTCCCGATGGCCGGGGCTGTCATTAAATTGTCATCCAGCCGCTCAAGATCTTATGTTGCTTGATTACTTCATCCCAATAACTTGCTTGTTCCTTTGTGTCGGGCAACCAACTTACCAACGAGCGTTCACCTTCTTCAACAGAAGTTCCACTCACGGGTTGTGTCTTTTCATATTACGCCCATGCCTTTCTCCCGTTTGTTCAGGAAGTTCAGCCAGCCAAGCCTTACACGCACAGTCTCTGCTGATAAAGGAAGGAACTCTGAACATTCTGACGATTCACCCCAGCACACCACGCGTCGTTCCTGGAAGAAGACAGCCTCCACCGCTAATCATTCCACCTCCTCTTCCCTAATGCCTACGTTCCCCTTGACTCATAGCTCTAAGAGCCCCGCGCCCGAGGTCAGCGTGCCCGAACGGCCCACGCCGATGCCTCTTCCCACTGTTCCCGATATCTTCAACGCTAACTTAGCTCTGGTGCTCCATCCGGAAGCGATGAAGACTACAAGTCCTGTGCCAGACTCGCTCACCGAAGCCTGGGACGTGGTGAAGGACGGTCCCAAGGATTCTGATGTGACCGGGTCATTTAATGCTGTTGGTAACTTGAAGCCTGAGACTTAGCTTCATGATCCGTGCGCTCATGCTTTTCAATAGATGACGCAGTTGCTACTGTGAAAAGCAACGTCGCACCGTTCCAGCCATTGATTACAGCAGCCAAGGGCGCTGTTGAACAGACAGACCTTGGCAAGGCCGTTAAGGAAGGAATCGACCACTTTTTCGAGGGCATGCCTATTTTCATGAGGGCTCTGGATGCAGTGGCGGACCTGCATCCTTTTATCGGCGGTGCGTCAATTTCCTTCCACGTGCGCATACTGTGCGCATGCGGGGAGTATGCGGGGTGACTGGTGGGATAGTGGTTGTCGTGGCGTTCAAAACCGTCTACACACTCGAGCTGAAGCGTCGCGACAATGAAAAGAAGATCATCGCTCTCTATGTCGAGATGAAGGACATGATGGGTGTTTTGCTCCTGTGTGTACCAGTGTTCGCCTATCGTGCTTCGCTCATATCTTTGCAGCCTCAAGGACGTGCAAAATGACAAGCTCGTCGCACCTGATGGAAGAAACATCGAAGATCGCTTGAAGTCCCTCATAGATCGAACTGTAGATGACATCAAGCTTTGCTCTAATGTGTGTGATACGTATGCAAAGAAGAAGCTTTTGGCGAAGGTCTTCCTGGGCCCGGTCTGGGACGACAAACTACTCGGCTATGTGACGCTTTTCTCGAAGCGGCGGCAGGAATTCGAGTTTGAGCTGTCCATTCACACGAGTCAGGGTGTGGACAAGGCCAACTTCAAGCTTGATGACATCGGGGATACGACGAGCGCGCTTGACGAAAAGTCAGTGTGCATGAAGTTCTTTCTCAGTCGCTAAAATCATGGCACAGGATGAATGTTATGATGGCCATGTTCCAACAATTGGTCGGCCCCGAACAGAAGAGTCTCGCTGAGCTGGTGGCTGCTAAAGGCGGTGTAAAAGCTCTCCGGAACAATGACAAGATGTTACTTTCACTTGAACAGACCGCGAGCAAGGCACCGAGCGCACCCAGCTCAGAAGGGCATCGCATGAATCGGTCAAAGCCAAGCGACGCGAATACGAACGCAGATGATCTCAGAAAGGACATTTTTGAAGATCCTGACGTTGCTGCGGATAAGAATCGAACCGTGTTCTCCCGCAAATTCGAAGTGCAGAAGCGCCAAATTATCGACGAGCTGACACTTATTGTCACACGAGAGAGCGATCGCGTCATCCAAGTAGTAAAAGGTGGTCCCCATGAGAGGATTCTTGACCGCGTTAGTATGTCACCTATTCACTGAACGCTAAATAATAATGTAATGGTCTCCAGTCGATCCATGAGATCTGGAAAGAAATGGTAGGTGTTACCTATGTCATTCTGGACCCCATTGACATACATACCTACAGGGCTGGAGAGGGAATGTCAAAGCCCGACATTTTGTGCTCACTTTTCGGGACTATTATCTCGAGAAACTTGCTTCAGAGACTCAAGGCGTTCGCGGCGTGAATACCACTTCAATCTATAACTCTCAGGATCCGGATGCTTGGGCAATTAAATTCATAGATGTCACGCGGCTGCAGCCTATTTTAGAGGCTTTTGATGACGATTCGTCGGGGTTCATCACCATCACGGAAATGAACCGCTTTACCAGTTCTCGGCCGGCCGACTGGAGGTTAGTCCCACTTTAAAACTGAGTGGATGTCTTCTCATAAGTCGAAGCTTGCCCCACTGGGTAGCTTTCTGGGCAGTTGGTGAGTCGTGTCCGTCATGTTATCAGAGTGCCTTGCTGAATACCGAGCAGGATATAAAGCGTCCATCATCGACTATGCCAACAAGATAGAAGAGTTATTGGCCAAGATGGAAGGAATTCGAGCCGAAGTTCTCCCTCCCAATCGAAAGTCTATCGACGAATATTTCACCTACAATTGGAAGTTCATCCACACACTGACCGCTGCCGTGACCCCGCTGCTACCCGAACCTGGCACAAGTAATTTGGATAGATTCAGATCATATCTCGAAGCAGAGGAGGCTCGACTTAGCACCAATCTGAAAGCTGTGGACTACGTCATTGACGGCACAGATACCCTCACACTCATTACGGGTGTGGGCCGTATTGAGAAGGTTGGTGCGAGGCAACACATTCGGTAATTCGCACGTCTTAACTACGCTCTGCGTTTTGCAGACTATCTTTCCTCTGATCTACTTGCTGATGAAGCGTCACTATGAGATCATGCGAGCCATGCGGACCAAGATTTTGGACCCGCGTGAGCTTGGGTCAGGTATAGGAGGTTTCTACACTATGGAGGATGCTATACGATACCGCATGGATGACCTCACGAGTACACCTTCCTCAAATTTATTTTCCTTGCTGTCTCTGTTACTCACATGGTCGACGCACGCAGACATCTTTTCCCATCAAAAACTTGACCCCGAGAAGCAGTTCAAAAACTTCGCTTATGGCATTGTGCGTTATCTCGTTTTCCTCGCCCGTCTAACCTCTGAAGTGTCCTAGTTCAAGTATATCCGTAATGGGAACGATCTATGGTCTTCAAGCTATGTCTGGACTCTCGATCCACCTGTCATACCCTACGACGATTCAAACGAAGACCAAGATGTAAAACTGGGGGATATATTGAAACATGAATATAAGGACGAGCTGGCCCTTGAGGACTGGGTCTATGACGGGCATTCGATTGTCGATACCCCAGATTATGGGGATGTTGAACCCCCATTAAAGGACATGTATGCTCTCCACTTCTATCCATCTGCCTCCTCTATTCTGACTCTCTTATCTGTGTTTTTCAGTTTAGGGTACTGGCATGGTTACTTTTATGAAGGCAACGGTGCCCGAGAAACTAGCGGACATTTCTCAATGATGACGTTTGTAATCGAGCCCGCCGATGGGGAGCATAAATTCAAGGCGAACGCCTGGTCTATCGGAGGGCGCCACACGATCACCGGGTCTTGGTCCAACGGTGAAAACGGTGCCACGGAGATCAAGTTTATGACGACGTTTGAAAATGTATCCTGGCCTACGATCTCCTTCAGTGGCCGATTCGATGCAGAACGCGATGCTTTGACCGGTATCTGGGGTTGGGGTTTTTCTGTGGATGCCGAGATCTCGAGTGGACTGATGGAATTCCGACGAATTCCACCTCGCTATCTGACAGTATATCCTAGCATCAAGGAACTTTCGGACAACAAGTCCCGTGCATTGTGGGGGTTTGCAATTGCGGCTGTGCGCAACGACGTACTTCGGGAACGTTGGTCGTGGTCATACTTTTTACAACGCCGGAAGGATCGAGAGACGGTGATCTCCCTGGCGAGCCGTTGCTTTTTTCTTCTCGGGACGCCAGTCAACTATGAGGAGGCTGAAACGTTCAGTGCTGCTGCACAGCGACTGACGGCAGCCGACGCCTGCTTCTGGATCTCCAAGATCAGCTGCTCACTTGCATATACGCCGCTACACCTGTGAGTTTCTGCTTTTACACGTTCTTACTCCGGTGCTGACACGGACTAAAGGAACAACTGTGATTGTTGTCGAGGCACCATTGTCGGGACTCGGCTAGTCTGCCTTGATTGTGAACAAAAGGACACGGAAATTTTCAATCCTCTGGACCTTTGTTACGCACAAGAGTGTATGGCTGCGCGCGTAACCCATCGCCAAGACCTTAAATTCCCACACGAACCAAGTCACAGGCTCGTAAAAGTTCGTCCTGCCGTCCTGAAGCGCCAACTTGGCCGTATCCAAACTGCGGCACTTGCGGCGTTCGAACACGTGAAGACACTCTGCGCGAAGATTGCCGAATCTTCCCAAGGATTGGTAGAGAAAGGTGAGGGAGATGCGACCGGTCTAAATAAGGAGAACCCGTCGACTACGGAGCCCACCCTCGAAGAGACTCCGTCCGAACCAGATGATGGCCAGCCGAATGACGCTCTTGACGATACTACGATCGAAGCTGAAGACGATGAGGGTACTTCTCAAGGCTCCGGGGACGAGAGTCCGCAAGACGGGACACAGTCTGAGGACAATGACCTACCCTCATGTGGCAAGTGCGAGGGTCGTCTCTCATTCCCGTGCTGGTACTGCATCTATTGTGAAGGTCAGTCTCGAAGACTCATTTTCTCACCCTGTGTGCTGATGCGCAGTCTTAGATAATCTGTTCCTGTGCGATGCGTGCGACAGAGAAGGCGTGCCTGAGCTTATGCGCAGCTCCGGGGAGCATACTGAGGATCACCATCTCATTCGCTGTCTTGAGCCGGTAAAGGAGGATGATGGGCTCTCTTCAACCGAGTGGCGTCTAATCTCGTTGGAAGACCGGCTCAATAACATGCAATCTCGCTTCGATGACCTCAGCCAGGATCTTACCAGTCGTATTGGAAACATAGAACAACTCCTTCACAAGCTTTCCGCTGGAGTGACTGCTGGAAGCTCTGCGTAGTTAAATTCTTCCTTACGTTTCGTCTCCAGCGTGAATAGCGCGTGGTATTTTACGGATGTAATTCAATTCAATCGTAAAAATGCGACCAATCACTGGAAAGTTTCTAGACTTTCGGATTGAAGTGGACTTGGAAGTGGATGACAATGTGAAATGTGTGCAGGGACAGGCTCCCTTGCCGATGCCTCAAGGCCTCATCTGGGCCATCTTTTACAGTGTAAATGAAAAAATCAACTAATTTCCGCCACTGAGTCACCACTGCCAGTGCATCTCCGTCTTCAAGCTTCAAGCTTCACTTCAAAGTTCAGTTGCTTTGCAATTCTTCGAAGACTGCTGTCCCGCGGTTCTATCATGAAGCTTAGTGAAGCCGGGTAAGTTAGGCGCACACTTCCTCGGGCGCACAGGCCGGCCGGGGAACCAGCTCCGAGTCGGCGATAGTTTGGCGATCTGCAGTGCCAGGCTCTCGGCTAAAAACATCCATGTGATGGGCGTTGAGGCGATTCGCGAACGACCGTGAGGTAAGCTTGAGTCATTTCCTTTGTTGGGAGCCAGCCACCGCATTTTTGCTTACAGTACTAAGTTAGTCAACAGCTCCTTCCTTTTTGGTTGGAATTTGGAAGCCTCCCAAGTGTGCTTAGTCACTATTATTCAGCAGCTTACAAATTCTTCTTCCTTTTTGAGGACCGGCCTGTCTTGTATAGGCAGAGTGTGAGCTTATCAATTATTATCCACCCGTGTCTGGTGTATATATAGATTGATGTATTGATGTACTGTATTGATGTATTGATATTGGTGTTTCAAGTGATGTTTTGCCGCAGTCTCTGTTTCCCGGGTGGGAAACAGAGGGTCCGCTGAAACATTGTTTCAAGGCCTTGTTCAGGGCCCAGTCGCGCCGAACAGGCCCTGATAAGCCTGGGTATAGTATAGGGCAAAGCATATTAACCCGATTCAAGAATACTAGATTTCGTGACTTAGCGAAGGTGATATATTTGCAGGAGCCACAGGCACAAGTGCTGCTGGCCCACACCAGGATATTTTGACCGTTGTACTAACTTATTGTACTGTATTGTGCTGTATGTCCTATTCAACAATACGGCGCGGTGAGCGGTGAGCGCTGTGAGCGCCTATGACATTACCCTAATCTTGGATGACAATCCCTTCTTGATTGGCCCTGAAATGGGCGCCCCGAAGCAAGGGCACCCCAGCTCATCGCATCATTTGTGAATTGCAGGTTGTCTCCTCTTGTTCTGACCCTCACTGTCCTATTCCAACTGTGACATCTGGAAGACACCTTTTCAACAGCCAGGTGGATCTGGGTCCTATTGCTCAACTGCCATGCCTTTCTTCGGTCTATTAAGAAAGTCCAGCCAACCGAGCCTCGCACGTCCTGCCTCCGCTGATGTAGCAAGCGGCCCTTTCTCTGAAAACCCAGATAAATTACTCCAGCGTCGAAGAAAAACCGAACCGACACCCTCATTTCCTCGCTCTTGGAGGAGGAAGGCAGCATCCTCTGTTGGTCGTGCCGGCTCGTCTCCGCCAATCGAACCCGCACTCCCCGTAACACCAAAGGTCGAAAGCCCCGCACCCGACACTACTATACGTGAAATGCCCACTCCGATGCCTCTTCCCGCTGGTCCTGATGTCTTTCTCAATCTAACCATGCTACCTTCCATGGAAATAATACCAACCATCAGCCCTGAGTCAGACCTGTTGGCTGCCACGTGGGATGAGGTAAAGGACGGTCCGAAAGGTGTCAGCGTCGATCGGAGTCTCGACATTCTTGGTGCGAATCAAATCTTCGCCGGCCAAGGAGGATTCTGATTCTGGTCTGTAGGTGACGCCATGACCGCCGCACAAAGCAACGCCGCACCGTTCACACCATTAATCACAGCAGCGGCAAGCGCCGTTGGGCAGACTGAGATTGGCAAGGTCGTAAAGGAGGGAATAGACCACTTTTTCGATGGCATGCCTGTTCTCATGAATGCTCTGGATGAATTGAAAGCACTGCATCCGTTCGTCGGTGGTATGTCTCCACCACCATGAGAATTCATACCTAGTGACCAGGAAAAATAGTCGTTGTCCTGGCATTCACGGCCGTCTACACCCTGGAGCAGAAGCGTCGTGACAATGAAAAGAAGGTCATTGCGCTCTATGTCGAGATGAAGGATATGATGGGCGTTTTACTCCTGTGCGTGCGGGTATTTACCCACCATACCGTGCCGTACTTATAGTTTTACAGCCTCAGGAACGTGCAAAATGACAAGCTGGTCGCACCAGACGGAAGAAGCATCGAGGATCGCTTGAAGACTTTTGTAGAGCGTACCGCGGACGACATCAAGCTGTGTTCTAATGTGTGCGACACGTACGCTAAGAAGAAGCTTTTGGCAAAGGTGTTCCTGGGGCCGGTCTGGGATGATAAATTGCTGAGCTGGGTGACGCTGTTCTCGAAGCGGAGGCAGGAATTCGAGTTCGAGTTATCCATTCACACGAGTCAGGGTGTCGATAAGGCCAATGTCAAGCTCGATGTCATTGGCGATGCGACGAGAGCACTCGATGAAAAGTTCGAGTACCCATGCACTTTATCTGATTATGTACTAATTCGTCATACAGGATGGACGTCCTGAAGGCTATGTTTGAGCAGCTCGTTAGCCCTGAGCAGAAACAGCTTGCGGCGACTGTCGCTGCGAGTGGTGGTGTGAAGGCACTGAGGAACAATGACAAGATGTTGCTTGAGCTAGAGAAAACTGCAAGCAAGGCCCCAAGCGCACCTAGCGCCGAAGGGCATCGGGGACCTCGGGCGAAGGCTAATGATGTGAATCCAAACGCGGACGCACTCAGGGCGGACGTTTTTGAGGACCCTGACGCTGCGGTGGCAATGAATCAGGTGGTGTACTTCCGCAAGTTCGAAGCTCAGAAGCGCCAGATCATTGACGAGCTGACGTTCGTCGTCAAACGGGAGAGTGATCGGGTCATCCAAGAGATGAAGGGCGGCCCACACGATCGAATTCGTGACCGTGTATGTGTTATTCTACTCTTTACTAAATGCATACTCATCAGTCGGCTTTCTCTAGACGATCTACGATATTTGGACCGAAATGGTAAATATAATAGTATGGTATGAGGCCCTTAAGATTAATTGAGTGTTTAGGGCTGGCGCGGGAACGTTAAGGCTCGACATTTTGTGCTTGCTCTCCGAGATCATTACCTGGAGAAACTCGCCATGGAAGCTGATGGTGTTCCCGGGATGGGTGGCGGATCAAATAATGGCTCACGGAACCCGGATGCATGGGCAATCAAGTTCGTTGATGTGACGCGTCTGCAGCCTATTTCAGAGGCTTTTGATGATGATGCGTCGGGATTCATCACCATCTCAGAAATGAATCGATTTACCGGTTCTCGGCCAGCCGACTGGAGGTTAGTCTTGCTCTAGAACTGAGTGGATGTTCATCTCATGAGTCGCAGCTTGCCTCACTGGGTTGCTTTCTGGGCAGTTGGTAAGATGTGTCCGTCGCGCCACCGAGTCCCTTGTTGAATATCAAGCAGGATATAGGGCGTCCATCATTGACTACGCCAGCAAGATAGAAGAATTACTTGCCAAGATGGAAGGAATTCGCGCTGAAGTGCTCCCTCCCAACCGGCGGGCCTTCGACGACTACTTCCGCTTCGTTTGGGAGGCCGTTCACACACTGACCGCTGCTGTGACACCGCTTCAACCTGAACTTGCTCTAAGTACTTCGGATAGATTCAAATCGCATCTGGAAGCAGAGGAGGCTCGACTTAGCAACAATCTGAAAGCTGTGGACTACACTATCGATGGCACGGATACCCTCACACTTATCACAGGTGTGGGTCGCATTGAGAAGGTTGGTACGAGGCAACATATTCACCAACCCGCTTGTCTTGATAGTTTTTTGCAGACGGTCTTCCCTTTAATCTACTTGCTGTTGAAGCGCCACTACGAGATCATGCGGACCATGCGGACCAATGTGTTGGACCCGCGTGAGCTTGGTTCAGGTCGAGACAGCATCTATAACGTGAACATTGTCACCTATCAGCGTATGAATGACCTCACAAGTGCGTCGCCTTCATTTTCGTTATCTTGGCAGCACCGAGACGATCAATCCACACAGACATATTCATTCAGCAAAAGCACAACCCCGAAAAGCAGTTCCAGAATTTCGCTTATGGCATCGTTAGTCGTCGCTTTCTCTTCTGGGATCTTCTCTTTCTGACGCAAGTACAGTTTAAATACCTTCATAGTCAGAACGATTTTTGGTCTGCAGAATATGTCCGGAATCTCGACCCGCGAGTCATACCATACGACGATGCCAACGAAGATAAAGACGTCAAACTAGAGGAGATTTTGAAGTATGAACATAAGGACGAGCTGGCCCTTGATGACTGGGTCTATGAGGGACATTCAATTGACGACACTCCAAATTATAGCGATGTTGAGCCCCCATTAAAGGACATGTATGCTCTCCGCTTTTATCCATCTGCCTCTGTTCTGATTCTCTTATCTCAGTTTGGGGGACTGGCACGGTTACTTTTATGAGGGCGACGGTATCCGAGAAACCGCCGGAGTCGACACAATGATGACGTTTGTACTCGAGCCCGCGGATGGGGAGCACGAATTGAAGGCGGACGCCTGGTCTAACAGAGGACGCTACACAATCACTGGGTCTTGGTCCAAAGGTGAAAACGATGTCATGGAGGTCAAGTTGAAGATGACGTACCAAAGTGCATCTTGGTCTGTCTTCTTCAGTGGCCGCTTCGATGCAGAACGCGATGCCTTGACTGGTGTCTGGGGTCTTTCTGCGGGTGCTGAGAACTCGAATGGCCTGATGGAGTTCCGACGAATTCCACCTCGCTATCTGACAGTATATCCTAGTATCAAGGAACTTTCGGACAACAAGTCTCGCGCATTGTGGGGGTTCGCAATTGCCGCTGTACGCAACGACGTACTTCGGGAACGTTGGTCGTGGTTGTACTTTGCCCAACGTCGGGAAGATCGAGAGGCGGTGATATCCCTGGGGATCCGCTACTTGTACTTTGGGAAGCCACTCAACAGTGAAGAGGATCAACTGTTCAGTGCTGCTAAATTGCGACTGACAGCAGCCGACGCTTGTTTCTATACCTCCATAATTAATCGCACACTTGCCAATACGTGGGTGCACGTGTGAGTTTCAGATTTGGCACGTTCTTGCTCCACTGCTCACACAGATTAAAGGAACGCGTTCTGTGATTGGTGTGGAGGCCGCATTGGCGGGGCTCGGCTACTCTGTCTTGACTGCGAATATAAGAACACGGACACCTTCGGGGCTCTAGACCTTTGCTGCGCAAAAGAGTGCATGGCTGCGCGCATCACCCATCGCCAAGACCTTAAAGTCCCACACGAACCGAGTCACAGGCTCGTAAAAGTTCGTCCTGTTGTACATTATCGCCAACACGGTCGCGTCCATACTGCGGCACTTGCGGCGTTCAGACGAGCGCAAACACTCTGCACGAAGATCGCCGAATCCCACCAGCAATTAGAGGAGAAAGACGAGAAAGGGGAGGAGACCGATCAAAATACGAAGAATGCGTCGAGTCCCGAGTATACACCCGAAGAAATACCCCCTGGACTAGGTGACGGCAAGCCAGGTGACGACTCTGATGTTCCTGGTGATACTGCGGTTGAAGTCAATGGAGTTGGGGACACTTCCCAAGACCCGAGCGGCGAGAATTCGCAAGGCAGGACACAGCCTCAGGAGAGCGACCTACCCTCATGTGGCAAGTGTATGGGTCGTCTTTTGTTCCCATGCTGGTATTGCACCAAATGTGAAGGTTTGTCTCGAATATTACTTTGCTCGCCCATGTGCTGATGTCCCATTTGAGACGATTTATTCCTGTGCGATTCATGCGACAGAGAGGGCGTCCCTGAGCTGATGCGAAGCTCTGGGAAGCATACTGAGAATCACCATCTCATTCGCTGTCTGGCGCCAGAGAAGGATGATGATACTCTCTCTTCAACGGAGCGGCGTCTGATCTCGTTGGAAGACCAGCTCAATAGCATGCATTCTCGCTTCGATAACACGCAATCTCGCTTTGATAACATGCAATCTCAGTTCGATAACATGCAATCTCGCTTCGATGACCTTACCCAAGATCTTACCAGTCGCATTGGAAACATAGAGCAGCTCCTTCACGAGCTTGCCGCAGCCGTGACTTCCGGAAGATCTGCGTAGTTCGATCCTTTCTTACATGTGTCTCTAACGTGGATGGCCAGGACAGTAGTTGCGGTGCCGGTCTTTGCAGTGCTCGAGTAGTTCTCTCACCCCATGGTTTCTATTATTGCATCGATTTTGTGTTGTCATTTCTTCATTTTGTCGTGAACAATCATCGCACGGCTGTATTTCAAGTTATCATTTAGGCTCTTCTAGAAAAAATGCGAATGTTCGTGCCTCAATTCGAACAAATTAGGTCTATCACTGGCTGGGCACCATTGTCGTACAGTTGGTGCGCGGACTGTCAATGTAGAATGGAAAATCTTTCACTAGTGGTCATTGGCATTAGTCGACTGGCGGGTCAAAGGTGCTGGCGTTGGTGTCGGATGGACCATCTCCGAGAGTCTGGACCGAGACGCACCTTTTTGGCGTGCCTGGGATCAGATCAGAAGGGTCAGCTGCATACCTCGTAAGTAACGTGGTCTCTCGCATCATAATCCAATGTTTGAGCATTTTCGCGATATATGGCCCATCCCTGCGCATCATGTGTGCCTCAATTAGCGACGCGGACTCGGAACTCACAGCTGCGTGTAGCCCAGGTGCTTTGCCTGCACCATCTTCCACCCTCACGGCATCAATGCACGAACTCACGGACTCTTGCGCAATGCCGACGCAGGGGTCATTGCGGGCCAGCTAGTCCTTGAGACGTTCCGCGCGGGAGCGAGGCAGCCTCAGGACAACCAGATGCGTTCGCAAATTGCCAGCAGCGATACGCAGAGTTCATATTGGTATGTCCGGCTTCCGTAGTATTCATGAACCCACCCAACCATCTAGGGCCACTCATCGATGATCGCCGCGGCGGAGATTCAGACAAAGCTCCCCCCTCACCTAAAGCCCGACGCAGCCCTCTCCAGCGTCTGCGGTGGCGGGCACTGGCAGCTGTGGCGTTGTCAAGAGAGGCAGGGATGCAGGTCAGTACGATGGTGCGTGCTATACTCCCCAAAATCGAGATGGGTTTAGCCAGACTGGGATACCGTAGACCGTGGTCGCACTCGAGACGCACGGTTTGCGTGCTTCTATCATTCGGCCGCTGCTAACCGCCGCACATCGGCGACACCACGATGAACGAAAAGCACTGCGTTCGCGTTGCACGTGTATCCGAGTTGGACGTTCAAAGAGGCTACGTCAAGCAGTCATCAAGCTCAGGTGGTCCGGTCTGCACTGGACCGACCAGTTGCTCTGAAGTGCGCCCAAGGCAGTATCATGATCAATTGATGCAACGGAGAACGATCAATGAACATCGATGGACGTTCCAGCTCGAACAGATGGGCACAAGTCCTCAGTGTAGTTGGCATGCTCAAATGCGCCAGTCCCCGCCTACGAGCGCAAAGGCTTAACCCTGAGGCTGGAAGTTTCACCATCAGCACCGGAGAAGAAGACCCTTTTATTCGTTGTCTGTAGTGGTTCAAGTTCGAGATATCAAGGTATTTGATAGAACCCGTGATAGGGAATCCGGAAATCGTTAGAGGGTTTCAAAGGGCAAGTAGGTAATGCATATCATGATTGATGTGAAGCATTTTCAGAAGCCGCCTCGTATTCGATCAAAAGTATGTTCACAAGAGCTTAGCAACAGCCATGACGCTGCTTCCTTCGATGTATAACTGATATGTAGCTGCGGTATTATCTGCTCATTTGCTACTATCCTGAGCTTAAGCTTTAAGGCCGTTTGAATCGATGGATAAAAGTAGGTCCACCGTTAGGTAGAAATCGAGCTTGCGAGAACAAGGATGATGCCATAGATTACACTGCATGGTAACCGTAGAAACTCGACCAATCGCTGGGATGCATATGATTCGCAGAGATATATATCAAACGCCGGGATCTGCGCGCCCGGAGAGCTAAAGAGCGCCAGATCACGCGATCACGCGCCGGAGTTCTCCGACTTCGGACTTTAAGTTTCCGGCTGGTGCCGACCGCACCCCTGAGTATGGCATTATGATTGTGAAATGCCTGCAGGGGAGCAAAATTGACTAGTCTATCTTCAAGTTACTGTAATTTTCGCCACTGAGTCCCAGTGCATCTCTGTCTTCGAGCTTCAAGCTTCAAAGTTCAGTCACTTTGCAATCGTTCGAAGACTGCTGCCCCATAGTTGAAGTTGATTACGTTGCGCGCCAAACAGCTTCTGGCAAAGCGCACAGGGCGGGGTCCAGAACCGGTTCGGCCATCTGCCGTACCTGACTCTCGGCTACTGATGTGATGGCGGAAGAATAATCGATCAACATGAACTTAGTTCTGCACGCCAGACCACTGTGAAGTCGTCGCTGTAGTGGTTGAAGCTTGAAGTGGGGTGAAGTATATTCAAGTTAACGGATGTGATTCCCAGGAGCCACAAATGCTGCCAGTCGATGCCAGTGATACAGTATTACGTGTAAGTGCTAACCAAAAATACGGCGCCTGAGGCCTGAGGCCTTTGCGCTCAGCGTCTACGGTAGTGCCAGCATTTCCCCAATCCTGCCAGCAGCCAGAGTGCAGCGCACCACACGGCAATCATCCTCGACTGGCCCTGAAATGGGCGCCCCGATGAGTTAGCGCGCCCTTGGCCTTCGCATTGTCGATCAACTGCAGTCTGCAGGTGCTCTTGTTATCATTCTCGCTGTCCTCTTCAACCGTGACGTTTGACCAACTCTCTTAAAAGACTCGGACAGCTTCCCAAAAGCAGCCAGCTCGGATCTACCCTAACCGTGACTATGCCTTTTTTCAGTCTGTTAAGAAGGTCCAGCCAACCGAGCCTCGCACGTCCTGCCTCCGCTGATGTAGCAAGCGACCCTTTTTCTGGGAACCGTGACAAATTACGGAGAAAAACCGAACCGACACCCTCGTTTCCTCGTTCTTGGAGGAGGAAGGCAGCATTCTCCGTTGGTCGTGCCAGCTCGTCCCCGCCAATCGAACCCGCACTCCCCGTAACACCAAAGGTCGAAAGCCCCGCACCCGACACTGCTATACGTGAAATGCCCACTCCGATGCCTCTTCCTGCTGGTCCTGATGTCTTTCTCAATCTAACCATGCTGCCTCCCACGGAAATGATACCAACCATCAGTCCTGTGTCAGACCTGTTGGCTGTCACGTGGGATGAGGTAAAGGACGGTCCGAAAGGTGTCAGCATCGATCGGAGTCTCGACATTCTTGGTGCGAATCAAATCTTTGCCGGCCAAGGAGGATTCTGATTCTGGTCTGTAGGTGACGCCATGACCGCCGCACAAAGCAACGCTGCGCCGTTCACACCATTAATCACAGCAGCGGCAAGCGCCGTTGGGCAGACTGAGATTGGCAAGGTCGTAAAGGAGGGAATAGACCACTTTTTCGATGGCATGCCTGTTCTCATGAATGCTCTGGATGAATTGAAAGCATTGCATCCGTTCGTCGGTGGTATGTATCCACTACCATGGGAATTCATACCTAGTGACCGGGAAAATAGTTGTTGTCCTGGCATTCACGGCCGTCTATACTCTGGAGCAGAAGCGTCGTGACAATGAAAAGAAGATCATCGCTCTCTATGTCGAGATGAAGGAGATGATGGGTGTTTTGCTCCTGTGCGTGCGGGTATTTACTCATTATCTGTGCTGTGCTTACAGTTTTACAGCCTCAGAGACGTACAAAATGACAAGTTGGTTGCACCAGACGGAAGAAGCATCGAGGATCGCTTGAAGACTCTTGTAGAGCGTACCGCGGACGACATCAAGCTGTGTTCTAATGTGTGCGACACGTACGCTAAGAAGAAGCTTTTGGCAAAGGTGTTCCTGGGGCCGGTCTGGGATGACAAATTGCTGAGCTGGGTGACGCTGTTCTCGAAGCGGAGGCAGGAATTCGAGTTCGAGTTATCCATTCACACGAGTCAGGGTGTCGATAAGGCCAATGTCAAGCTCGATGTCATTGGCGATGCGACGAGAGCAATCGATGAAAAGTTCGAGTACCCATGCACTTTATCTGATTATGTGCTAATCCGTGATACAGGATGGACGTCCTGAAGGCAATGTTTGAGCAGCTCGTTAGCCCTGAGCAGAAACGGCTTGCGGCGACAGTCGCTGCAAATGGCGGTGTGAAGGCACTGAGGAACAATGACAAGATGTTGCTTGAGCTAGAGAAAACTGCAAGCAAGGCCCCAAGCGCATCTAGCGCCGAAGGGCATCGGGCACCTCGGGCGAAGGCTAGTGATGCGAATCCGAATGCGGATGACCTCAGGATGGACATTTTTGAGGACCCTGACGCTGCGGTGGAAAAGAACCAGGTGGTGTACTTCCGCAAGTTCGAAGCTCAGAAGCGCCAGATCATTGACGAGCTGACGTTCGTCGTCAAACGGGAGAGTGATCGGGTCATCCAAGAGATGAAGGGCGGCCCACACGATCGAATTCGTGACCGCGTATGTGTTTTTCTACCCTTCACTTACATGCGTAATCATCAGTCGGCTTTCTCTCTAGACGATCTACGATATTTGGACCGAAATGGTAAATATAATAGTACGGCACGAGACCCTTGAGATTGATTGAGTGGTTAGGGCTGGCGCGGGAACGTCAAGGCTCGACATTTTGTGCTTGCTCTCCGAGATCATTACCTGGAGAAACTCGCGGCGGAGACTGAAGGTGTCCCTGGAATGAGTGCTGCTTCGACCAATAGCTCACGGAACCCGGATGCATGGGCAATCAAGTTCATCGATGTGACGCGTCTGCAGCCTATTTTAGAGGCTTTTGATGATGATGCGTCGGGGTTCATCACCATTTCAGAAATGAATCGCTTTACCGGTTCTCGGCCAGCCGACTGGAGGTTAGTCTTGCTTCAGAATTGAGTGGACGTCATCTTATGAGTCGCAGCTTGCCTCACTGGGTTGCTTTCTGGGCAGTTGGTGAGTTATATTCGTGTCACCAGAATGCCGTGTTGAATATCGAGCAGGATACAAGTCGTCTATCATTGACTACGCCAACAAGATAGAAGAATTACTTGCCAAGATGGAAGGAATTCGCGCTGAAGTGCTCCCTCCTAATCGGCGGGCTGTCGATGACTACTTCCGCTTCGTTTGGGAGTCCGTCCACACACTGACCGCTGCTGTGACACCGCTTCAACCTGAACCTGGTCCAAATACTTCAGATAGATTCAAATCGCATCTGGAAGCAGAGGAGGCTCGACTAAATACCAATCTGAAGGCTGTAGACTACACTATCGATGGTATGGATACCCTCACACTCATTACAGGCGTGGGTCGCATCGAGAAGGTTGGTGCAAGGCGACGTCTTCGGCAATTCGCTTGTCTTAATTGTGTTCTGCAGACAGTCTTTCCCCTAACCTACTTACTCATGAAGCGCCACTACGAGATCATGCGAGCCATGCGGACCAAAGTACTGGACTCGCGTGAACTTTGGTACAGCGTGGAAACCATTCTCTACGTGAAAGATGCTATCCGATACCGCGCCAATGACCTTACGAGTACGTCACCCTCGTTTTCGCTATCTTTCTTAGCAGCACAGAGACGACCAAGCCACACAGACATATTCACTCAGCAAAAGCATAATCCCGAAAAGCAGTTCCAGAATTTCGCTTACGGCATTGTTAGTCGCCGCTTTCTTTTCTGGGGATGTTCTCCTCCTGACGCGAGTACAGTTTAAGTATTTTTACAACACGAATGATCTGTGGTCTGCAGAATATGTCCGGAATCTCGACCCACAAGTCATACCATACGACGACGCCAACGAAGATAAAGACGTCAAACTGGAGGAGATTTTGAAGTATGAGCATAAGGACGAGTTGGCTCTTGCTGACTGGGTCTATGATGGTCATTCAATTGACGACACTCCAAACTATAGCGATGTTGAGCCCCCATTAAAGGACATGTATGCTCTCCGCCTATCTGTCTGCCTCTGTTCTGATTCTCTTATGCTTGATTTCCAGTTTAGGTCACTGGCATGGTTACTTCTATGAGGACGGCGGTATCCGAGAAACCAGCGGAACTGACTCGATGATGACATTCGTCCTCGAGCCCGCCGATGGGGAGCACGAATTAAAGGCAGACGCCTGGTCTAACAGAGGACGCTACACGATCACGGGATCTTGGTCCAAAGGTGAAAACGATGTCATAGAGGTCAAGTTGAAGATGACGTTCCAGAGTCTATTTTGGTCCGCGATCTTCTTCAGTGGGCGGTTCGATGCGGAGCGTGATGCCTTGACTGGTGTCTGGGGCCTTTCTGCGGACACTGAGAACTCGGGTGGACCGATGGAGTTCCGACGGATGCCACCTCGCTATCTGACAGTATATCCTAGCATCAAGGAACTCTCGGACAACAAGCCTCGTGCGTTGTGGGGATTCGCAATCGCGGCTATACGGAACGACGTACTTCGGGAACGTTGGTCGTGGTCTTACTTTGCCCAACGTCGTGATGACCGGAAGGCGGTACTCTCCCTGGTTACCCGTTACTGCTACTTTGGGGAACCGCCTAACAGTGCAGAGACTTCACAGTGCTGTGCGGCTGTACAGCGGTTGACATCTGCGGATGTATGCTTTTATAGTTCGAGGATTGACCACATACGGGCCAATACATGGGTACACGAGTGAGTATTGAATCCGGCGCGTTCTGGGTCCCCCTGCTAAGCACAAACTGTAGGAACGCGTTCTGTGATTGGTGTGGAGGCCGCATTGGCGGGGCTCGGCTATTCTGTCTTGATTGTGTCATCAAGGGCACCGAGTCGCACAACACTGTAGATCTCTGCTGTGCGCAAGAATGTGCGGCTGCGCGTATAACCCATCGCCGAGACATCGAGGTCCCACATGAACCGAATCACAGGCTCGTCAAAACCCGCACCACCATACTGACACGTCAGCACGGTCGTGCATATACCGCGGCACAAAAGGCATTCACCAAAGTAGAAAACTCCTGCAAGAGGATCGCGGAGGCTTCTCAACAAGCACAGGATAAGGAGGAGAATATCGTTGCAGACGTCGAGGCCGCGTCGAGTCCTGAGGACGTCCCCTCTGAGACGCCATCCAAAGACAAACTGGAGAATGGTCTTGATGCCCCGGAAGATACGAAGAGCGGAGCCCAAGGTGTCGAGGATACGCCCCAAGAACAGGAGCAAGAGACCTCACAAAGCACGGAGCAGGCACAGACACAGACACAGGACAGTGACCTACCCACATGTGGCAAGTGCAACGAACCTCTTTCATTCCCGTGCTGGTATTGCGTCAAATGCGAAGGTCGGCTCTCATCTGCGCATTTAGGTGTTGTTGCTGAAGTCTTTATCAGACGACCTTTTCCTATGTGAGGCGTGCGAAGGAAGCGACGCATGTCCTGAGTTGATGCGCAGCTCCGGCAAGCATACTGAAGAACACCACCTGATTCGCTGCCAGGTTCCGAAGAACGCCGAGGACAAGACCTTTTCGACGGAGCAGCGACTGATGTCGCTCGAAGATCGACTCGATAATATGCACACTCGCATCGAAACAATTGAGCAGCTCCTCCGCCAACTCGCAGAGGCCGCTGTGAGCCCCCGGCAGACGTGAGCCCCATCTGCGGCAGTGACGCAATACGTTTATTCCTTTTCTACGCTCGTACGAAACACCGCAACGGGACTTAGTATTGGACTTTTGCAAAAATTCCAGTTTGGACGTGATCGATACCTTTTGCTATCGATACCCCTCCTTATACTGTACCACTGCGAACTCTACCTATGTGTTGAGATTGTGGTATTATATTATCTCGTCGCGTATAAAATTTATTACGGAAATGCGAACCCAATCCTATTTTTATATACTAACACTAGCACGAGCCTGAGTGGTATCTCCGCAATGTACATATAGCGAAGGAGATGTTCGCGCATCTGAACTTGTTTCGTACTTAATGATAATTTATATTCAGGAGGTATGTGATGCGATTATCAGAGCGCAAAATGTGATGCATAGTCCAAGATTAGCCGTGCGAGGACTAGCTGTGCAAAGTTGGAGAAGTCCTGACAAGTGGGCTATGTATCCCGGGTTGCCCTTGCCCCGTCTGTTTAATCTTACCCGGTCGTGTTTTCCTTGCGCTTCCGCATCTCGTGTCGGGGCCACCTTCCATAGGACAAATGTGTTTCATAATTGTAGTGCGCTCGTAGCTACGACTGGTCTGTGTCTCTGTCTCGGACATGCATCCCAGTAATAAAAATGGATCAAATAAAATTAAAAAAAGTCCTGACAACTTGCCTGACAAGTGCCTATATGAGGTGGTTCGAAAAGGAATGTGAAGTTGGGTAAGTTCAAAAAGTCTGTAGTATCGCATATCTATGCGTGACCCAGAAGACCTCGGTCTATCGCGGCGTTGATGGTAGTCTTCCACGAAGATAAGTCCAAACCAAATTGTTCCTCTAGTTTCTGCCGAATCTCGCGCGAGTGATGGGTTTGACTCGGAGGTCAGCGTCGTCTACACGGCACGATCGATGTCGGCGTCCGACGGCCCAGTGGCACCGAATTCGCCCGCGGCGTCAGACCGTGAAGTGGGTATTGCAACACCGAGGTAATTCGTCAGCGACGATTGATAGCAAGTCTGACCCCCGCCTGTCTGTGGGTGGTCATAACCGCCATTGGGGTGTTCCGTTCGGATTGACATCCAGGTGAGAAAGTTTAAGGCTCCGTTGCATCCTCCTCCCCTCTCCCCTCTCCCCTCTCCCCCCTCCCCCCCCCCCCCCCTCCCCTCTCCCCCCTCCCCATGGTCACGTAAAGCCCGACGTGGTCTTCTCTGGAGTCGGTGGTGGTGGGACGCTGGGTGGTGTTGTCAAGAGAGGCAGGAACGCAGGTTGGGACGATAGTGCGTGCTCTGCTTCCCCGAATCGCGGCAGGCAAACTGGCGTAGTACCGTGGCCGCGCTCGGGGCGCACGGTTTCGCCAACTTCTATCAATCGGTTGCCGTGAACCCCCGCACACCCGCCGAGTAGGCACCAAGGGAAGTTACGGATGGACCAAAAGCCGGCGTGCGCGTTGCGCATGCGTCTGAGTTGGAGGTTCAAAGCCACTTCCTTTGAGACTCTTACATGCATCAGAACAGTCATTAAGCGCGATGCGGACCGCGCTGGACCTACCTGGGTCGTGAGAATAAGGAAGATGGCATAGATTTCAGTGCTGTACAATGGATGCAACTTAGTCCAATTCAATCGTAGAAATTCGACCAATGATCCTGGATTTTCGGATGGAAGTGGATGTCATTGTGAAATGCGCGTGCCAATATATCCTGTCCGAGTCACTGAGTACTGAGTACTCAGTCACGGCCATAGTACTGCCAGTGCCATTCCGTCTTCATGCTTCAAGTCCAGTTGCTTCAAGTTTACAATCCTTCGAAGACTGCTGCCCCATAGCCGTATCTGTGAAGCTGGAAATGTCGCGCGCCAAGCGGCTTCCCAGGGCGCACAGGGCGTCCAGAACCACTCACTAGTACTGGCAGTTCGACCATCTGCATTACTGTACCTGGCTCTCGGCGAAAACGCCAATACGGTATGATGACGAACGAATAATTCAATCAACGCGAACTTAGTTCTTCAAGCTTCACGCCTCAGGCTGACCACTGTGAGGTCTTTCATTTGTCGGGTTAGTAGTCGAGGCTGTTGAGGTGTGGGATCCCGGTAAAGTATGTCGAGTTAACGGATGTGGTTCGCAGGAGCCACTGGGACAAATGCTGCCGCGCTGCCAGTCCATAACAGTGATACAATAATTGCCAGTGGCCGTTTCACACGCACGCGCTATCCAAAATACGGTTCGGTAGTTGCCTGGGCGGCGGGCGCCTAGTGCCCAAATTTTCCCAATCCTGCACGACAAACATTCCTTGACTGGCCCTGAAATGGGCGCCCCGATAAGTCAGGGTCTCCGGCCTTCGTCAGTCAACTGCTGGTGTTCATGGCTGGCTTCCTCTTGTCCTGATTCTCGCTGTCCTCTTCCAACCGCAACATTTGACCAACTCTCTTAAAGATACAGACGCCTTTCCAACGGCAGCCAGCTGGGGTCTACTCAACCGTGACTATGCCTTTGTTCAGTCTGTTAAGAAAGTCCAGCCAACCGAGCCTTGCGCGTCCTGCCTCCGCCGATGTGGCAAGCCACCTTTTCTCTGGAAATCCTGATGAATTACCCCAGAGTCGAAGGAAAACCGATCCGATTCCCTCCTTGCCTCGCCTTTGGAGGAGGAAGGCAGCATCCACTGTTAGTCGCGCCGGCTCGTCTCCGCCAATCGAACCCGCACTCCCCGTAACACCAAAGATCGAAAGCCCCGCACCCGACACTGCTATACGTGAAATGCCCACTCCGATGCCTCTTCCCGCTGGTCCTGATGTCTTTCTCAATCTAACCATGCTACCTCCCACGGAAATGATACCAACCATCAGTCATGTGTCAGACCTGTTGGCTGCCACGTGGGATGAGGTAAAGGACGGTCCGAAAGGTGCCAGCATCGATCGGAGTCTCGACGTTCTTGGTGCGAATCAAATCTTTGCCGGCCAAGGAGGACTCTGATTCTGATCTGTAGGTGACGCCATGACCGCCGCACAAAGCAACGCTGCGCCGTTCACACCATTAATCACAGCAGCGGCAAGCGCCGTTGGGCAGACTGAGATTGGCAAGGTCGTAAAGGAGGGAATAGACCGCTTTTTCGATGGCATGCCTGTTCTCATGAATGCTTTGGATGAATTGAAAACATTGCATCCGTTCGTCGGTGGTATGTTTACGCTACCATGGGAATTCATACCCAGTGACCGGGAAAAATAGTCGTTGTCCTGGCATTCACGGCCGTCTATACCCTGGAGCAGAAGCGTCGTGACAATGAAAAGAAGATCATCGCTCTCTATGTCGAGATGAAGGAGATGATGGGTGTTTTGCTCCTGTGCGTGCGGGTATTTACTCATTATCTGTGCTGTGCTTACAGTTTTACAGCCTCAGAGACGTACAAAATGACAAGTTGGTTGCACCAGACGGAAGAAGTATCGAAGATCGCTTGAAGACTCTTGTAGAGCGTACTGCGGACGATATCAAGCTGTGTTCTAATGTGTGCGACACGTACGCTAAGAAGAAGCTTTTGGCAAAGGTGTTCCTGGGGCCGGTCTGGGATGACAAATTGCTGAGCTGGGTAACGCTGTTCTCGAAGCGGAGGCAGGAATTCGAGTTCGAGTTATCCATTCACACGAGTCAGGGTGTCGATAAGGCCAATGTCAAGCTCGATGTCATTGGCGATGCGACGAGAGCACTCGATGAAAAGTTAGAGTATCCACACACTTTATCTAATTATGTACTGACCAGTGATACAGGATGGACGTCCTGAAGGCTATGTTTGAGCAGCTCGTTAGCCCTGAGCAGAAACAGCTTGAGGCGACAGTCGCTGCAAATGGCGGTGTGAAGGCACTGAGGAACAATGACAAGATGTTGCTTGAGCTAGAGAAAACTGCAAGCAAGGCCCCAGGCGCACCTAGCGCCGAAGGGCATCGGGCACCTCGGGCAATGGCTAGTGATGCGAATCCGAATGCGGATGACCTCAGGATGGACATTTTTGAGGACCCTGACGCTGCGGTGGAAAAGAACCAGGTGGTGTACTTCCGCAAGTTCGAAGCTCAGAAGCGCCAGATCATTGACGAGCTGACGTTCGTCGTCAAACGGGAGAGTGATCGGGTCATCCAAGAGATGAAGGGTGGCCCACACGATCGGATTCGTGACCGCGTATGTGTTTTTCTACCCTTCACTTAAATGCGTAATCATCAGTCGGCTTTCTCTCTAGACGATCTACGATATTTGGACCGAAATGGTAAATATAATAGTACGGCACGAAACCCTTGAGATTGATTGAGTGGTTAGGGCTGGCGCGGGAACGTCAAGGCTCGACATTTTGTGCTTGCTCTCCGAGATCATTACCTGGAGAAACTCGCGGCGGAGACTGAAGGTGTCCCTGGAATGGGTGCTGCTTCGACCAATAGCTCACGGAACCCGGATGCATGGGCAATCAAGTTCATCGACGTGATGCGTCTGCAGCCTATTTTAGAGGCTTTTGATGATGATGCGTCGGGGTTCATCACCATCTCAGAAATGAATCGCTTTACCGGTTCTCGGCCAGCCGACTGGAGGTCAGTCTTGCTTCAGAACTAAGTGGATGTTCGTCTCATGAGTCGCAGCTTGCCTCACTGGGTAGCTTTCTGGGCAGTTGGTGAGTTGTGTTCGTGTGACCAGAATGCCGTGCTGAATATCGAGCAGGATATAAAGCGTCTATCATTGACTACGCCAGCAAGATAGAAGAATTACTTGCCAAGATGGAGGGAATTCGCGTCGAAGTGCTCCCTCCCAATCGGCTGGCTGTCGACGACTACTTCCGCTTCGTTTGGAGATCAGTTCACACACTGACCGCTGCTGTGACACCGCTTCAACCTGAACCTGGTCCAAATACTTCGGATAGATTCAAATCGCATCTGGAAGCAGAGGAGGCTCGACTAAATACCAATCTGAAGGCTGTGGACTACACTATCGATGGCACGGACACCATCACACTTATTGCAGGCGTGGGCCGCATTGAGAAGGTTGGTGCGAGGCAGCATATTCACCAACCCGCTTGTCTTAATCGTGTTCTGCAGACGGTCTTTCCCCTAATTTACTTGCTGTTGAAGCGCCACTACGAGATCATGCGAGCCATGCGGACCAAAGTACTGGACTCGCGTGAACTTTGGTACAGCGTGGAAACCATTCTCTACGTGAAAGATGCTATCCAATACCGCGTCAATGACCTTACGAGTACGTCACCTCCATCTCCGTTATCTTGCTTAGTAGCATCGACACGGTTGATCCACACACAGATATATTCACTCAACAAAAGCACGATCCCAAAAAGCAGTTCCAGAATTTCGCTTATGGTATGGTTAGTCGCCGCTTTCTCGTCTGGGATGTTCTTCCTTCTGACGCAAGTGCAGTTTAAGTATTTTCATACCACGAATGATTTGTGGTCCGAAGAATATGTCCGGAAACTCGACCCGCGAGTCATACCATACGACAATGCCAAAGAAGATAAAGACGTCAAACTGGAGGAGATTTTGAAGTATGAGCATAAGGACGAGTTGGCTCTTGATGACTGGGTCTATGATGGTCATTCAATTGACGACACTCCAAGTTATGGCGATGTTGAGCCGTCATTAAAGGATATGTACGCTCTCTACTTCTAACTGTCTGCCTCTTTTCTGATTCTCTTATGTTTGATTTCCAGTTTAGGTCACTGGCATGGTTACTTTTACGAGGAAGATGGTACCCTAGAAACCAGCGGAACTGACTCGATGATGACGTTCGTCCTCGAGCCCGCGAATGGGGAGCACGAATTAAAGGCAAACGCTTGGTCTAACAGAGGTCGCTACACGATCACCGGATCTTGGTCCAAAGGTGAAAACGATGTCATAGAGGTCAAGTTGAAGATGACGTTCCCCAATGTATTTTGGTCTACGATCTTCTTCAGTGGGCGGTTCGATGCAGAACGCGATGTCTTGACTGGCGTCTGGGGCCTTTCTGCGGGTGCTGAGAACTCGGGTGGACCGATGATTTTCCGACGGATGCCACCTCGCTATCTGACAGTATATCCTAGCATCAAGGAACTCTCGGACAACAAGCCTCGTGCGTTGTGGGGATTCGCAATCGCGGCTGTACGGAACGACGTACGTCGGGAACGTTGGTCCTGGTCTTACTTTACTCAACGTCGGGACGACCGGAAGACGGTACTCTCCTTGGTCATCCGCTACTGCTACTTTGGAGAGCCGACCAGCGACGAAGAGTCTGAACGGTGCTGTGTGGCTGTACAGCGGCTGACACCTGCGGATGCGTGCTTTTATACTTCGAGGATTGACCGCATACGGGCCCATACATGGGTACACGAGTGGGTTTTGAATCTTGTCACGTTCTGGGTCCCTCTCTAACGCAAACTACAGGAACGCAAGGTGTGATTGGTGCAGAGGCCTCATCGGCGGGCCTCGGCTGTTCTGTCTTGATTGTGTCATCGAGGGCACCAAGTCTCACAACACTGTAGATCTCTGCTGTGCGCCGGCGTGTGTGGCTGCGCGCATAACCCGTCGCCAAGACATCACTGCTCCACATGAACCGCATCACAGGCTCGTCAAAGCCCGCACCACCGTGCTGACACGTCAGCACGGCCGCGCATTGACTGCGGCACAGAATGCATTCACCAAAGCAGAAAAGTTCTGCAAGAGGATCGCGGAGGCTTCTCAACAAGCACAAGATAAAGATAAAGAGGAGCAGACCGTTCCGGACGCCGAGCCTGGGTTGAGTCCTGAGGACGTCCCCTCTGAATCGCCACCCAAAGACGACAAACCAGAAAATGGTCTTGATGCTCCGGAGGATACGAAGAGCGGAGCCGAGGCCGCGTCGAGTCCTGAGGATGTCCTCTCTGAAACGCCACCCAAAGACGACAAACCGGAGAATGGTCCTGATACTCCAAAGGATGCGAAGAGTGGAGCCCAAGGTGTCGAGGATACGCCCCAAGAACAGCAGGAGACCCCACAAAGCGCAGAGCAGGCACAGGCACATGACAGCGACCTACCTTCATGTGGCAAGTGCAACGGATCACTTTCATTCCCGTGCTGGTATTGCGTCAGATGCGAAGGTTGGCACCAATCTGTGTATTTAGGTGCTGTTGCTGAAACCTTTATTAGACGACCTTTTCCTATGTGAGGCGTGCGAAGGAAGCGACGCGTGTCCCGAGTTGATGCGCAGCTCCGGCAAGCATACTGAGGAACACCACCTGATTCGCTGCCAGGCTCCGAAGAACGCCGACGACAAGACCTTTTCGACGGAGCAGCGACTCATTTCGCTCGAAGATCGACTAAATAACGTGCACACTCGCGTCGAAACAATCGAGCAGCTCCTCCGCCAACTCGCAGAGGCTGTCGCGAGCTTCCAGCGAACATGAGCCTCATCTGCGCCCCCCCCATGCTTGCACCACAACAGGACTTAGTATTGGACCTGTAGAAAATTTCCAGTTTGGACGCGATCGATATATTTTGCTATCGATACCCTTATACCTGGGCCGCCGTGAACTCTACCTCTGTGTTGAGATTGTGGTATAATATTATCATGTATAAATTTAGTACGGAAGTGCGAACCCAATTCTATTTTTATATTGACACTGGCACGAGCCTGAGTGGTGTCTCCGCAACGTTACGTGTATGAGATTAACAGTTCGCGGATCTGGACCTGTGTCGTACTTAATGGTAATTTATATTCAGGATATATGCGATGCGATTATCAGAGCACAAAATGTGATGCATAGTCCAAGATTAGCCGTGCGAGCGAGGTCGGAGAAGTCCTGACAAGAAAAAAGTGGGTAGCTCGAAAAGGAATGTTATGTTGGGCGAGCTCAAAAGTCCGAGGCTTATAAAGTCCGTCGAAGAAAAAAGTATCGTATCTATGCGTGACCGAGAAGACCTCGGTCGATCGCGGCATTGATGGTAGTCTTCCGCGAAGATAGGTCCACACCGAACTGCTCCTCCAGTTTCCGTCGAATCTCGCGCTTCGTGATGGAGTTGAGGTCAGCGTCGCGCAAAAGTGCCTGCACGGTACGATCGATGTCCGCATCCGACGGCCCAGTGGCACCGAATTCGCCCGCGGCGTCAGACCGTGAAGTGGGTATTGCAACATCGAGGTAGTTCGTCGGCGGTCGCGAGAACGACGATTGATGATAAGTTTGACCTCCGTCTGTCTGTTGGTAACCATAGCCGCCATTGGGGGTGTTCCGTCCGGATTGATATCCAGGTGGGGAGGCATAGGCACCGTTGCCGAGTTGCGATGGAGACGGCGAGAAGCTACGGGGGTAGTTGGGCTCGTAATATGTCTCACGACCATAAACTGAGGTACGTGATTCTGGATAGCCCTCGTTCTTCAGCTTCGTTGGGGGGACCCATGATCCTATGCTGTGGTTCGACCCCTTATCCCATAGCTCGTTTTCCTAGGAGAATTGTCGTTGGACGAACGTAGAAATTGATATAGAATACCTGACTCACATAGTCATTCCACTGACTTCAACGGGATCGAGCGGGGGTCGAATTTGCCTTCATCCTACGAGTTCAAGGTAAGCCACGGATACTTCGGTCATCGAAAAAGTGGAGTACATACGTGGACAATCATCTTCTTACCGGCCTCACCCATGACGATACGTGTCTGACCCCATGAGAAATCGTCCATCTTCCAGAACGAGTACAGAGGAAGGAGGAATGAGAATGCGGGTATTGCGAATATGTAGAATATCATCCAGCCAACCATGTCCCATTTGCGGCGGAGGATGAAGACCAAAGCTTGGAGACCGTACACTGCTGCGATCAATACCAAGGACAGAGTCGGAATGGCCTTGTGCTCGCCGGCCGTTAGAACGACCAGATAGACGATCTGAAAAATATTGAGCAAGTGAGGAGAACGACAAGGATACATTATACGTACATATGCGACCGAGACAGGTTGGATGATGGTGGACAAGAGGTCGATCATGACGATGAAGCGCATGGAGAAACAGCAGAAGCCACAGAGCCTGTCAAGGAATATCAACTCGCCGAGGTTGTGTACTGTGGAGTTGATCCAGCGACGACGTTGCGACAGCAGCACCTTCCAGTCGTCCGGTGCGACGGTGTAGGCATGCGCGTCACGGACGAACTGAGTCTTGAAGTTCGAGAAGTGTTTGAGGAGCAGTGTAGTCAGGTAGCGATCTTCACCCAGGTGCAGAAGATTCTTCATATGTAGCGTGTCGACCCGGTTTTCGGCATAATCTATTACCAGTTGGTTGGCGACGAGCAGGGGTTTGTGGGTGTCGGGCGTGCGCAGACGATAAGCGAGAAACACCCGGGAAGACAGGTGACGGATCCAAACAAACTCTCAAATGCCTTGGCCAGGTGATGTGAGATGAAGTACTCGTATACCTGCATCATGGTGATGATCGACTGTTTGGCGTTAGCCAGTCCAGTCTCACCACAAACGGCGATGAGTTTCTTATCGTGAATCATTCTACGCAGCTATTAGGGAGCGAGCCACATCAAAACTCCAGTGAGACTTACGCAGAAATCAGCCTATTGACGGACAATGGGTCCACCGTGGTATCGGCGTCTACGGTAAACAGATACTCGTAGAAAGACGGGTTGACACCAATGACGTTTTTGATCTGGTGGTACATCTCTAGTTCCATTGGACTCATCGGAGCATTGAAGTGAACCTAGGCGGGCTATGATTAAAACCAGTTGCGGTACAAGTAACAGCTTTGAGGGGCTTACCTTGTTTAGGAAGTTCATGAGCATGATTTGCGAATCTCTCTTGCCGCGATTCCCAGGCCGAGAACGCTCAGTCGGTTTGCCAACCTTCACGAGGACCATGTATGGCACGACGTGGCCATTCGTTTCATATAGCCCAGAGTATACCTTGCCCATGTTATGTTGTTTCGCGCCTTCGCCCAGCGACTGGAAACTTAACGGCTCGGGATCCTGGTTAGGATCTGCACCCAAAATGTCCAGCACGATCCGTGGCGTGGGCTTGTCATTCCCGGATCCGACAATCATACCGTCACAGATGACGACGAGCAGCTTACGCTTGTCGTCGTATTTCAGCTGCGCGAGTGAGTCGATGGTCCGCCTGAGAGATGAGTCGCCTTCTGTATAACACGGGACCTGGCAGATTACAAATTTGTCATGATCTTCGGGTGCACGCGGTGAGCTGAAGTTAACGGAGGCCAAGAATTTGAAGCCGATCACGCTGACCATGAGAACTGAAAGGGCAAGCAGGATGTACGTCGAGAACAAGCATTGTGGCGAGTTGCGATTGTCCACCTTGCCAATCGTGAACAGATTCCGGAGACACACTTTCTGAGCCGAAAGGACGTTCGAGTCTATGTTGAGGTCATCCAGCGCCTTGCTGATATCATGACCGGAGTTGTACTTGAAGATGTCGAGGACATTGCCGTCCATGAAATTTAGGTTGACCTGAGGAGCTTGTTGACCGTATGGCGCCCTTGTAGCCGGCGGGAACTGAAGATAATTCGTAACGTCGTAAATCAGTCCCCTGTAAACACCGACAGATCGTCCGGAATTAGCCATGTTGCGAATTTCCTTTGGCGTGTAACCGATAAATCCCCTGCGGTTGTTCCAGCGCATGATTGTCACGCTCTCAAAGTACCAGTCAGGCCGTGAATCGTTGGTAAAGACGCGGAAGTCATGGTACTGGGAGTTCGTGTCGGTGTTATTGTCAAAGTTGAGGATCACGTATGGGCTGACGCTCCCATCAACGCCGTTGCAGAGCGCGCTCACCTGGGCAATTGTCAGCAAAGCGAAGAGGATAGTGTACCCTCGAGTAATTCACCTGGACGGGGAAAAGATCGTCCGCGATGGTGCCCCCGTATTTCAAGATCGACTTCTCTGAGACGACGGGTACAATCCGTAGGTGCGTCCGAGCGACCTGCGTTAGGTCGAACACTTCTCCGCGAATGGCCGCGTAGACGTTATTTGGGCTATTCTCCACGCTGTGCGATGCCAGCTCGCTCGTTGAGAAAACATGCTCCGTGGGGCAGATCAAGTTGCCCAACACGGCGATGACGAACACCGCGCAAGCACAGAAGAGCCAGATAATCATGTTCAGCGCGAGCTTTTCGCGCCATGCTTGCTGAACATCCAAGCGCTTCATGCGTCCGAACCACCGCAGGAATGGCGTTGGCACCCACCACGTGAGCAGCCAGCAAATTGCGACCCATCGGCGACGCGCGGAGGTCTCCTTGATAATCTCGGCTGTTTCTCCGTCATGAATTTCTCCTGGGAGTGCCTCCTTCTCGAGCAGCGCTTTCTTGTCCACGTTCTGGAACATGTTACGCGAGGGCGCGTATGACTCGGTCCCAATCGACATCGTATCGTCGCGGTTGCTCGTCAGTCTGCTCCGTCCGTCGAACTCTTCGCTACGAAGCGACTGCCGCTCGTCGTAGTCATTGTACATGTCAGCGCGCTGGAAAGGTGAAGCATTGGCAACGAGCGGAAGGGCCTGGCTGGACTGATTGAAAGCGTCGCCCTGGCCAGGATAGGGTGATTGGGGATCCTGCTCGTTCTCCTGTCCTCGATATGGCGCGTACGGGTCAGATAGGCCTCGTGGATCAAGCCCCGCCTCGACCTCAGCTTCTCGTATACGGTTACGCTTGATCTCCTCGGTGTCTTTAGAACGCAGGTGGTCCTCAAGGTGTGGAAAGCCACATGAGACAGGAAGACCTAGGGAGCACGAAGGCAAAAGAACATTTAGGTGTCATCGCGGATAGTAACTTTAAAAACACATACCTTGTACTGGCCAACGACCAAATCGTTGTTCTCGAAGCCCAATGCCGCCTTGGCTCGCTCGATCTGCTCCCGTGATTCACCGTCCGTACTCCCCACCTCGGCAAGTTTTTCCCGATACCGGTCGCAGAACTCGCGTGGCGTCATACCAACCTCCAACACGTTTGCGCAGCGCCGCGCGATCTCTGTCAATCCCAAGCTACGGATCTGGCCTTTGACCGAGCGACCTTCCAACTGATTTGGCAGTTGCGAGTCGTTCGGGTTCACGCAGAACACATACCACGTCTGCGTTTCCTCTAGAGTCTCGAACAGCGTGTCAAGCGCGCTGCGGAATTCGCCCGCGACGCAAGGGCTGGATCCGTTCAGCGTAGTGGGGGCCGCGTCGTCATCGTCACGATCCTTCTCCTCGACATCACCGAGAGCAGGAGCTCGTCTGACTGTGTTCTTCCGTCGAGTGGAAGGCGCACGCATGGGCTTGACAGGCTGCTGCGCGGCCACAATCGTGTCCTCGTTGCGCGGGTGCATTTGGGTGGCGATTGCTTTACCTGAGAACAGGCCACGCACGAATGGATTGTTGGAGCCCGAACCCTCTCCTGCATCGGCGGCTAGGGTACTACCGCGAAGTAAGGAAACAAAGTCGGGGTTAAGTGCATCAAGGTTTCGTTCGAGGAAGCCCTCAGATGAGTAGGTGACAGGTCCGTTGAAGTGGTTGACCGTGAAAGTAGGGAAGCCCGAACGGTCCACCGAGCCAACCTTGAAGGACGAGTGATTAGCCCAGCGTTTGGCAAACGCTTCGACCATGGTGTGATCTGTCTTTTTCGGCGCGCGTCGTGCTTGGTCATCCATTATGTGGAGGAGACCACCGGGTTGGTTCTGCAGGAGTCGCAGACATTCCGAATTATCGAAATAGGGTACTTGTGGCACGTAGCGAGCGATCCCCTCGCTGTTGTACTCCGCGACGTGGCTCTCGAAGAGCTTCCTTTGAACAAAGTTGTGGAGGCGTTCGTTGGCAAAATTGATGCAGAACTGGTCAAGAGAGTTGGGGCGAGAAGTGAGGTTCTGTGATCCAGGAAGATCGAAAAGGCCGATAAAGGTCACAAAATCGTCGCGACAGAGGCGTTCGTTGACGTGTTCATTAAGCCATGAAAAGAGTAGAGAATAGAGCGTCTTGGCCAGATCGTCGCGGTTGTCAGCCGCACCATCCGGGTCGAGGAAGACCGTACAGAGTTCTTTCTTGACAAGTTTGGTCTTGTATGAGAGTGCCGTCTCCAGAGCCGAAGGGGTGACACCTAGGAAGTCGGCGACCAGGGCCAAGGTATCCTGGTTGCGAACAACGGCGGCATCGACATCACGACCACGATCAATCGCAAATTCGAGATTGCCAAGATGGAGGATGGCTGCGATCAACTGGCAAGTCTGGGCGACGTGACGCTTGGAGAACCCGACGTTCTTGAGAGCCGCTTTGAGCTGTTCAAAACGTTGTGCGTCGTCATCGCGCATGTTTTGCCGGCCGGGTATCCCACGCTGGCCAAGATACCGGAACGTGGTCTTGTCTATAAGTTGCATGTGCTGACGCTCCTCCGCTGATGCGCCAGCGAAAAGGTAATAGAAGATGTGAAAATTTCGCTCGCCGGAAGGAGCACCTGCAACGCGGTTGCGCTCGAGATAATAGTCGAGGGTCTTGATACCGCATAAGCGTCCGCGCTCCGTGAACTGGAGTTCTGTGTATTTCCCAAAACGTGACGCATTCGCGTTGAAGAGCGTGCGGGCATTCCCGAAAGATTCGAGCACGAACTCGGCAGCAGGGACCTGGTGCGCGAGCTTAGATCCCTTTTTGCCGGGATTGCTGACGCTCAATTCCAACAGCGTTTTGATGGCAAGCCTGCGGTTCTCAGACTTTCCGCTTCCCGTCTCGCCGCTGTCAGACGTCACATTAAAGTTGGGTCTCGCTAGAAGTAGACGGAGGACTCACTTGAGAATAATGGTCTGGTCTTGGGTCGTTCGCCGCATGTGGTAATACGCGTTGTTGGCAAGCTGGAATATATGCGGGGGGAGGGGCTCCTTGTCTTCAGACGTGCTACGATACTCGGCGGCATACTTGTGAAGGACAGAGTCGGCGTTGCTGGGCACGAATTTATGTGGGTTCACAGCGACGAGTGCGGATTTGCTAATGCCAGTGTAGACGGTGTCAGAGAGGAATCTTTCACGAATACACGAGACAATTGTGTCGTCCGAGAGAGGGGAGAGGGTGACGAGGTCGTTCACGGCTTCGAGCCGCTGGTGGTGGATAGTTGACTGCCTCTTCATGGCAGGCGGGGGGGGGATTATGAAGTGTAAAAACGACTTGAGCTAAGGTAAGATTGAAAAAGTCAAGGGGAAAGGCTTGGCCACTGTCGCCAGTGTTGGCTGAGCCTCGTACGTGCCCTTCGTCGTTGATGCCGTGGAAGGCGGAAGGAAGATGGTGACAGAAATCGACGGAGCAAGGCAAAAACGAAGCTGCAACGGCAACTCCCGACGTGACTTTCGATCTCGGTTTACCACTCTCAATTGTCGTACCATCACAAGTATCGTTTACTGTCCTATTTTGCACAATACTACATACAAACTTCACTGGCAAGACATAAGCTAGTCAAAAGGAACTGGTCGAATCCCAGGTCCTCCAAGTCTTGTTCCTCCGCGCTTCTGTTCCTCGGCCGCGGCTGCAAAAGCCGACGGAACAGGAATGCCGCAGGGATCATGCCAACCAGCGTGCGCGTCTGATGCATCACCATGTGAGTGTCCGTGCCCATCATCCTGGTGACCGGCAAGGAATCGGCACGACCGGCCCTTCGTAAGGCAGAATCGATCCAAAGAGGAAGTGTTGGATCACAGGCAATTTCCCCAACACCTCTGCGTGATACATCTTTATCATCCCTTGATTGACTTTGTCCCACGTCTTTACCTGAGAGGTTTCCTAATTCGGCCACATTTCCGACAGTCACAATAGAACAGGCGTACCGCCGAAATATCATCCAGCATCGGTGAGTGCCACCGCAACGATGCGGTCTTAACCTAAGCGCATATAAGCCGCAGTTAAAACCGTAGGTTGAATACGTTACCGAGTTGATAAATCGTATACACGCAAAGTAAATGTAATCTTTAGAGAATTCTTCGACGACTTCGTTGTCGTGGATCGATTTTGGCCTCAGGTGCTTGTGGTCTAAAGAGAACGCATCAGAGACCTAATTTTAGGCTAGGTGCTATTAATACGCACCTCGCAGTTGCGCCGACCCAAACAAAAACGGCAGGAAATGGTAATCGTCCAAACCCCATACACCGTGCGAACCGGCAGGCTCGAGCCAATACATAGACTGCAGAGTGCGCATCACCTGGACGTATCTATGTTTAAAATTTCAGTGTCCGAGAACGCCGGGACCAGAAGGGAGGAAGTTAACCTCCAAAACACCCTGATCACCAACGCTACGTGATCGCTCTCATGCACGACCCCCATCCGCTCGAGACAGAGTCTACGCGCAACACATCAAGACGTAAGAGAAATAAGGAGCGAAAAAAAGGACACACACAGCCAGCAAAGGAAATTGAGCTCCATTCCACTCCCATAGTCGACGCGCGTCCGGTTCCCCCACGACTCGACGAAATACCCCGACACTTCGGGGATGGCCTCGGAGGGAAAGGCAGGAAGCGACTCGTGCAGCTGCGGGGCGGTCTTTGGCCACGCATCATCAGCACGAAACACAGAGAAGGCGGCCTGCTCGCACGCACCTGCTGCACCTTGTCATAGAACGTCTTGAATGCGGGATTCCCGAACCTCGACGTGGCGTTGTCTACAGGCGGCGTCTCTCTTGCCAGCGCTTCTACGCGATCCAGCACTTCCAGCAGAGCTGTGATTCCCTAATGGGTCTGGTTAGCAAGTTTCGTATATATTCAGCGAAATGAATGGCATAGGCGAGTCGGCGTACCTGCGACCCCGCGCATTCGTCGGTCAGCTTGACGCCGACGACTGCAGTTGTTGAGCGCCTCGACGTAGGATGTTATCGAGGCATATGTGCTGGAAGCCTGGAACGCTTCGAGTTGTTCTTTGGATAGGATCGCCTTTTGAAGTGGCCGAAACGATGTCATCTTGGTTTACTCTGATCTAGAATCGTTCCGGCACACATCAATCAAAACGTTACCACACCTCTGTAAAAAAAACACAAATGTTTTTTGTAGCTCCAACAACATATCGTGGCCACTCCATTTTGTACATGGTAATAGACACATGTATCCCCCACCCAAACTAGATTTTTGTTCATTTGTGCTGAATCCGTCCAACTTGGAGCGATGGGACCTACTCCTGCAAGTTTTGGTCACGCATTGTCACGGCGGCGGCAGGATGTGTGCAGCAGGTTTTGGCAGGCGGAGCCGCGGGGGAATGGGCGGCGTTTCGTCTCCAACTCGATCGCCTCCGTTTTATTGATTCCAAACTTTGCAGAGTAACTGTGATCTGACATCTATACATGCTAGAGAACGTAGTGTATTTATTTTGGTGCCAGGAAAGTACTGATCTACTATGATAAGATCTTTCGGAATTTGCAGATATGGGGTACGTTTGCAGAGGTGAGACAACCACGGAGACAACAGCACAAACACTCACACATAAGAGGGTCAAACACCCATTCCCACGATGAGTTGGTCTACAGACAGTCTACTTTCATAGCACGTCGATCGAGGGCTAACTGAAGAAGTACAACAAAGACATTTCGCTCGACGGGCTTGCCAGCGTTTACGCCAAACGTACAAATTCACCGTCTACTTGACAGAACCAAGAATATGGAAGATCGCTCATTTCTTCCCGACCCTCACACTCCCTTGAAACAGCAAACCCACCAACACTATCGTCCGCACCTTGCCACGCTACTCTCGGCGTTCGCGTCGCCACGCCCGTCTACCTTGTGGCGCGACCCCCATTTCCAGAGGCCAAGCAACGGCATCATGTGCCCTCGACTCCAGCCTCTCAGAGAGACACAGGATCGCTGCACCATGATCGATTGATCGTTCGTGCTGTTGGTGCCTTCGGGCCCACTCTATCCATCGCCCCCGCCATTTCTAAGCCACCAAGCTGATACTCCTACCCCTTCCCGGGCCCTTGCCTGTGAAACCGTACATTTTTCAGTTTTCAACAAACAGACTCGCACAGCGCGCACGCCATGCACGTCGCACTCCCTGTGCGCTTTCCGCGCTTTCGATACGCACCCGTGCTTCATTCTGTTAGTTCCCCTGTCCATTCTCGGCGATCCACTGCATTCTTCTGCATTTTTTATGTGTTTCAGTCAGAGTTGGGCGGAACCCAAAGGTCAGACAATACCAGTCCAAAAACGGGTAGCAGATAGCGTATTAGATATAATCACAGACGATATCAAATTGTGGGCCAAGGTTTGTAGACCCTCCAAACGAAGGAGTGTGTTCTGACTAAGGGTCCAGAAGCATTGGGTTACCTCAAAAATAGGAACGAGAGTCACGGATTCTGAAGTTGGATTGCCTATTTCTCAACTACTCCTGGGGAGATGAAGACCAAGATGAAGACCAAGACGCAGACATGAAGCATAGTAGTGCGTCGAATTTCCATTTCCTATACCAACTATTACTGAGAATTTGGCGCATAGCTCTGTACTTTGACTAGGAATGCATAAAAAAGCACAACCCCGCCCTACCTGCTGTCGAGGCCACCGATGACCCCGAGCCTGATTACGATTTAGTCTAACTTGAGAATTTTTATGGACCCTTGCGGGCCAGTTTCGGACAACCCTGGATTCACTGGCAGTTGTCCCCTGATCGGCCCTTGCCATCGAGCACTCATTGAGCCGGAAAATCTGATCAGAACCCGCCAACTCGAACTCGGCGCCCATCTTCCATCCACCATCTGATCACATTCGTGTGTAAATTACAGTTCAGTACGCGCGGGTCTCTCCTACTTCGTCCAAGTACTGTACCTATGTGATTGCCGCACATTTCAATTCGTGCCATGTTTTCGATTCCATCGTTTGCGCGGAGCCTTCCCTCGCCCCCTCCTTTATTTTTCAACCCTCTCTGCCTAGCTGCGATCAAACTTATTCCGGGAGGTGGGAGCTTATATACCCCACCGGCAACACGACCTACCTTGATTGTACAAACATGCCTGGCTCTGCTGTTGCTGACATCCGCAATTCCTTGGGAATGGCTTTCATCGGGCTGCTTATCAGTACTACGTGAGTGCCAGTGGGCTCTTTCCTTACTGGCACCTCTCTTGAGCTATTAAACTTGTAGGCTCTACGGTTTGACAATTTTACAGACGTGAGTTCGAGGAACGTGTTTTCCCATTCCGCGCTGACTTCAAGTTGGCAAATTTACTCTTTTCGTAGATGGATATACTTCTGGTATTTAGTCCTTGTCTTGGTCCTTGTCTCGTTATGCAACAAACTGTCCCAGGAATTATCGGAAGAGAGACCCAAAGGCACTCAAGCTCTTCATCATATTCATAGTGTGCGTATTTCAGGCCTGTTGCTCACGTCCCGGCTCGTTCAAGTTGCAATATTTTCATTAGAGTTCTGGATACCATAGGCATGATTCTATGCTCTTATATGGTCTACTGGTGAGACAGTAACACGCACACTGTCCTCCATATGTTCATTATAGTAGGTATCTGGTCCTGAATTTTGGCGATGTCGAAAGTCTGGATCACATTTCGTGGTGAGTCAACCCACTTTGGGGCGGCTAGGCCGTTTCTGATCTATTCTCCAGGGCCTTGAGCGTACGTAAACACTGGGGATATCTTATCGCCAACCATAAACGCTTACACCATGTCCGCATGTAGGTTCAGATCGCAATTGGTGTACGTTATGCTCACGGTAATCTACCATGTACTGACTAATGATTACTGTAGGCCGTCACCGGTTCTGCCTTGCAGATGTTCGTTGTTCGTACACTGCCTCTCACTTGCTATATATCTAATGAGGCGAAGCTTTTACGCAAGACGAGTTTACTTAAGTGAGTTTGTTTTGTCGTTTACTGCACTTCTAGGCTACAATTTGGTTTCCACCAGTGAGCCAGAGCATTATCTGCCCGATCATCATCGTGAGTTACCGTTATCGTACACTTACCGAAGCACCTCTGAATGTGGTTTCGCAGGTGGCATTAGTCGCCATTTCTTTATGTGAGTGTTCTTGTTATCCCCTGGGAGGTACATCCATAATTGTCTCCCTTCTCGTCTTTGTAGCCTTCGGAATGCGTGAGTTTCCCACTTTCTGGTCACTGTTTTGTCCGTGAATCAGTTGCAAATTCGCGTGCTAGTGTCAGTAGCAAAAAAGTAGGGTATAGTTTCCTCCTTGGGTGTATCAAATAAATTGAAAGCATCCTTAGTTTCGCTATAAAGCGATTCTCCAGGTATAGTCCCGCACTAGTATGTTTCGACTTAAACCACCTTCGCCCACGCTAACACTTAATAGTGGGCTCCGTGCGTAGGAGTTGGCGCAGTCGCGGCGTCGGAGCTGGTAATCGCTGCGTCAATGTGCTGGTCTCTCTACCGCAAGAGAACCGGATTCGCAAAGCAAGCTCGTCCTTTTGACGCTTATGCCGTAGACCTGGCTGACGTAATAACACAGAACTGATTCCATAGTCCTGACATTGATGGCTTACAGTATCAATTACGGGTTTGGTGACAAGGTGAGTCCCTCGTCTACGTTTATCAATGACCCCAGGCTAATATAAGCAGCCTCCTTGGTACCGCCGCGATCATCAGCGTAAGGAATTTCGGTCTCAATCTTTCCTTTTGAGATTTTCTTATTTTATGAATTATTACCAGCTCGTAGTTTCACCCTTTTCTATGATTTGGCTGGCATTATGTTGGGTGATGTGTCAATGTACGCTAACAACGACCTCAGAGGTAGAGGTGGTCAACTGACATTGTCCCATAGGCGGTATAAACTCTATGTTCGCCCTGTGAGGGGTCTATTCGGTGTGTTATCACGGGTCTAACGTCTCATCGTCTCCCCCCTTCCAGGCTGAACAGTCGGGACTACATCCGTGGGCGGACATCCGTCGAAACGTCGTTCAACCTGTCTTCAATCCGAATTGAGCAACGGAGTGAGGCCCGCGAGTATAAATCCAGACAAACTGGTGTCTCTGTCACTACTGTACACCATTCGGCCACATCGGACTTTTCACGGACAGACTCTGGTCCCAGTGAGGGACCTCCAAAACCGGTATGATACTTGCACCTGCTCGCAACTCCCGGATTGATAATTATTTTGGTTAAAGGATGCAATTATCACTCCTTCTCAAAGCCCAGTCATGGTGCAGTTGTGAGCGCGAGTGTATTAGGACGACGAAAATATGTGGTATTCGAGCGCGCGTTAACGTTAACTTGCACAGCGAGCGCTTCAGGATCACCTTTCTATATATGGTATTGTATAGGTCACGTGTTTTAAAAATTTCTCGGGGCTCTTGTACCTGGGAATCAATAACTAGCTACCAGAGTGCTACCAGTTTGAGAGGAACAAGGGAGAAAAACATGACTTGGCAAGGGAGACGAAATTTGCTGTAGTAGGTATGACGTGCCACTGGCAGGGGTTGACATCGAAAAACAAGAAAGGCTACGAGACGAGATCTACTTGGAATGACGTTAACGAAACGAGTAGTATTACCATCGTCCATCACGTCGCACTCTGGGGGCCTGTCCGACTCCGATTGCGTGCCAGTGGCGTACAAATCCTAGGCCAATTACCACCTTAACCCGTGGTGACGTGCCAAAACAGATCGACTTCGTCCCAATGACCTTTGTTCGGCAGGACCCGCCTTGGAGTTCGCGGTATTTGCCTCTGGGTAACTTGGATGCACAGTCCGAGTGTGGTTTCACTCCTAGACCAGAAAGTTCGGCAGAAGTCTCGTTCCCGTGCAAAAGGAAACCAGACGCAGTCACCATCCCTTACAACAAACTCCTATCCAGAATAAGAACGCTCTCCGCTTCCTGACCTTCCTACAGGAAACGCGCCAGACGCGTACGTGCCCCCCGAACCAGACTGGAGTGGACGCGCAACACATCACGAACTTCTAGGCCAGGCGACAACTCCCCCCCATTGCTGACGTCTAGGCACAACCGATTTGGAAACCTGATGGAAGCGGGCTTAACTGCCTGCCAACTTTTACTGTACTACCTAGCACACGTCTCCAAATGTAGTCTTAAGTACGCATTCTTATCTGTAAACGGTTCAAAACGACATTGAGATTTCGGCAAGTGGATAACTAAGCATGTTGACGTTGGACACGACGACTTGGTCGGGGAATCGACCGACCATTCTGGTCACCGGCGCAAGGTCTTCGCTTTCCCTCCAATGCTAGTCACACCAATCGGGCTTAAGTGGAGACAAATCAGCCGGGGTCCAAAGTCATTCAAATCGTTCCATTCGTTGTTAAGTACTTGAGTATTCGATGGGTGTGTCGCGGTATAGTGGATGAGCGGTACAAAGTGCTACGTGTGGTGTCGAGAAAAATACAATGGGGGAAAAGAATAAGTGTAACACAAGGAGTGAATATCGAAGGGTGAAGAATACAGTTCGGTTAGTTGTGCTTCAGTAACTACCCCAGGTCGAAGCCATTACGCGCAATAAGAAAAAAAAAAAAGAAAAGGTAATCACTCGCCCGACCATTCCCCGCCACTTGCGAGTTGCGCAAATACGCCTCTGCGAGCGACGAGTTGATCGTACGTGCCCTGTTCCGCGATCCTGCCCTCATGCACGACGACGATACGGTCGCACATGCGCATGACGGGCAGCTTGTGCGTGATCATGATCGTCGTGCGGCCCGCCTTGGCGCCGAGCACGGTCGCCAGCACCGCGGCCTGGTTCGCGCCGTCGAGCGCGCTCGTGCACTCGTCCAGGATGAGCACGTTGGCTGGGCGCACGAGCGCCCGCGCGATCTGCAGGCGCTGCGCCTGCCCGCCGGAGATCAGCGCCGCGTTCTCCCCGACGAGCGTGTCGTATCCCTGCGGGAGGCCCTCGACAAAGTCGTGCACGTTCGCGACCAGTGCCGCGCGCTCGATGTCCGATTGCGGGAGCCCGTCCGTCGTCCCGTACGCGATGTTCTCGCTCACGGTTGCGTCGAAGAGGTGCGGGTTCTGGCTGACGACCGAAATGTGATCGCGCAGGTGTCGCGTGTCCATGCTGTGCAGCGACCACGGCCCGACGGTGATGGTGCCGGCTGTGGGCTCGTATAGCCGTTGTAGTAAATATGCCAGAGTGGACTTTCCGGAACCTGACGACCCGACGATCGCAACGGATTCGCCTTCACGGATGTCAAGCGAAAGGTTCCGAAGGACCGGAGCATCGGGTCGCTCGGGGTAGGAGAATGAGACATTGTTAAACGAGATGGTACCGGCGATCGGAGGGCAGGATGATCCATGGGATTCGTCCGTGTCGGTGCTCAGCCTAACTAGCCGATTGAAGTCTCGTGTTGCCTGCACGGACTTTGCAATACGATGAGCTGTAGATGAGACCATCAACTACAACTCACTGTGGCGACATGAAGATGACGACGTACTAAAGGCCATTAGCTGTGACCCAATGCTGACAGTAAAGACGACCAGATTGAGGACTTGGACCATCTGCAAGTATGTGTAGGTGCCTTGCGACACCAGAACCGCGCCAGCATAGAAGAGTAAAGCCTCAGAAAGGTAGATAAGCGAACTTGCGACACCATAAGTACACCCTTCCACAAAGGCACCCTGCACACCCGTGTGCAGGGCATGCTCCGCGGAATCGTTGAATCGCTCCCGGAAGACGCCTTCGAAACCCATGGCCCGGATGCCGCGAATGTTGATGATAGTCTGCAGAGTATGCGGTAAGCCGCCGCGTCGCAAACGTAGTGGACGGCCAACTTACATCGTAATAGCCTTTAGCCACGTCCTCTCGCGCGCGCTTATTCCGCAACTCGCACTTGGCGACCAAACGCGACTGTACAATCATGGTCACGATGAACACGGGTGCGATTGCGAACCCGACGAGTGTGAGCTGCCACCCGCGCGCAAGCGCCCAGATCAGACCGACGGCGAGCATACTGACAACGACGACGGCCTGGGACAACACGGTTGCGATGAGAGAGCGCGCGTCGTCGCCGTCGCGCGTGAGGATCTGGCATAGCTTCACTGCCGCGTTCTCGCTGCGGTCGAACCACTTTTTGTCTTGCGCAAGGACGAGGCGATAGCAGATCGTGCGCAGGCGGGCCACCCAGAGTGCTGCAGCCGTCTCAAACACGAGAAACTTGAGCCCGACGAAAAGACCGTCCGCAATCGCGACGGCGAGAACGAGTCCACCAAACGTGTTGATGACCGACACGTCTTGCGCACCCTGTGACACCTCGAAAAGTAGTCGGGAGAGCACATACGAGAAGAGAGGCGTGATCGCCCCGCTGATCATCGCGAACACAATGCCGAGGACGATGAGTGGCTTGTACGGTACCGTAGGGTAGGCGTCCCGAATAACGGAAATAAGGGACTCCTGTGGCGCATCGGATGCGGGAGGTTGTTCGACGGTAACTGTATTCACGGTCGAGCTTTTGGCGAGCTGAACACTGATATTGTCCCAGCGCTTGCGCTCACGTTTACTCGAAATACTGTGGTTGCGCCGTCGGCGCGATGCTGCGGTAGCCCCGCGATTCAGCGCCTGCTTCTCGTCCTCACTGTCCGAGTCCTCATGGAGCGTAGAGCCAGAAAGGCCAAGGGAGTAAATCGGGGACGTAGGGGAGAATTGAAGCGAGAGACGACGTGAGGTTGTGGTTACCACTGGAGAGGGAAGGGAGATGTCGATGGCAAGTGTTGACGGACGGCGTTGGCGAGGTACGGGAGGGAGGTCGCCGGTGAATGCTTCCATGGGTACATAACGACTGAGGCGAGCTGTCTCACGCTCGGCAACCATGGTAGAGGGTAGGCGTCCTGCAGCTGAGCGAGTAAGGTCTGTGACGGCCTCAAACATCCAGCTACTAAGAGTGACAGAATGAATCGCCATGCTCTCGCGCCTGACAGCCGCCACGCTTGGCGACCCTCCGTTCTGTGACTCAAGTATTTTCTCTGCGTCCTCGATATGCCTGCGAGCCGCTGTGACCGACCATGTGTCTTCGTCTTTCGCTGCGATGCCACCAGCTTCCGCTTGTATTGTGGCCATCCGCTGAAATTCGCCGCCACCTATTTCGAGATCCTCGCGATAGCCACCTTCCGCGACTGTGCCGTCCTTGAGGACATACACAAAGTCGGTTTGTGAAATTTGGGAGAGATCGTGAGTGATGACGATAGTTGTCTTGTTTCGACGCCAGTGTTTTATGGCCTCGAAAACGAGAACGCGGGAAGTCGCGTCCAGCGCAGACGTTGCTTCGTCTGTACAAGCATTAGGAAGCGGTATCGAAAACGACAGACTGTAACTCACCGAGAATAAGGACCGTGGGATTTCGCAAGATTGCGCGCGCAAGGGCCAGCCGTTGCCGTTGACCTCCGGAAAGATTCATACCGCCATTCCCGAGTTGTGTATCGTACCCATCTGGCAATTCCTCGATAAAGCGGTGTAAGAGAGCTGTCCGGCACGCCTGAATGACCTCCTCGCGCGTCGCCTCCTGCGGCCTCCGAGTATTTCCTGGTCCCGCGAGACCCATCGCGACGTTGTCGTGAACAGTCATGTCAAAAAGGATCGCACTCTGAGAAACAGCGCCAATTTGCTGCCGGGTCCAGTCCGTATCGAGGTACTCGACATCCTGGTCATCCAGCGAGATTGTCCCCTCCTGTATATGGTACATGCGAAGAAGGAGCTGCGCGATGGTGGACTTTCCGGAACCGGAGCTGCCAACGATGAAAGTCGTCTCGGAGGGAGGAATGTAGATGGTAACGTCTTGGAGGGCAGGGAAAGAAGGGCGCGAGGGATACGCAAACGTGACTTCGTGTAGATTGATCTCACCGGCGCACTTGGTCGGCATGATTTTGCGGAAAGTCGAAGCCTTGCGCTTGTTAAACAGAGACAGCGAGACACTGGGGCGCCTGCCAAGAGAGGAAGCGGGAGTTGGAGCTTCCATGAGCGCGATAAGTGCGCTCATGGCAAACTTGCCCTTTGTGAGGGTAATTAGATGGGGAATGCACATTTGAAAGTTGGTCGTCGCGATCAGACAAGCCCAAAAAACCGCCATCACATTGCCTACCCTGACCTCGCCGCTGCGAACTAACTTTGCGCCAAACCAAAAGCCCTGGACAAACATGCCCATCGCGATAAATTGGTTAAGCCCAGAGGTAATCGCCCACACGCGATTCATCCGCCATGCGGCGTTCTGTAGCTTTTGGTTGACAGAGAAGAACGCTGACTGCTCGAATGACATTGCATTGAAAGCCTTCACAGTCGCGATCGCAGACACCGCGCGCTCAACAAGAGTTGCGGCCAAACCGAGTTGAACACGCTCGGTTGCGAGAAGAGGACCAGCTAGACGTTGCGAGATTATTTGGAGGACCACGATGACCGGGACGACGGAGAGGATGACGAGAGTAAGAGCCCAGGATCGGAGAAACCCGAGAACGAGACAAGTGATGCAGGTGGTAAGATGCTGAACGAGGAGACCGCTCGCGAGGGAAGACGCCATGCGAACTTCTTCGGTTTCGCTGAGGCATATGGGAGAGCAAGTCAGAAGCCCATGCCACAATTCAGGTAGAGAATACGCACCTCGAAAACTTGGCCATGAGTCCTCCTGCGCCTGTGGGGCCATCTGCTTCTGTATGCGTACCGTGCTCCGTACCCATTTTTGTGTCGAACCAGGACATTTCGCGGTTCGAGACGGAAGCGTAGACCTTCTGCCGTATCATCATAGCATTGCGCTCTCCGGTAGTGATCCAGAGAAACGATGTGAGACTGCTCAGCGCGAGCGCGCCTGCGGCAAGGGCGAGCAGCTCGAGAGCATCGATTGCAATGTCGTGTTTGAGCTTTGCACGGTCGCCTGGAGAAGGGGATGGTATGCGAGAGAAATTGGCAAACGTGTCAAAGACGCCTCCGAGGACAACGGTCATGAAGGGTGCTACCCCACCAGCAATCATGGAAAGAATGAAAGCGGGGAGCAGGATGGTGTAGAGGTCGCGCCGGGAGAAGAGGGAAAATAGTAATTTTACAGAGGGAGTTGGGGGGGAGTATAGGTCTGAATCATGGGAAACTGGATCGTTAGGAAGGGGTTGGGATGGAAAGGATTGGGGGAGGGAAGAGGATGAGGCATCTGGAGTCGTGTTTGTCGTGGGGGGAGCATCGACGACCTGGAGGGTCGCTGAGCCGGACATTGTGGTCGTGAGAGTAGGAGTGGGTGAGAGATAAGAGAAGAGGGTCGACTGGTGCAAGTGCCATTGGGGTTTTTGTCTGCGTGCTTTGACTGTCAATGCGCTATTGTGTTGCTCGTTCGTATGTAATCACAAAAAGCCAATCTTGTACCTGTCACACGTGTGACTACCATGTCACATCTGGCTTGGCCGCATTCACCTTGGTCTACTATGTCCACATTACGAGCATCGCTTGAAAAGCACAATCAGACATTCGAGTCACTTCTCTCCCTCATCCCTCCAAAGTACTATCTCCCTCAAGATGATGAGGACCAACAGGTATGTTCCTCTCTCTCGATTACCCTGCTTACTTAGACAGGTCCTCCAGGGTGCCTCTAGGTACCATAAGAATAAGAAAATGCAACAGGCTCCGAAACAGGCCATAAAAGAGGCGTCAAAAAAAGCCCGCCGGGAAAAGGCACGTCCCCTTACTTGTATACCGATCTCACATACCGATCGTCCATACGTTGTAGCTCGATCCAGCGAACAATAAAACTGTGCTGGATCTGCAAAGTGACCAACACACGTCGACCAGCAAGGGAAAGCACAAGGCTCCCACGCTTGATGACTCGGATGGGGAAGCAATATCTTCAGAATTGGATGTCCACATGGATGACAGCGATCCGGAAGATGACCCGGCTCCTATTGTACCACTACCGCAGTCCGAGAGCATTGAGACTCTCCGCGCCAAATTACATGCGAAAATTGAAGCAATGCGGATCAAGAAACGCGGCGATGGCGAGGGGAACAGCAAGGATGAGCTATTAGAGGAACGCCGACTACAGCGCGCCTCAATGCGGGAACGACGGCGGAAGGAAACGAAGGAGAAGATAAGGAAGGAGAAAGAAAGCAAAGGAAAATCTAAGGACACTGTGCCGCCTGCCAAAGTCAGTTTCACGCGTTTTGGGTACCATATCTCCTCACAGAGCCTTCAGAGTCAGCTGCTCGTCCCAGACGGTAGCGCTCCATCACCTCCAGAGCGGGACCCTCGCTCCCGGCTGACGAACGTCCAATTCTCATCTATCGCTGACTCGTCGTCGTCGAGTCGTAAAAGTAAATTGAAGACCTCATCAAACCCGTCTCAGGCTCTACAGCAGCTCACTTCTCGGAAAGAGAAGATTTCGGCTCTGCCGGAGGAAAAACGCAAGCAAATTGAGGAGCGAGAGAAATGGGAAAAGGCTGAGGCCCGTATGGAGGGTGTCAAGGTACGCGATGACGAGGCACGTCTAAAGAAAGCAGCCAAACGGAAAGAGAAGGAAAAGGCAAAAGGCAGAAAGGCCTGGTATGTTTTTGGTTAAGTTCTGCTCTTTTGTGGAAATTGACGCCGGTGGTTAATCAGGACCGAGCGGAAGGAGCAACTCGCCGCCAATATGGCGACAAGACAAAAGAAGCGGACGGATAATATTGCCAGTAGAAACGAAAAGCGGAAGGAGAGGCAGAAGGGTGTGAAGGGGAAGTCACGGCCGGGATTTGAGGGAAAGACATTCGGAAAAACGAGGAAGAGTAGCACGAAAGCCAATGCGAAATCATAGTTCACGTGATCATGAACACTCAAGTGCACCAATAGTTCAGTCAGGGACTCCAAAGCTTGCCAGCCACTCCTTGTCACACATTATTATTTAACACGGTGTATCCACGTCAACGTGAAAAAAGCCTCGAGTACCCGGACGCGAAATGGCAAGCGTGCATAGGCGAAAGTCGAGCAAAGAAGAAGACGAGAACCTCGTGATTGCGCCTAACGGACTACTTGATCTACCTGGGGTGGAAGAGAAGGACGAGTTCTCTGCGAGGAATCGTGACGTATCATCTCCATCTGGACCCCTCCCTTCTCATATACCTCAGCCGACCTCCGCGGGTCCTTTTCGCACTGGTTTCAACCTTCCTCAGACCAATGGCTATTCATCGACTCTACGCCCGACCTTCTCCACTCCAGCTCATCTCCATATCCATGGAGGCTCGCGTACCCGTTCCATCTCATCTGGCCCGTTCACTCCAACTTCTCCCTCCCCTCTTTCCATGTCGTTCCCTTCCCGAGACGCTCACTCTTCAGCTTCAGCCTCCAACGCTGTCCCGTTTCCCTCCTCCGCCACGCTACCTGAATTTCCCCAAAGCCGCCGCGCTCACGTTCATACCCGCACCAGCTCATATACCCAGCTATCCTCGAGCAATTCCGAATCGCCATCATCCCCCTCGGCGTCCACACACTCCCGCCGACACTCCCGCCTCCATTCGCGCAACCTCTCCATATTCTTCCCACGTCCTGGCTCGCTTCCCCATAGCGCGATCGCAGAGGATGGCACACAAGAGCTTGAAATAGAGCCGCGCACCGACTCTTCTGCTGCTGCAGGTGTGCCGATGCCCAGCGCGTCACCAACTCTCTCGAGGCCGCAAAAAAGGCTCGGAGAAGGTTTCATTTTTGGCGCGCGTCCTCCACCCGCCCACAATGGGAATGCCCCGATCGACGAACAGCCGCCCCTTCCCCGCGCGTCGCGTCGCGGGCACCACCACAAACACTCCCTTTCGCACAACTTCTTCTCATTCCTAGAGCCGGGTTCAACTGGACGCGGGGATCTGACGTCACAACCCACGCCAACTCCGCTCTCCCCGTGGGCATCCATTTCGCCGTTCCCCCACCCACAGGTGCCTCCACCATCGCCTTTCCCCGCGCGCCTTCCGAATCACCCTCGCCTGTCTCTCCGCGATCAGATACCAGCACTTCTCCTTTCTTTCATATGCAAAACGATCCGCTCCCTATTGATGCCATCGCCGCCTCCCTCGCGCAGTTTGCCCTCGGTGCGTGGCTGTGGATCACTGGTCAGGGCGTTGGCTCGCTCGCGTGCACGGGGCTGGGATACTGGGTCGTCTTTGACGCAATTGGCGTCGCGGTGAGCAAGATTTTACCAGCATATCTCCGGCGCCCCACGCAGAACGCTTCAATACGACGGCCATTCGGGTGTGTAGCACATATAGCGTGATATTTTTGATATTCGCTGATGTTTTTGCAGGACCCGTCGGTTGGAGACGGTTGCGTTGTTCGCACAGGTCGTCTATCTGATGTTTTCCGCCGTGTATGTGTTCAAGGAGACCGTCGAGCACGTTTTACTCTCTGCGGGCGAAGGCCACCACCACCATCCAGGAGATGAAGATGTTGAGACACTCGGGTCGGTTCACACGCCTATTTACGCTGAATGCCTCATGAATATGTCCCTCCAGGATCGATTTCCCCACGATTCTGCCACTCCTTACTCTCCTTTCGCTATTTGCCAACTCTTTGCTATTCGATAATCACAGCAAACTAGTCAACGGTTAGTGTCACCATTCCCTTTTACTTTTGGTTACTGAGTTAGAGCGTTGCAGTCACCGGGAGCCAATTACCTCCTTTATCCGCCCTTTTTGATCCTTCACGTTTCCAGTACTCCCAGCACACGGCTGAGCCATCCTCCCGGCTCGACCGTCTTCTGCGCAATCCGTTCTCCCTCGTGCCCGTCAGCGCCTCTGTGCTTATCCTCCTCACTTCTGCAATCATATCCTCGTGAGCTAGCGCCCACCCATGATCCGATTCATTTGTTCGTTTCTGATTTCACAACTTTCAGGTCTTCTCATCGCACGTTCGATCTCCTTCTCGCGGCCGCAGAGGCCATTGCGATGTTCCACCTCGCATACCCCTCATGTAAGAGCATCGGTGCTGTGCTTCTGCAGACCGCCCCCGCCCGCGGACTGTCGGCAGGCCGGATGGAGTCCTTCCTGCGTGCGATGCGCGAGGTAAAATTCAGTTTTGTTTTAAATCCACCTTGCTGAATGTGTGTCATCCGTCGATCGAACAGATCGAGCGGCATCCGCAAGTCCTGCACCTCCCGCCCCCGCACATCTGGCAGCTCGCGCCGTCAGTGGGCACGCCGCAGCCGCTCGTGGCGACGCTCGAGCTGCGCGTCGCTGCGGACCTCGGAGACGCGGAGGTGCTCAAACTCACGCGATGGGCGTGGGAGCGCTGCATGCTGGCGCTTGGGCTCGCGGGGCGCGAGCAGGACGGCGGCGGCGTGACGGTTGGCATCGTGCGTGGGTAAAGCGGTGTTGCACACTCTTGCTTCGAGGGGTCACTGCGCGCGTGTTAGAGGCCGGCCGTTGTGCTCTAGATTGTTGTATATAGATGATCTACTATGCGGAACGGGTACTGGCGCTCGCTCGTTCGGTTTGCGCCACTTTCTATCTGGTTTTTGTTTTCTCCTCTTTGGGTCATAATGTGATGGATGGGTGGATGGTCAGCTGACTGTGTGCGCTCACAAAGGGCTAAACTTCAGGTCTCCAAGGCCAGCGGAGGTCAAGGATTGTCAAAGTTGCTCATTGGTAGGACGGTGCAACGCCAGCTCATGAGTGCATGAGCCCACATGCTCGCAAGCCAAAGCGTTCTGAACTCAGACCACTTACTAGTGACTGGGTTAGTTTCTAGACGGCCCGTGGGAGTCCGTCTTCCTATCGCCGAGCCGATGCTAATGACCGAGGGGCAGACTACGAGATTCGTATTATGCAGTCATACCGAGCTATACAATATGGCTGTGTTGTGATGCCAACTGAAACCACCGCGGGAAAGCCACGATTCGGTGTCCGTAACATACCATGACGAGGGAGGGCATCGATGAAGCCGCCGCTCCGGGCCCCAAGCCCCACATGCAAATCCGACGAAATGGAACCTTGGCGCTGACTGATTGTCATATATGCGTCCTCAGATACAAGAATACCGGCCATGTTCCAAGAAAAAAAATTGCGATCCCAAGATAGAATACAGAAGTATGTGCACATACGATCAGGCCGGAGGCCAGATTGAGCACCATTAGATTGGGTTTAGCCGACTCCTATGGCGCACGATGGAAGAGGAAGTCACCGTACTTGGGCAAGGTCATTTGCCGAGGAAGTATGTACATGTGTCTTCATCGTGTCTTCATTTGTAGGTGATGAACTGGAATACGGAAGACCGTCGTGAGACCGGTCATGCTGACTTACCCGGAAAGGTGCGATGAGTAATAGGGTGTAGCCGTGCAATCGCCGGGCCGGCGTCTCCACATCATCGACATTACGTTTCGCTACAGCGGCTTCGTACATTGGCCGTCATTGGCCGTTCGATCTCTAGATTCGACCCACCATGGTCGAGTTTGTAATGCGGTATTTCGAATGTTTTAGCCATGCGAACATAGTTGTTCACTTCCCTTTTAACCCCCTCTCTTTCTCCCGGAATTAATGGAATCCCTTCCCCCTTGAAAATCCTCTCACCAATAACCTATGTCCGACTTACAGGAAGTTGCGCGCCGCGACCAGAGCGTCAGCTCCCTACCACCTGCCCCTGAGAACGCGCGGGTCATTGACCCTCCTTCGCCAATCGTTGTTCAGAGAAGAAGACCCCATGCAAACTCATCGTGTTCGCACGTTCCAGTCGGTTACTTCGACCAGGAGGGCGTGAACCAGCTTCGGCGCACCCTCACCCACCTCTCTGAGGCCACTCGTGTCCATGGGACTACAATCTCAGAGTCGACCGAGACGGTCTCTGTGCCTACTACCGGACCCTTTGACTTCGAGAAGACCCTTCGGAACATCATGAAGATGTACGTCGTTGGCCTCGACCCCTATTTCCATTTGTCGATTGCATTACTAAATGGGGCACTAGGCGAGACCGTGGAGGTATTCAATCGCGAGAGCTGGGCGTCATGTTCAGGGACCTCCGGGTCGTCGGCTTGGGGGCTGCCGCGAGCTACCAGCCTACATTTGGCTCTTTTTTCAACCCTAAGATCATCCTCGAGAAGATTCGGGCCTTACGTCACCCCCCCTTGCGCGATATTCTCAGTGGCTTCGAAGGCGTCGTTCGCCCAGGGGAAATGCTGCGTGTGTATTCTTTACTTTTGCCATGGGTTGGACATGGTTTTCTCAACCAATCTCAGTCGTCCTGGGTAGCCCAGGCTCGGGATGCAGCACGTTGCTGAAAACGCTCACCAACCAGCGCGCCGAGTATCATCATGTAGAGGGCGAAGTGTATTATGACTCTTTCACACCAGAATACGTGGCCAAGCACTACCGCGGCGATGTCGTCTACTCCCCCGAGGACGACATACATTTCCCCACGCTTACCGTCAATGAAACACTCCGCTTTGCGACCAAGATGCGTGCTCCACACAATCGCATGGGGCGCCCGCGTAGTCAATACGTGCAGAACATAACCGACATAGCTCAAACCGTTTTTGGTTTGCGACACGTGCAGAATACGCCCGTTGGCGATGCGGCTATTCGTGGAGTATCTGGAGGTGAGAAGAAGCGTGTTTCAATAGGCGAGGCATTATCGCTTCGTTCCAGAATCGCTGCGTGGGACAAGTAAGTATTCATGCACCGGTTCTCGAACATGCTTGATATCGTTTCCCACGACAGTTCTACTCGAGGTCTCGACGCTTCGACGGCCCTCGAGTTTGTTCGTGCACTGCGCATAGCAGCCGACGGCGCGCAGATATCCACCGTTGTGTCAATTTATCAAGCTTCAGAATCGTTGTATCAGCATTTTGATAAAGTCTGCGTCATTTATGAAGGCAGGATGGCGTACTATGGGGGCGCAGATCAGGCTCGGCAATATTTCATCAACCTTGGTTTTGAACCAGCACATCGGCAGACCACCCCAGATTTTCTTGTTGCAGGTGTGTTGCGTGCTTTTATACGCAATTTTTCTTTTCTTTTGCTTACCATGTTTAATCTAGTCACGAACCCCCTCTCGCGCACGGTCCGCTCGAACTTCAAAGGACCAGTCCCACAGACAGCTGCTGAGTTCGCCTCTGCCTTCTTGGCGTCGGAAGTGAGTGCAGGGAATCGCATGGACATGGACGCATACTTCACGGAGTTCGTCGGCCACCCTGAGCGTGCCCTCGCGTACAAAGAGAGCGCAACAGCGGAACACGCGACTACACAACGTAAGGGGAGCGCCTACACGGTATCTATCCCCATGCAGGCTCGTGCCGTAATGCTACGCCGTCTGCAAATTCTGCGCGGCAACCTCACCACTCAATTGATTGTCCTCATGTACGTATTCTTATCTAAGCGAGCCAATATTCGGTACTAATAATCCCAAACAGTACGTTCATCGTACAGGCTCTTATCAATGGTTCAGTCTTTTTCAGGCTGAAAGATGAGACATCACAATACTTCTCGCGCGGGGGTGTTCTCTTCTTGTATGTCATCGCTATCCCCGCCTTCGTCCGGTAACTGACCACTCTCATCAGTTCTTTACTTTGGGCGGCCTTGTCTTCAATTGCTGAGATCCCAGCTCTCTTCGCACAGCGGCCCATTGTGGTAAAACATGCCAAGGCCGCCATGTACCATCCGTTCATCGAAGCTGCCGCTCTTACCATCGTTGACGTGCCAATCACCTTCGTCACTATTATTGTATTCTCCCTCATCCTCTACTTTATGGTTGGGCTGCAAGCTTCTGCAAGCCAGTTTTTGTGAGCAACTCTTTCTGCTTTATGTCGTTTCAGTGGCTCATGGACTCTGTCCCAGCACGTTCTTCTTATTTATCTTTACGATGGCGTTGGTCATGAAGGCATGGTTCCGCTGCGTGGCGGCAGCTTTCGGAGATCCAGCGCCTGCACAAACAGTTGCCGGTCTCATGTTGCTCTTGCTTGTCCTCTACACCGGATATACAATCCCGAAGCCGTCGATGATTGGCGCGTTGAAGTGGATCTCGTACATCAACGTGAGTGATTGCCGGTAGAAGCTTTTGCCCGTGCTTATATTGGAACAGCCGATCCGGTACGGCTTCGAGGGGCTTATGTCCAACGAGTTTCATACACTCAACGGAACATGCTCGAACCTTGTACCGAGTGGTACCGGATATGAAAATGTGTCTCTCACGAACCAGGTTTGCGGGACTGTCGGCTCTATCCCCGGCCAAAGTACCGTGGATGGCAATCGTTTTATCGCAATCTCATATGACTATTCCTACAGTAATCTCTGGCGGGTAAGTGATGTGACACTTGGAATATCAATGTTCGTAGTGGCTGACTTGGGGAGTAGAACTACGGCATCATCATCGGGTTTGGAATTGCATTCGTCGCAGCACTTCTCTTTTTCACCGAGTACAACACGAGCTTGTCTGGCGATGCTAGCACCATGCTCTTCAAGCGAGGGGCGAAGGCTTCGGTCGTCCGCGAAGCCCAAGAGAAAGCTGACACGGCTGATGAGGAGAAGGGCGTTCCAGAATCACGAGATGCGACGGAGAAGATCCGCGGGGAGAGTGGGCCATCATCTAGTACGGACGTCGCTGTTCCCATGATGTCGGACGTGTTCACGTGGAGGCACCTCGAGTATGACGTTCGAGTGGGTAAAGGCGAGACCCGTCGTCTCCTCGCGGACGTCTCTGGTTACGTTGCACCGGGAAAGCTCACAGCGCTCATGGGAGAATCTGGAGCAGGAAAGGTCAGTAGGCTCTAAATACGGCAGCGCAAATTTGCGCTTATCTTTTCTCCTCAGACCACGCTCTTGAATGTCCTCGCTGAGCGCCAGGCGGCTGGTGTTGTCGGTGGTGAGCGGCTGGTCAACGGGTACCCCTTACCGAGCGATTTCCAAGCCCAAACGTGAGCTTGGACCCGTTTTGTCGTTTGTGCTGGTTCTGACGTGCCGGGTTACGACAGAGGGTACGTTCAACAGATGGACACACATTTGGCTCAGGCAACCGTGCGCGAAGCGCTGCTGTTCTCTGCGAAGCTGCGACAACCACCGACAGTGCCTCTGAAAGAGAAAGAAGCATAGTGAGTTATCGTCGAGAAGTATCTCTGGGCTAGCATTAACGGGCTGTGTTTAGCGTCGACACGGTGCTTAAAATGTGCGGTTTGGAGAACTATGCCGATGCTATTGTGGGTTCGCTCGGCGTCGAACATAGGAAACGGACGACTATTGGAGTGGAGCTCGCAGCCAAGGTACGTAACGTAGAGCGCAACTCTTTCAAGTCATCTGATAATGATTCCCTGCAAGCCCAAATTACTCCTCTTTTTAGACGAACCAACCTCTGGACTTGATTCACAGAGCGCATGGGCTATCGTCAGCTTCCTGCGCGACTTAGCCAATCACGGTCAGGCAATCCTGTGCACGTGAGACCAACACCTGTGAATATTCTCGTCGCTTTGTATGCTAATTCGAGATCGCTTTTTAGTATTCATCAGCCTTCAGCGGAGCTATTCCAAGAATTCGATAGACTTCTGCTACTCCGGAAAGGAGGCAAGACAGTCTACTTTGGTGACATCGGAACAAACTCTACGACTCTCATCAATTATTTCCAGACCAATGGAGCGCAACCCTGTCCGCCCGATGCAAACCCGTAGGTGGCGAGTATATTGGAAGTGATCTCGTGATCTAACTGTTTGTGCAGCGCTGAATATATTCTGGATGCCATTGGGGCAGGTGCCACTGCCACCGCCGATACTGACTGGCACAGTACATGGAAGAACTCTCCGCAAGCCAAAGCAGTTGACGAAGAACTCGACGCTCTCCTCGAGGATGGACGAAAGCGTCATGCTGTTAACATAGAGCAGCACTCGGAGTTTTCAACATTGTGGATATTCCAAGTCAAGACGCTCTGGGAACGCGACGTCGTCCGCCACTGGCGTGATCCCACATACCTGTTGGCCAAGCTTGCGTTGAACATCGTTGCAGGCGCTCCTTATCGGATTCACGTTCTTCAAGGCTAAGGATTCCATTCAGGGTACTCAGAATCACATATTTGTAAGCCCCGATCGCTGTCTGCCTTTTTTTCTAATACTGGCTCATTCACGTGTCTGAACAGGCCGTTTTCATGAGTCTGGTCGTGAGCGCACCCCTATCCAACCAGATTCAAGTTCCCTTTATCGATACCAGACGAGTTTATGAGATTCGCGAACGGCCAAGCCGCATGTATAGCTGGTCGGCTCTCATTACAGCCCAAATTCTTGGCGAGCTCCCCCTTAACATCATTGGCTCTTCTGCATACTTCCTCATATGGTACTGGCTCGTCGGTTTCCCTTCGAGCCGTGCCGGATACTCGTACTTGATGTTCGGCATCATGTACCCGATGTACTACACCACCTTCTCCCTGTGGGTTGCTGCCATGTCACCCAACCCCGAAATCGCCGCGCAACTGTTCAGCTTCTTCTTCAGCTTTGTCGTCACATTGTCAGTTGTGTTTTGCTTTAAACCTGGACTCGCTCTGACTTTGATGATAGCAATGGCGTACTGCAGCCATACAAGCACCTTGGCTGGTGGAAGTGGATGTATCGCACCTCACCTTACACCTATCTCGTCGAAGGATTGTTGGGCCAAGGTAGATCCCTGTTGTGTTATCGACTCATACTGTATACTGATTGCGCTTGCAGCACTTGGCCACTCTACGATTACCTGCTCATCCATAGAATATGTTACTGTCACGCCACCCTCGGGACAAACGTGCCAGCAATACTTGAATGAATTCATCAGCACGACAGGTGGTTACTTGACGAACCCGAGCGCCTCGGATAATTGCCAGTTCTGCTCGTACCGGACCACGGACGAGTTCTTACAGTCGAACTCGAACATATTCTGGAGTCATCATTGGCGCAACTTCGGGTTCATGTGGATATACATCGGCTTTAACGTACGTCCTCATTCACACCATCACGCTCGCCAGCAAGCTCATATCCAACTCGTAGATCTTTGCTATCTATGCTATGACTTACATCTTCCGTGTTCGCGGCCCAGCCAACTTTTTCTCTCGCAGGCGTTCATAGAATTCATCATCGTTTGCTTGACTTGTAGCTCCTGTACTGTATGTATAATTACTTTTTTAATACGCATCAACGAATGACGATGTGACGTACTCTACCGGATACAACGGTAAATAATTGTCTCGGTGAATATAACACCCACATATAACACCGTGGGCTGACAGCCGTTAAGTTGGTGGTCTGTCCCAGTACTCTCACTTCCTGGTTATTTGGGCCGGTGAACCGCACTCAGGCTGGAGCAAAGCCAACCTGAGGCTGTCGTATCCGGTTAGTGCCAGGGATGCATGCGATGCATGAACTCACGGCAGCCTCATTGACAATATCATCCGTCCGCAGTGCCAGGGCCCGACATCCGTTGATTGCGTTCAAAGTCAACCACAGGGGTGACGAAAGGGAACCCTTTTTCGCAAGGGCACAAACTTCAAATCACACCGTATTGAAGCACAGTTCCTAGATAAAGACGGCCGCTTGGACCAACAGCAATAGAGTGTGACGTGTATGATGTACATTGACAGATACACGATGCAATCACGAGCACTGGCAACCCTAAAGGCTGTCAAGGATGTTCGCTATTGCACTAGCAGCTCGGAATATTGAGCCCCCTGAGGCAGACGCAGCTGTGTTCCCCGGCCCTTCAGTGTCAATTGTGCCTACAGAGCCAAAGTCAGTAAAGTATGGGTTTTTGACAACACGTGAGGTGCGGTCACGCGTCTTACGCTTGATTCGACCGCTCGTTTGCTCACTTGGCGTCTTTTGCAGTCGCTCTTTGGACGGCGTCCTGAATGGAAACCTAGGCTGGTGTCATAAAGAGTACGTCGCGGAGCTCACAGACGAATCGAGACGATACCAACGTGGCAACGTCGCGCGCAGGTTTTCGTGGTTACCGATGGCTCGCGCGGCTGGTTATATGATAGGGTTCGGCCTATCTCTCTCTTCCTTTAGGCCTTTCATTGGTGGTGTCTTATCGCGACCGCAAGCGCTTCTCGCACCCTTTTTGGGCCGAATACCCATATTTCCTACCGTGCCTCGTCTCCACCACCATTCCCCCAATCTCGAAGAGCCGTGCATTGCGGTTCAGACGCTGACCCGTCGTTGGGACTCGGACCGTCGGACAGGACTCATATATCGCTAGTACAGTCTCTGCATGTATAGTATAGTAATGATCTTAGTAGAGTGGGTGGGTGCAATGTAACTGTTGGCTTTTCCTCTAGCACAACGGCTTCAGTGTCGGAATTGGGAATACAATGGCGAACAAGGATACCATGAGCTTCGTCAATAAGAACTTAAGATCGCCGAAAAGGAGAACATCTGTACAGCAGGCGCATCAAAGCCCGCATGACGATTCGCGAATCCTTCGAGAGCGGTGTGGAGTTCGAACTTGACGATTTGACAAATACTGGTATGCGAAGACAATGTATTTACAAGCTTGCACTAACTAATGGCATCCCAGTCCACAGGAAACTCAGGTTCCTCTTCGACAACCTCCTCACCCTCCTCACCAAGCGCGGCGTTGATATCGCTGTCCTTGACCAACCCGAGGAGGCTCCAAGAGCCAATACACATGAGAGCACGGGTAGACTGGATGGAGAGACGGTTGCGAACATGGGGAAGGACGAGGCGGCCATGGCTGAACACACGTTCGACAGCGACAGTAGTAGCTTAATAAAGAGGATTAGTACCAGAACATGTGACGATAAATCATAACACTTACCGGGAATCGAAAGGTAATCGCGGGCCATACGGAAGAGATGTGGGAAGGTCTCACGTCTCTCTTGCCACCACATGAGACCATCCTCGACGTTTTCTACGTCCGCCCTAAGGTAGCGGTCAAGATCGTCTAGGACATTATCGGATGTGGGCGCGGAGTCCGGGAGGTCATCAAAAATGTTTTTCGATTTTGACAAAGCCGAGGTCTGGTCCATCAGGAAATAAGTCGCTAGTTAGAAATGAAACAAAATCGAAACACAACATCGTACCTCGGTATTATCCACCTGCATGCCATCCCCAACCTCCGAGTCCATTGAGGCGTACGACCGATCGAACTCTTTGCGGACAATATCGCGAGCCGTGTCGACCCAAGCTTCTTCCCAGTTGTGCCTCTTGAAATATTCGAGTTTATAGCGAGGGTGGAGAACTGAAGAGAGGCACGGAAATTAGTACAGACAAATATATTAAAAAAAGGACATCACCCATGGCAATGCGGTACACCTCCGAGTCGTCTGTCTTGTTATAATATTTATTCATCGCACTCTTCCCAATAGCAAGGGCAGCGCGGATAGCAGGAGAGAATTGACGGGGGTTGTCAGCAGAGGATGTGGCGAGGACCTTATCGATGTAGTCCATAGCCGGAATGACGGTAGCAATGTTGGAGGTGCCTCGAGAAAAGAAGAGAGTGGCGTCCTTAAAAATCTAGTCGAAATAGTTGGACTGAGAGAACGGAAAGACGAAAGAAAGAGAAATGACTTACCTTCAATATGTCTTGAAGCTCTTTCGCAATCCTCCACTCTGCTGATACCAGTTTGTATTTTCGAAGCTCCTCTCGAACGGCAGTCATCGAGTCAATTGCTGGGCGATACTGGATGGCGAACTCAAGCATATCATAAGTTGAGTTCCAACGGGTTGCCACATCACGCGGCATCATTCGACGAGGGAGGTTGAGGGAGGCAAGTGTCTTGTACCATGTCGGAAGAAGTTTGGTAGTCGAGTTCTTGAGGGCAAACGCGAGCTTGCGCAGCTTGGTGGTGATAGAGTCAGTCGGAGTAGGGTTAGGGTCGAGATAAACGAACACACTTTGACCAACATCGATCTCACGGGTCGGACGCTCACATCTAACTCTGTGACTTGTTGCTTTGTTAATCCCTCACGAAAGTCGTCCCAAGTGTCTAGTGGCTTGTCCTCCTCCTCCTCGTCGGCCATCTCCTGCGTCTCCCGCTCCATGCGCTCTTCAAGGTCAAGATCTTTGGCCAAGTTAGCAAGTGCTCGAGCCACCTCATCTAACTCCTCGCCGTCCCTATTTTTGGGTATGTCAAATTGTCTCAGAACCGCCTTGGCTGATATATTGATTGTGTGTGCAAAGCAGCGTGTTTGATTCGCCGATCCAGGGAACTTGTCCATGATCTTGCCCAACTCAGAGATCATGGTGTCGTTATTCGATGCGTTATCGACTGTAACGCTGAGGATCTGGACTACTAGTGAGTATCTATTTTCTCATTAGACGGCAATTTTCTTACCTTTTCCTTGATCCCAAAGGTGTCCAGAACCTCTGTGAACGCGATCGCAAGGTTGGATCCTGTGTGGGACCTTGGCACTTCAACTAGGTCTAGAAGCATCGACAGCGGCTTGCCACTGTTCTCGAGGTGGACAGTTATGGCTACATATGCCCTGTGGTTTAGAGAGGTCCAGGCATCGGTGGCAAAGCTGAGGTTGCCATCGTATTCCTGTCGTGCAAGGTGAGTTTATCGAGATTTTGATTCAATCCTCATTTACCTTTAGCATTGTGGAAATGCGTCTGCGAACTTGTAAAAAGACGTTCTTAACGTCATTGGCCAGAGTCGCAGCTGAGGGTATGTAGTAGTTGGGTCGCCCAGTCTTCATGAGGGTACGAAAGGCCCGATCATTGACGATTGAAAAAGGTCGGTTGTTCTCACAGACCCAGCGCACAAATTCCACACTGATTGAATATTAGATGCCACTTTTCGTGTTTTGAGGTGGAAATTTACCGTGCTTCAGCCTTTGTATGCTGGCGGTGACTGTAAGTGACCGCCTCCTCCTTAATGCGAATGCGCCGAAACATCGCCACGATTGACCCATCCAGTTTTTTATGATTAGCCAGAGCTGCACGAGCTGCATCGCCATCCCGAGTGGCATCGGCCGCGGCCACCACATTGACACCCCAGCACCCTTGGGCATGGCGGCGAAGATTGCTGGTCGATTTCGCGTCTGCTTTATCGAGGTACCGACGAACGAACCGGTTCTGTTTTCGACAGTGACTTGCCCCACATTCGAAAACATGTGATTTGCGACCATCAATATACTCAACAAAAGGTGGCTTGAAGAACACATAAATGGGTGCGTCCCAATCCCCGCGGAGACAATCTAAATTATCTTTTCAGTGTATCGTTTTATGCTACTCAGCGCTCGTGGCTCACTCAGCTCGGTACCATCTCCCTCCGAGTCGCTGGAGTTGTCACTATCGCTTTCTTTCGCCATTACCTCAAGCTCCTCTACACTGGAAGAATCGTTGCCATCACTGCTATCAGCAGCCCCAAGAACTCGCCTGTGCCGAGTAGGAGGCGGCGGAACCGGCTCGCGGACTTCTTTGGCAGTCACTTTGGGCATCCATTTTGCCCTCTTGCATGCAAGCAGGCCCGCATTCTCAGTGGCGTGTGGCGTTAGACGACGCTTGCGTGGACTAACTGTGATGTTGGCATTGGGTTGGATGGCAGTGGCAGGGAGTGATGATGAGGGCATAGTAGTAGTAGCATTCTCGAGCCTTCATCTGGTTTCTTTTATGCTTAGGTTCCAGGAAAAGAGTAGACCCCTGTATGTAGGAACCCGCAACCCTTCATGTAAACCCTAAACCCTAGGGTTAGGGTTACTTAAGCGGCCACGACTGAGTCTATAGGGTTTGTGTGTTTAGGGTCTTGTGTAGATGTGTTATTCCAGAAATTTCTAGTCTACGTGTCTATGGCATCCCTAGCTTCAAGAACTCTTTAGGGTGGTAATGTATGATGCCTGTGATACTTCTTACTCACCCACGCCGCTTGTGCACCCAGCAATAAAGTGTGCGGCTCGATTTGCAAACCAGGGGGAAGAAAAGGGGGAATGAGCGATGAAACACACAAAAAAATGAAAGATGACCGCCGGATGATCTGAAGAGGGGGAACACTGTCAAGGAGAGCTTCGACAGTGTTCTCCATTTCTTGAGTTGTTCTTGCTCGGGGGGCCACACAGTATCAGGACTTGGCGGCGCCCCAGTATTGCTCGATGAAGTTGAGTTCAGAGTTCACAATGATATTTTGGATAAAAGTCACAAATATGGCCACACGACTCGATTAATTCTTGGAACTGTGATTTCTGGCCAACAAAATCGGGCTGGAGATAAAGGATGTGCCAGCAGCAACGGTCTGTGCGATTGGGGCCCGGGGGACACTTGAATTCGTGGCACTGCGCAGGTAGCCCCTTCTCTGGCCATAGCCCGCATTCACGAATGATTTGCTCCGTGCCCTTGAACCAACTGGGCATGGTGGGGTGGTCTTCTGGGGAGACTGGTATTCTCCAGTGGATAATTTCCTGGCACGCATGCGTGGTCCACCGGGGTGATGTGTCCACTCCCTCCTCAGTAGGGATCGTCACGGGTCACCCGCGTGTCGATCAGCCTCTACAGACCCGTACCCGTACCCGCATCTCTTGGAGCAGTCTCAAAGTTAACCCGCCAGTAAGCACTTCTAAGTGCGGTTAGAGGACGTTGGGTTCAGGGAAGCGTGAAGCTGCACTGCCGGTTGGGCAGGCCTTTGCGGGGTTCATAACTTAGTCTTGAGGTTCGCTTCTGTCAGTGACGCGTCGCTGTAAAGTTGCTAAGGGCGCGCGCAGGCCCGGGTGCGGGACGCTCGAGAATGCGGGGAGGGGGACAAACAGAGCTAGAAAGGGCTTGAGCCCTGAGGGAAGGGGAACTGAAATTAACTAAGGTTGGAGGAGTAGATACAGTGAGTTCGTATACCAGAACCAGAAAGCACAGATGTAGATCTAAATATAAAGGGAGCAACCAAGCGAGGTAGCGAAGGGAAACTTGAGCCGGCGGCCATGCTCGAACTCGAAATCAGCCGAAGCGTGGGAATGTCCGGTCCGCCAGAGCGGTGCGGGGAAGTAGAAGTATGATTGCGTTCCAACAAAATATAGTCGACTAGAATCAGCATAACAACAATTCAGATATAATGATCGTAGACCGATTGGGATCATGACAATAACTGAAATTAGTCATTTCACGTTATCATCTCCACGGGAATTTACAGGGACGTGGGATCGACTAGAAGGGGGGTTCAGATGTATGTCAACATAATCTCTGAACCTCTTGCTTGACCGACCTTTCCAGGGCGTTACGCAATGCACTATAACTTGCACTGGGGATCCCCCCTTTCAGTTCCTGATGTAGAAAGAACCCCCAAACAGTGGTCTGCAGCTGCAGCTGAGACAGGCCCAAGGTGGTCAAAAACACTCGGATCCTACTAGTAAAGGGGGCGCTTTTGCACGAGTACAAAATACCTCCAATGGCCGCTTTGCGCTGATGGCGCTGAGGGACTCTCTTAAGTTTAAGGGTGACTACATCTACACTTCGGCGGCCGTGAAAGTGGGGGGTGTACCCCTTGGCATACGTGGTACCCAACGCAGAACGGGGCACCTTCCTTGGACATCATGGACTTGCCTTCTCACCGCAACTTTCGCCCCACTCTTCGCGCCGCGGCGTTCATTTACGCCAAACAGTGCGAGTCCCAAGTGCCGAGGAAGACTGCCACTAGTACGACGTTGCTAAAATGTGCTTGATGAGAAAATACACCGGTACTCTTCTCTGGCCAGTCTCATGCGCGCTGTGGAAAAGGTGACCTCGTCAAGCAGGTGGGCGCAGTCCTCACTACACTTTGAGAAGAGGGCCCGCCCCTTTCATTAGTCTGGCGACGACTTATTTTCAGCAAGCCATTTTTCCTTATCACCGAAATTGAACAGCACTTTGCAACGCCCATAATCCTAGGGTCTAATTTACCACCAACGTGCGTGGTGAGAGACGCGGATATGCACCGCTTCTCTCGTGGGTGGTACCTGGTGTACGCGCGCGAATCATGGCGACGCTGCATTCAGTGGGGGAGAGGTACGTCAAGGGTTGTTTTCAACGGCGGAGTTGTAGGCAGGTTGCGCGTTGGCGGCGCACGCAGCCTCTCGCATCGGCACACCTCTCCGCCGCCGAGCCTCCTAACTCCTAGGTCTTGTTTGCAACACGTTGGTCTGTCCGAAAAAAAGGTATAAAATACCTCCCTGTCGCCTTTCTACCCAGTAGGCTCCTTACTCCTGAACCACTCCTGAACCACCATACAAAGGTGTGCTGTCTCCTGTGCTACTTCTCTCTTTGACTTGGACTGACAGGCAGCTTGCCGCTTTGCTCTCTTTCCGACGCTCACCAGTCACAGCAATGAGTCAAGACAATCAAGTTTTTCGATCAAGGTCCTCATCTTCCAGACCAATCCCGGCCAGAACGCGTTTTTCCATGTCGTCGAGAAGACCGTGTGGAACTCTGCTGATGGTGGGACCTGGAGCGAGGTCGATGGATGCGACACACTCAGGATGGGCCGCAGCGGAACGTCCGGCGCCCTTCGCCTCCTGTCCAACAAGGGCGACGGCTGCATCATCACTTTGGGCGTCCATGAGGGCAAGCGATGGGGCGATATCATCACCAACCTCAAGAACGACCAAACCGCTTGCGTCATTAATCCGCAGTACTACAGCAAGGACCACCCCAACATGGAGAAGCAGAGGGAGAGGCAGCTGACGTCTTACGACACCAGCGACTTGCAAGGTCGCAAGTTCTCGTTTGAGTATACTGTGAGCGAGGGCCACGATCTCACGGTTCGCGTTATCATTGCTTAAATGCCAGTAAGCCACCCGAACATCTCACCCACCTTCGCTACTGACTGACGACCCTTTTCAGCCTCTCGAAAAAAAAAAGGTTTCTTGAAGCGCCCAGATCGATTAGTTGTCGTGTAGTCGTTACACTTGAGTTTACGAAAATTGTGTAACGTGGAAAACAGTGTGTTGTTGAGTTGTTAGCATTGCGGAGTTTCTGACTCGATTGTCACGAAGAACGGCCACTTGAGCAGAAATATCAGTTAGTTCCTTGAAAGGCCAACTTATCGGCGTTGTCACATTCCAGTGCACTTGAAGCTTGAAGCTTGAAGTTCCATCTGAGATAACGTGGCACTGTTGTAGCGGGAAGCAGCATAAGGAGCGCGTCGGGGGGTTAGACAGTGGCTTATATAAGATCGAACGTAGACTCGGATTGCTCCCTCCACTTGTGAGAGAAATAAAGCAGCGGCGAAACAACACAGGCACGATATACCCAGGTGGAAGGAAGAGTGGCAGCCTGAGATCTCAACTCATATAGACTCAGGACCGGTCTGGCATAGACCCTTCCATCCCATCTTGCAAATTCGTTAGGTTAAGAGCAATCCCAGTCACCGGAGTTAGGCTGTTAGCTAGATCTACCAGCTTCGATCAGGACACTTTCCACTTAACGTATACCTTTGATCGCTTCCAGAGAGTGAACGGCCCACGCTCTCAGCGCGGTGACCTTGGCGGTGACACGAATTCGAGAGTAGTACCAAGCGCTACTTACTCGACAGCCCAAAGTACGCGCGCGAACGATAGACACTCGGTTCACACTGCAAATGCAAGACCCCGAATCTGATTGGCTTGATTGACTACATACTATAGTACGAGCCATAGCAAGAGTGGACAGCGAAGCGAAGCAAGACCGCTGCATTGAAGGTCCACTAGACCAGGCAAGACCAACCCAACAGCCCCACGACTCCCAAGGCCACGCCAGCCTGATTCGAGATGAAATAAATGGACGACGTAGGAAGGTCGCAACAATTTGCGTCTGGAGCGGCAGACAAGTCCCAAGCAAGGTGACCGAAATGGACAAAAAAAAGACTCGGATCTGCGCTGAGACTTTGGTGACCGTGACCGTGACAGTGGGTGTACGTAATATCACCCCTCGGCGTAGAAAGAGCTATGGACCTGTGGTACCCGCGCCGTGGTACCCGCGCCGCCCAACACCTGTGGTACCCGCGCCGCCCAACAGCCTGAGTGCGAGTCCCAAGGGCCAAGTACCGAGGGAGGTGCAACTAGTACGACGTCTTAAGAGCACGACGTTGCTACAAAGTCCTTGATGAGAAAATACACCGATACTCTTTTCTGGCAACAGCCTGAGTGGCAAGTCTCGTCCGCGCTGCGGAAAAACCGGCGTCGTCAAGTGGATACAGCTCTCACTACACTTCGAGAAGAGGGGCCCGCCCCTTTCTTTGGTCTGATGACTTACACCAAGAACACATTCAGAATACTAGAGAAAGGCCATTTCTGTTATCCCCGAGGTAGAACTGCAACGCCGTGCACACTTTGTAACGCCCACAATCCTAAAGTCTTACCACCAACGTTCATGGCGGGAGGCGCGGATATGCTCCGCTTCTCTCGTGGGCGTTACCTGGTGTATGCGCGCGAATCATGACAACGCTGTATTTTTTTTATTTTTGAACAATGACGCTGCATTCTGTGGGGTAGAGGTACGTCAAGGGTCATTTCGGTTGGGGAGAAGGGAGGAGTTGTATGCACAGTTGCACCATCACACATTAAAGTCGTTAGTAGCGAACGCCGCCTCTCGATCAGCACACCGCTCCGCCACTTGTGACCTCCCCAAGTCCTAGGTCTTGTTTGCAACACGTTGGTCTGTCCAAAAAAAATACCTCCCTGTCGTCGTTCTGCTCAGTAGGTTTCTCACTCCTGAACCATACAAAGGTGTGCTGTCCCCTGTGCTACATCTCTCTTTGAATGTCTGACAAACAACTGGTTGTCCAATGTCGCAACTGCGCTTTTGCTCTCTTTTCGACGCTTACCACTCACAGAGATGAGCCTTAGTCGAGCCTATTCGATAAGGTGGTGATCTTCCAGGAGAATCCAAGCTAGTTCCTCCGCGTCGTCGAGAAGACGGTGTGGAATGTTGCCAATGGGACGAGGTCGACGGATGCGATGTGCTCAGGATGAACATCGAACGGCAGCAGAACGTCCGGCGCCTTTCGATTGCTGTCCGAAAGAGACAAACGCGAGGGCAGTACAAGGGATGCATCTTCATTCTTGGCGTCCACAATAACGCGATATCATCACGGACATCAAGGGCGACCAAACCGCTTGGGTAGTTATTACAGCAAGGACCACCCTGAGAAGGAGCAGAGGGAGAGGCAGCTGACGTCTCTCACGATTAATGACGTTCTTGGTTACAGGTATTCGTTCGAGTATGTTGTAGCCGACGGCCACGAGCTCACAGGTTATCAGAATCATCGCTTAAGATATTAGTAAGCCCAATAGTAAGCCACCCGAAAAATCTCACCTGCCTATGCCTGAAACATCTTCGAAGAAAAGGGCCCCCGGAGCGCCCCGATAGGTGTGTTGTCGTGTAGTCGATACACTTGAGTGTACGAAAATAGTTTCGTATAACATGGAAAACAGTGTGGTGTCAAGTTGTCGGCATTGCGGGCGTCGCTGGCACGATTGTCGCCAAGAACGGTCACTTGAGCAAAAATATCAGTTGGTTCTGGCTGAAAGGCCAACTATCGTGGCCACATTCCACGGGGAAAGTGGCTGCGTGCACTTGAGACTTGAGAAGCCCAGTCTGAAATTATCAGATAATGTGACAGTGCACAGCACACAGATGTAGCGAGAAGTAGCACTAAGGAGTGAGTTGGCTTATGGGGGTTATGAGTCAGCGCTAGTCAGCACTGATACGTCTTTCATCGTGGGTGAAGGTGTGAAGGGTCGTTAAGACGTTGAGAGCTTGGTCGAGAAGACATCTTGAGAAAATGCGGGTCTGAGCAAGGGACTGAGTCATGTGCGTGGTTTAAACTAAAATTACGCCTAGTCAGTTGGGCTCAGACCTAGTTTTGTCCGAGCCTTTCTTGCTTTGTGGGCGACAACAAAGTGCGAGTTGTGCAGCAAGTCACGAACGCCACACGCGATGCTCTATTAACTTTATTTGGTTATATTTGTGCTCCATATGACGTACGTAAGACTTCGATCTCGATCAACCAATCCTTTCCTTAATGGTACCTTCTCATCCGAACAAAAACCCTGCATACCCATTTCCTCCGTTCTCACTGACAACACATGCGAACTTTAATGTCACGAGTGCCCATCTGTAGGCCTTTAGGGGTCAATCCAGACAGTCCTCCTGCGGATCTTCTCACAATGGGAACTGTCAGCTCGCTCTGTAATGCAGACACCCTCTGCGCCTCCTGTGCAATACAAGATAAGTTCGGTTGGTCGTTGTTGTCGAACTTCCAATGCGCACTTTTTTGGAATGCCATTTGTGGTGTACCATACAGGGGGGTTGTCCCCGATCAGAGATGTCAACGGACGTCGAACTGTACGTCTTACCCTTCCTTTTCTCCATTTCCCTCGCCTCCATCTTGTCCAGCGTTTCTGAAAGCTGTCCGTTTTGACATGTACAGTGATAAAAATCGTGCGAGGGCACGTGACAACTACCCTCTAGCTTAAGCGGAAGCGAACCAAAACCCAGACAGGGGTGGCACTCTTCCAAGTCTTCTCCGCGAGAGTAAATGCTATCTGAAACCAATGTAAGCAGTCGATCTCTGTGTTAAGGGAAAAACACGTTCACATTCACGCGTCACGTACTAGTGCTTGCTTACTACGAACATGAAGCCATCAAGCAACCTGTCGTCTACTCTGAGATGTTATCAATGGTCGACATCAAAAATGCTCTCCCGAGCTGTACCTTTTCGCACGCTGAAAAGCGGTCTCGTGCGAAAATGGCAGGAAGCTGTCTATCAGTTATCTGAGAATCACCACAGAGTCTTAGAAAAAGCAGCGCTCACTAAAAACGCAGAACGATGCGCACGGAGACAGAAGAAATCGATCGCATTGTGAGACCAACGAAAACAGAGGAAGGCGGTACACACAGTATACGAACCAGATTTCATACAAACTGACATTGCAGAAACTCAACGTTTCCCTGTTCAAGTTCTAACTTGGTAACGCGACCTATTCCTTTCTGCCGCACCTATTCTGAGTCGGACGAACACAGTATTAAACTATCAATTCACACTACATACACCACTTTTCCTATGTTACACAAACCATGTCTCACAATTTTCACTTGTATTTCTTCCAAATGAATGCTTTTTGGCCCGACCATGTATTGTACCCACTCCTTCTACTGTCCAACATCGTCCTCAATTAGAACTCAGTTAATACATGCCTGCACGTTCAATGCACTGCCTACATACCTTTCGGAGCAAGCAAGGTTTAAGTCGACGCAGTCGACACCCAGTTACGGAAGATGTGGGAGATTCTACCAAGGACTCGGAATTACAATAGCTTTGGCATTACGTACACTGCAGTCACCGACGCAATCCTCCGATTGTATCATGATGATGGGCGTCCTTCCTAACCGACTCAAGAGAGACCGAACGACCTATACACCTAGTCTAGCTCTACCGTGTCTTCGACATGTCATTAACTTGATCCCAATGCTTGATCGAGCTTGATCCTGTAGGCTGACTAACTTGAACGCTGATGCGCCTGTCAGGGTTAACTACCAGGAAGTGGCAGAATGAAGTTTGCCCGCCCTGACTCGGACATGATGGTTTTCTTCTAAGTTTATCGTACCGGCCATGATCCACCGAATCCAGCTTCTCTGTGCGTAGCCTTTTATTTATAGGTTCACCGTACTGGGTCAAGCTCGCAAGTTGCTGTAGTCGCAAGTTAAGGTCATGCCAGTGCACACCACTAGATCACGGCTGATCGGATACCTATCATAGTATGTGGGGCATCAAGAAGTTGATCACGAGCTCTGTTTCTGGTCTCAGGACGTTTCATCGGCAGAGTAATGGCGACTACAATATACTCCCTATCTCGGTGCCATTATGCCATAGGGGCAGTTACAAGTTCCCGGTGTCTCTGTGCCGTATCCATTTCGAAGGACACTTACAGAACTGTGTAGCCATGCCTCCCTCGACGTACTGCCGGCGGGCGCTTGTGGTGACTGTTGGCTATCAACTTATCACGGAACAACTTCGGCCAATGTGTCAATGCCTGATGAATTGTTGTTTCCTCACTGTCGGACAGCGCTCTACTTCTCTAGTGTTAATTAGACCTGTGCTCGATGCGAACACATAAACCTTCTCTAACGAGTTTACAACCCCCGTCAAGTCATCCCGTACCATGACTGTCAACTGGCATGATCCTGCTCGCGTTCTCGCGGATCTTGGTTCGTTCTCATCGTTCTCAGAGGAGGATTCTACTAATTGCGTCGCAGTTGCTCTCATCAAGCTCAACCACTTCCTGGGCGGCGTGTACATGTAGGCCGTCTCATTGACTCACTTCACTTTTAGGTTCTACATTTCTCATCTCTCACACTAGTTGGGAGTTTGTCTTGAATCTTGACTTCGAGTATTCAATCTTGATGGGAAAGCGCAAACTAACTTGGACGTCCCCAGTATGTTCCTCTTCGACCTAATAAGAAGGCTCGGTGATCAATTTTAAGCCCATAGCTATATTTGGGATGTCGTTGGTCCTCCATGTCCCTCATTATTATCCAGTTTCTCGGATACGACACGCCTCACGAAATTAACTGTCAGGTAAGAACCACCCTTCTCCATCTCCTGCTGCCGTTTGTATGGAAAGAGAATGACCGAATTTTCTTTCAGGACAGTGATCGTCATGATCTTTGTAAGACGCCCGCTGTCCCAACAATCTTGTCTTGTTATAACTTGCACGCAGATATCTGCGTACTTGACACTTTTGTTCGCCTCAGCGCTCATTGCTCTGCGCATGTGAGTGTTTGCTCGCTCACCGGCGTCGTTTCACATGTCTGATTAAGTACTCCTAGCACCGCGCTCTGGGAGCATAACAAGAACGTTGTCGCAATCGCCTTTACTTCCTGGCTCGCCAACTTCACCATCTATGTTTATAGTGCGTCTGTTCTCGGTTCGTATCGCCTTTAGGTCATATCGAATACGTTCTCAGGCACGGTGAAGTCTCGCGGGGGTTGGACCGGAAGCATATGTGTGATTCAAGATACGTTTCACAGCAATATCAGCATTTTCTCCACACTTGCTATGGACTTTCTCCTCCTCGCGCTAATGTTCGTTGGTCTGTTGCGATGGAAAGTTCGGAGTGGCGTCATATTTCAGCTCATGTATGCGCAGGTGGACATCTTTTCTCTCTTTTTCCCCGTATTATGTTTTGATCAATTGACGCGAACTATAGGGTTTGGCGTGGGTGCTTGTTGTCACTCTCGCAGAGATTCCCCCTGCAGTGTGTCGTCATCTTCGAGTTGGGTTTACAGCATGTCACTGACCTTTTGAGTTGACCTACAGGTCTTCATTGCTTTGAACCTGAACGGTACGTAATTATTTTTCTTATACCATGACCGCTTGCTCAGCGCGGGCCCACCTCGGCAGACCCTATGAATATGGTACGTCTGTTGACTTCGATAAGGGGAAGCTCACGAATCTAGTCTTGTCTACGTCGACCCAGGTGTTCCAGGTTGTCGGGCGTGAGTGGATCCACTGTTCGAATATTCCGTACACTTCATTGACTTTATCTTCTCGTGGCCCAGTGAGCATTATGTCGATTGGTGCATCCCGCACATACCGTGGACTTGTCGATTACCCCTTTTCCAACAGCCCACCATTTGAGGCAGCTGCTACGAACCATCTAAGAGAGCCACAACGCGGTTCCTTCGGATCCTCACAGCAGCAGCAGAACTACCTTGGAGAGGGGACACAGAGCGCTGGAGGCGCAAAAGAATACGCACATGCTCTGAGTCCCGATGTCCCGTAAAATAGGTTGGGAACGTGGCAATGCGGCAGGTATAACGGAGGGGTCATCGTATGGATTGGCAGTGTATCAACACCAAATAACCCCGCCGGTCAGAGGCTAGGTATGTATACGTTTTGAGGTCTTTTCATGTACGATTTTCGATGGTCAGTTGCTCATGGTCTGTAATTAGTTACGGATAGTGTATAGTTAGTGACGTGCAACGTAGGGTTCTGTACCTCGATCCTTTCTTACTTTGTGGGCGGCAACGAAGTGCGAGTTTTGCGCAACTCGCAATTGAAGACGATCGTGATCACGAGAGGATCAAACATCGAACTCCCGCGTTCGAACTACTTTACAACAAGATTTAAAAAGAAGAGCGCGTTGGGGGATCTAGACTCCATATTTCAATAATGAGGCAGAGTTAAGTGAGAAATTCGAAGTGTTTACATGACGGTGGTGCTCGACTCGGAGGGAGGGGTATAAGGGATAATATAGCTATAGATCACGAAGATGATGATGAAAGTTTAGGAACGCCTGCGAAAGAAAAAGTTGGCTGGGCCGCGAATACGGAAGATATAAGTCATAGCATAGACGGCAAATATCTGCGCGTTGGATATGAGCTTGCTGACGAGCGTGATGGTGTGAATGAGAACGTACGTTAAATCCGATGTATATCCACATGAACCCGAAGTTGCGCCAATGATGACTCCAGAATATATTCGAGTTCGACTGTAAGAATTCGTCCGCGGTCCGGTACGAGCAGAACTGGCAATTATCCGTGGCGCTCGGGTTCGTTAAGTAACCACCTGTCGTGCTGATGAATTCGCTCAAGTATTGCTGGCACGTTTGTCCCGAGGGTGGCGTGACAGTAACATATTCTACGGGTGCGCAGGTAATCTCAGAGTAGCCAAGGGCTGAAAGTGAGGTCAGTATAGAGTGAGAAGAGACGAGAGCGAGGTACCTTGGCCCAAAAATCCCTCCATGAGGTAGGTGTAAGGTGACACACGATACATCCACTTCCAGCCCCCAAGACGCTTGTATGGCTGCAGTACACCGTCGCTATCGTCGAGTCAGAGCGAGTTCAGGTTTAGAGTAGAAAAAAACTGACAAGATGATGACAAAACTGAAGAAGAAGCTAGACAGTTGTGCGCTAATTGCGTGGTTCGGTGACATAGCAGCAACCCATTGGGCATAGGTGGTGTAGTACACAGGGTACGCGATGCCGAACATCAAGTACGAGTACCCGGCACAGCTCGAAGGGAATCCGACGAGCCCGTACCATATTAGGAAGAATACAGAAGAACCAATGATATTAAGGGGGAGCTCGCCAAGAATTTGCGCAGTAATGAGAGCCGTCCAGCTATACATTCGGCTTGGCCGTTCGCGAATCTCATAAACCCGTCTGGTCTCGATGAATGGACCTTCGATCTGGTCGGATAGGGGTGAGCTCATAACAAGGCTCAGGAACACGGCCTGTTCGTACACATCAATAAGCAAGTATTAGAAGGGAACTTGCGGTCAGGGCTTACAAAGAGTTTATTTTGAGTACCCTGGATGGAATCCTTAGCCTGAAAGAATGTGAATCCAATAAAGAGCGCCGCAACGACGTTCAACGCAAACTTGGCCACCAGGTATGTGGGATCACGCCAGTGGCGGATGATGCCGCGTTCCCAGAGCGTCTTGACTTGGAATATCCACGATGTTGAGAACTCCGAGTGCCGCTCTGTGTCAATAGCGTGGCGCTTCCGTCCATCCTCGAGGAGAGCATCAAGTTCTTCATCGACTACTTTAGCTTGCGGGGAGCTCTTCCATATACTGTGCCAGTCAGTATCGGTGGTGGCGGTGGCACCTGCCCCAATGACATCCAAAATATATTCAGCACTTCCCAAACGGTTAGATGAGGATTTCGCTTTTAATTTACTGGCCACCTACGGGTTCGCGTCGGGCGGACAGGGCCGTCCTCCATTGGTCTGGAAATAATTGATGAGAGTCGTAGAGTTTGTTCCGATGTCGCCAAAGTAGACTGTCTGGCCTCCTTTCCGGAGAAGCAGAAGTCTATCGAATTCCTGGAATAGCTCCGCTGAAGGCTGATGAATACTATAAAGCGATCCCGAATTAGCATACAAAGAGACGAGAATATTCACAGGTGTCGGTCTCACGTGCACAGGATTGCCTGACCGTGGTCGGCTAATTCGCGCAGGAAGCTGACGATAGCCCATGCGCTCTGTGAATCAAGTCCAGAAGTTGGTTCGTCTAAAAAGAGAAGCAATTTGGGCTGGCAGGGAGTCACGATCAGATGACTTGGGGCTGGGTCCTGAGCTACGTGCCTTGGCTGCGAGCTCCACTCCAATAGTCGTCCGTTTCCTATGTTCGACGCCGAGCGAGCCCACAATGGCATCGGCATATTTCTCCAGACCGCACATTTCAAGAACCGTGTCGACGCTAAACACAGCCGTCAAGACTGGCTCAGAGACGCTTCTCAACGACGACTCACTATGCTTCTTTCTCTTTCAGAGGCACTGTCGGTGGTTGTCGCAGCTTCGCAGAGAAGAGCAGCGCTTCGCGCACGGTTGTCTGAGCCAAATGTGTGTCCATCTGTTGAACGTACCCTCTACCTGGCGCGTCAAAATCAGCACAAACGATAAAATGGGGTTCAAGCTCACGTTTGGGCTCGGAAATCGCTCGGCAAGGGGTACCCGTTGACCAGCCTCTCACCACCGACGACACCAGCAGCCTGGCGCTCAGCGAGGACATTCAAGAGCGTGGTCTGAGGAGAAAAGATAAGCGCAAATTTGCATTGCCGTATTTGGAGTCTACTGACCTTTCCTGCTCCAGATTCCCCCATGAGCGCTGTGAGCTTGCCTGGTGCAACGTAACCAGAGACGTCCGCGAGGAGACGACGGGTCTCGCCTTTACACACTCGAACGTCATACTCAACGTGCCTCCACGTGAATAGGTTCGACATCGTGGGAACAGCGACATCCACATTAGATGTCCTGCTCTCGATGTGGATCTTCTCCGTCGCATCTAGCGATTCTGGAACGCCTTTCTCCTCATCAGCCGTGCCAGCATTCTCTTGGGCTCTGTGAACGACCGGAGCCCTCATCCCCCGCTTGAAGAGTATGGCACTCGTCTCGCCAGTCAAGTGCGTGTTGTACTCGGTGAAAAAAAGAAGCGCTGTGATAAATGCAATGCCAAAGCCAACGACAATGCCGTAGTTCTACTCCCAAGTCAGCCACTACGAATATCGATATTCTAAGTGTCACATCACTTACCCGCCAGATGTTGCTGTAGGAATAGTCATATGAGATTGCGATAAAACGATTGCCATCCACGGTACTTTGGCCGGAGATAGAGCCGACAGTCCCGCAAACCTGGTTCGTGGGAGACACATTTTCATACCCGGTACCACTTGGTACAAGGTTTGAGCATGTTCCTTTGAGTGTATGAAACTCGTTGGACATAAGCCCCTCGAAGCCGTACCGGATGGGCTGTTCAAATATAAGCACGGGAAGGAGCTTCTACCGGCAATCACTCACGTTGATGTACGAGATCCACTTCAACGCGCCAATCATCGACGGCTTCGGGACTGCATATCCGGTGTAGAGGGAAAGCATGAGCAACATGAGACCGGCGACTGTTTGTGCAGGCGCTGGATCTCCGAAAGCTGCCGCCACGCAGCGGAACCATGCCTTCATGACCAACGCCATGGTAAAGACAAATATGAAGAAAGTGCTGCGACAGAGTCCATGAGCCACTGAAATGACATAGGGCTGAAACAGTTGCCTACAAAAACTGGCTCGCAGAGGCTTGCAAACCAGCCATGAAGTAGAGGATGAGTGAGAATATCATAATCGTGAAGAAGGTGATTGGCACGTCAACAATAGTAAGAGCGGCAGCTTCGATGAACGGATGGTACATGGCGGCTCTGGCATGCTTTTCCACAATGGGCCGCTGTGCGAAGAGAGTTGGGATCTCAGCGATCGAAGACAATGCCGCCCAAAGTATGGCACTAGCAAGATGGGTATGTTACAGGGCAAAGGCGAGGATGCAACCTGTGATGACATACAAGAAGAGCACGCCCGCGCGCGAGAAGTACTGGGATGTCTCATCTTTCAGCCTGAGAAAGATAGAACCATTGACAAGAGCCTGTAAAATGTAAGTACTGGCTAGGATTAGCACAGAATACTAGAATGACCTTGTGGACGAGAATACGTACATGAAGATGATCAATTGCGTGGCGATGTGGCCACGCAGAATTTGCAGGCGGCGCAGCATGACGGCGCGAACCTGCATGGGGACAGATATCATGTAGGGGCTCTCCTTGCGCTGCGTAGTCGCGTGCTCCGCCGTTGCGCTTTGTTCGTACGCGAGGGCACGCTCAGGGTGGCCAACAAACTCCTTGAAGTATGCATCCATGTCCATGTGGTTCGCCACACTCGCTTCCGATTCCAAGAAGGCAGAGGCGAACTCAGCAGCCGTCTGTGGGACTGGCCCTTTGAAGTCCTCGCGGACCGTGCGCGCGAGGGGATTCGTGACTAGAGCACGCGTGGGAGGATATATTGAGCGAAATCTATAAATAAATGCAAGGAACGTACCAGCGACAAGGAAGTCTGAGGTGGTCTGCCGGTGTGCTGGTTCAAAACCAAGATCGATGAAATATTGCCGAGCCTGATCTGCGCGCCCAAAGTACGCCATCCTGCCCTCATAAATGACGCAGACTTTGTCGAAATGTCGGTACAACGACTCTGCAGCCTGATAAATTGACACGATGTTGGATATATGCGACACGTCGGTCGCAATACGTAGTGCACGAACAAATTCGAGGGCCGTCGAAGCGTCGAGACCACGAGTGGAACTGTCGTAGGAAACGATGTTAGGCGCGTCCGAAAACTGGTGTGGCAACACCTACTTGTCCCATGCGGTGATCCTAGAACGAAGCGCCAATGCCTCACTTATCGAAACACGCTTCTTCTCGCCGCCAGACACTCCATGGATAACCGCATCGCCAACGGGCGTGTTCTTCGCGTGTCGCAAACCGAGAACGGTTTGCGTGATGTCCGTTGTTATCCTCACAAATTCACTACGCAGACGCCCCTCCAAGCGATTGTGCGGTGCACGCATCTTGGCCGCAAAGCGGAGAGTTTCATCGACCGTCAGCGCTGGAAAATGTATGTCGTCCTCGGGGGAGTAGACGACATCGCCGCGGTAGTGCTTGGCAATGCATTCTGGTGTGAAAGAGTCATAATACACTTCGCCTTCTACGAGATAATACTCGGCGCGCTGGTTGGTGAGCATTTTCAGTAACGTGCTGCATCCCGAGCCTGGGCTTCCCAGAACGACTGAGACCGGTTGAGAAAATCATGGTTGCTTCATGGCAAAAGTAAGAAAAAATACATACGCAGCATTTCCCCTGGACGAACGACGCCTTCGAAGCCACTGAGGATATCGCGCAAGGGGGGGTGACGTGATGCCTGAATCTTCTCGAGGATAACCTTAGGATTGAAGAAAGAGCCAAAGGTAGGCTGGTAGCTTGCGGCAGCCCCCAAGCCGACAACGCGGAGATCCCTAAACATGACACCAAGCTCTCGCGAATGAATACCTGCACGGTCCTGCCTAAAGTCACATTTAGTCACGGAGGTGAGAAATGAGGGTCGAGGCAATGACGTACCTCTTCATGATGGTCCGAAGGGTCTTCTCGAAGTCAAAGGGCCCGGTAACAGGCACCGAGAGCGTCTCGGACGACTCCAAGAGTACAGTCCCAGGAGTTTCAGGGCCGAGCGCGGACTCAGAGAGGTGGGTGAGGGTGCGTCGAAGCTGGCCTACGCCCTCTTCGTCGAAGTACCCCACTGGAACGTGCGAACCTGAAGAACCTCCATGTGGTCCTGTTACCGGAGGGGCGATTAGTGGAGGGTCAATGACCTGCGCATCCTCTGGGGCAGGTGGTAGGGAGCTGACGCTCTGGTCACGCTGCGCAACTTCCTGTAAGTCGGACATAGGTAATTGGTTGCGCAGGGAGAGAGAGAGAGAGAGAATTTTCAAAGGGGGGGGAGTGAACTCCATTAATTCCGGGAGGAAAGAGAGTGGGTTAAAAAGGGATACAGTGAAGTAAAAAAAACCACGAAGCGGCGACACCATCACGTTCCGAACTTCGCATGGAATACCGCAAGTACAAACCCGTCCAGGTGTATCGAATCTGAATAAATCGAACAGTTATTGAGATCATTACCCTATCTGGTAGCAGGACCACACAATTCCAGCGACAGACCGACTTGCGGCTGATAGCGTTATGCGGTGAAGTGGAGGGGGAGCTCGGATCGCATAGCCGTGGAGATGATGCGCAGGTGCCAAGTCCTGGTGCAGCCCGATCCTGTCTGTGCTTTATTCTATCGTTCACGCACGTTGCAAAAATGTTTTCGTATCGATGGGACCCCAGACGAATTTCTTATGGCAGGTGAAGGAAGTTTCGAGAACACCCATCGGTAGATTTGCCGAGACCTATATATATACTGAAAATAAGATAAGAATGAACTGAACTGAAAAAAGTTTTTTTAAGCGGTCCAGGAATCTACGCACCAAACAGGAATACAACTCACTCGAGGACCACACGGCGCCACCACTAACTGCAAACAGCAACAAAGCCCAAGAACGGTGCCAGTGGTATGGATAGTGTCTCTTCCACCTTCCCCAGAAGTGGTGAGCGCATATACTGTCCTACGGCGAGAGCATGGGCGCAAAGAGATGCAACGTGACTTCATATTGCACGGTTCGCACATGTCGGTCAGCGTGCCAAGACACGGAAGATGTACGTGGTGACGGTGCGCAGGGGTAGTCGTGCATCCATGCGCTGAGAAGTGCTGCTCTTTCTCTTGCTGCTGTGTCTTAGGTGTAATGCTTAGTGGCATTCAAGTTCAAGTTATTGGCGCTATATTAGCACTGGCATGACTTGGATGCAAAGTCGACTTTCCCACGTTTCGATGGGAGCATGGGGTTTGAGAAGTGCGTGGGATCTTTCACCCAGAGTTCCAACTTTCAATGGCAAGAGTCGTTTCGAGTCTGAGACTGAGTAGCTCCATTCATCCTTACTGCTACGCTCGTAGTTTGTTGGTCCAGCACCGCTGTCTCAGACTCCAACCACGTCCGGACCTTCCATACAGGCAAGGACGATTGGTCTGATCCTCCCTTTCAGCTCCTGATGATGTGGTAAGAACCCCGAAACAGCATCTGAAGCGGCAGACGACGCCCGGAGTGGCCAGAAATGCAATCGAAACAAACACTCGGATCTGAAGAAGGGGGGGCCAGTACGAAACGTGGACTCTATGGCCGCTTTGCATTGATAGTGTTGAGGCACTCTTGGCCGCGAATACGACTTCGGTGGCCGTGACAACTTGAATGAGGGTGCAAAGTCATCTCTTGGCGTAGGAGGCACCAGTAGGGCATGCCTTTGCGGCTCGTTTCTTGGCCATTATGGACTTCGCAACCTTTTTTTCGCCCCGCTCTTCGCGTCCCAAGTGCCGAGGAAGATGCACGACGTCGCTAAATGTGCTTCATGAGAAAATACTCCAGTATTCTTTTTGGCTGGTCTCGTCCGCGCTGAAGCCTGGGAAATGGCAGCGTTGTCAAGAAGGTGGATGTAGCTCTCACTACACTGAAGCGCTGCCCTTTCTTTGGTCTGGCGATGACTTATTCCAACTTGAAGAATACAAATCTGGCCGATATTCAGCAAGCTAGAGGGGGGCATTGTCATTATTCCCGGGGAAGGTAATGACTGGTCTATTCTTAAATACGTTGGCGTGCTCCAGGAATCTAGGATGTCGGGATAGACAGCAAGGCGTCGTATGAACGGATACCGCTCATCTTCCCCTTCATCCTCACTGCTACGCCCATCTCAGCCAGTTGGCCTGGGTCTACCGTGTTTGGGCCTTAAAATACGACCGGGCTTGCTCTTCATTGAGGGTTGTTTCATTGATTTAGACACTCACTTCGAGCCACCACCCGCAAACAAAGGGTGATCCCGGCTCTAACCGGAGATGGAGCCCCCAATGCTATCTCGTAGGAGTGTCAGTGTCACTTTTTCGCGGCTTGGCTACTGTTACTTCACGAGATGTCAGTACTGTCGGTTGTCCAATTACATCACCAGCGCCGTGACGACTCAGCTCTTCCTCCCAGTTCGGTTCCTGTTGTCAAATAAGAGCACTGGATCGGTGGAAAGGCCCTCGCATGGAGAGTCGTACGTCCTTTCACTTGCATCATGTAAGTCTATCGCTCATTCTATTGATTTCGGCTCCGTGGATCCGAGAAGGGCTGCACTTCTGCACATTAGCTCTATAGATGATGATCTTGGGGTGTCCCCATGACCAGAAGTTGGCCGAGCTGGGGGCGCAAGCCACCAGATTGGACGGTGACCCGACACCGTGAATGTCCAAAGAATGGAACGCCGCGAGTTATGCATGCCTTTACATCTCCTCTCTCGTACAGCGTCGACGTGTCTCGGTGCAGCTTCTGTCCGATGATCCGTCATTGACGCCATGCTACAATTCAAACGGCAACGTGGTGGAATCGTCGTGCAATGATAAACGCACGGATTATTGGTTTCGTCTGGGGAAAAGCGGCATGAGAAGGTATATCTTGAGGTAGACGACCCTCGCCATGCTTCGAGAAGAGTCCTTTGGTCTAGTCTGGACTTTCACCGAAACATGAATCAGGCCGAAACTCAAGCATGTTACAGCGAAGCTCTATATTTCAAATGAACTCGAACAATGTCTACATTCCTGAGGATCAATTATCCCAACATTCACTGTGACAGGTGCGGATAGGCTCCGTTTCTTGGGCGGGCGCGAATCATGACAATAAGGGACTACGGCTGTACGCCAAGAGCCGTTTTTTTGAGGAGAAGCATGGGGTAAAGGCGTTCGTTACACACCAGAATGTTGGGGCTAGCACGAGCTTTATGCCCTCAGCGATACATTGATCTGTTAGAGGAGAAGGTATAAAACAGCCCCTCTGTTGTTGTCTTACCCCAGTAGCCCTCTTACTCCAGAGTCATACAAAGGTGCGCTGGCTCCTGGGCTCCATCTCTTCAAGGCTGACAACTGATCATCTGACCTTCACTCTCGCCATCCTTCTTTCGACGCTCACCCATCTTCTTTTCACAAGAAATGAGTTATTCGATCAAAGCATCTGTCTACCAGACTAATCCCAGCAAGAACACGTACTTCCGTGTCGTCGAGAAGACCGTTTGGAAGTTCGCCAACGGTGGAACCTGGGACGAGGTCGACGGTTACCACGTGCTCAAGATGGGCGGAAGCGGGACGTCCGGGTCCCTTCGCTTGGTGTCCAACACGGGCGAGGGCTTCGTCGTCACTCTGGGCGTCCACAATTACAAGCGATGGGGCGACATCGTCACGAACCTGAAGAACGATCAAACCGCTTGCACCATCAACCCGGAGTATTACAGCAATGAACACGCCGATAGGCAGAGGCAGAGGGAGAAGCAGCTGACTGCGTACGAGGTGGCGGACTTGCAAGGTCGCAAGTATTCGCTCGAGTACTATGCGACTGAGGGCAATGCCCTGGAGGTCCGCATTGTGATCTCTTAGAGCCTGTAAGCCACTCGAACTTCTCACCCACCTTCACTTCTGACGACTGCCTCTCCTCTCTCTAGAACATCAATATTGCCCCTTGAAGTGCGCCGGTTGATGTGTTATCTTGTTGTCGATAAGCTTACTTGTATGGGAATTTTCGTATGCAACATGGAATCAGTGTTTTGTTATGTCGGCCTCACGGCCAGCAGTCGAGCAGGGTGTCAGTGAGATCTGGCTCGAAATTTGCTAGTCTGAATTCATGAGGATACCGCGATTGTCTTATCATGACACCGACTGCAGCATGGTGTTACTCAAGCATGTAATGCCGTTTCCTGTCAGCTATTGAACACATTTAACGGCGTAGTTACTGTACACCACTCGGGATTCGCCAATTGACCAATCGTCTTTCTCTCACTTGCGCCCCGCCGGACACGTTTATCACACATAATAGACCTACCATGGAATCAACAGGGCACAACAAGGCGCAATAGAGGAAAATGTTTCTTTTTTTTTGTGCTCGGAAACCCGTCTATCGAAAAACAATGTTCTATCTCTGCGCGTAATGGGCGTTGTGCTATGCATAAGCAGCCTGTGACGAGTTCTCTGACTCGGAGAACCCGTAATGCTCGCTCTTGACGAACGCTCGTGTACACTGTGCCATCGTCACCGACCTGCACGTCTCTGGTCAGCTCTGGAAAGGTATGAAAAAAAAATTGGGCAAGACGCACGCGCGTGAGATGGGATCCGTCTGGTAGAAGTTCGCGATCGGCTTGGGGAATTGCGCACCGCTCACCTTCGCGGATGGGGTGTATGCTGCGAGTGTCTTGAGCCCCACGGACGCGATGTCCGCCGACGTATGTTCTAATGCGTCGTATCGAACAAGTGAGGGTGAGAGTTCCCACATGCGATCGCGAAGCGCAAGCACATCGTCATATGGTAATGGGTGATCCAAAATCTCTGACAGTGCGCTAGACACATCTTCATCAGTGCACCACTTCCCAGTGACGGAAGTGAAGTGACCTCGTACCGGATAATTTTCCAATCTTCGCGGGAAGCGCCTGGCGGAGGTACCGCGGCTCGGCCCAATTGTGAACGACCCTCAGTGTTCACCCATGTTGACGACTTCTCAGTATAAGCAGCGCCAGGGAGGCACACATCTGCCAGCTGTGCGCCAAGGTCGCCATGGTGGCCTTGGTAGACGACGAACGCGTCTCTTGGTAACGAAGCGGGGTCAATCTCGTCAGCACCGAGGAGGTATATAAACTTGGGTTTTGTCGCGGAAGCTTTCTTAGATGGAACAAAGCCAATATCGTACGCTGCAGCGCGAGAGGCAGCCTAATAGAGTTGTGAGCATAAAGACGATGGCGAAAAGCGCAAAGCATACCCGTTGGAGAACAGCAAAGCCGTTCCATTCGGGCGTAACGAGTTTGCTCTTGTTCTTCTCGACAAACTTCGCTAACCCGTTGTAAACCGCAGGTCCGTCCACGTGCTCCCCAATTGCGCTTCCGACGATAATCAGTGGACGCTTCGCCGCGGCGAACTTCTCAGCAAACTCGCCCTTGCCCGCAATGAAGTCTGCCAGCGCCTTAGTGTCCTGTCCTAAATAATCGTACCCATACGCCGTGTCTACGCGTTCGCCGATTAAGCCAACTTCGAGACTGGTGTGTAACCAGGATTTGCGGATGCGCGAGTTGAGCACGGCCGCCTCGTGTCGCGGATTTGTACCAACGAGTAGAATGACATCTGCCTGTTCGACGCCTGGGATCGTCGCATTGAAGAGGTAGTTTGACCGTACGTCAATTCCAGCGACCGGGGGAGCATTGCCGCCTGGCTGATCTAACGTGGTGTTGTCCGAGCCAAGTTTGTTTAGTAGATCCTTCACGGCGACAAGGGATTCTGTGTCCGCGAGGTGGCCAGCGACAGCCTGAATCTCGTCACCCTTCGCTCCAGACTTTGCGAGCCCTGCCGCAATGGCAGCGAGAGCGTCCTCCCACGGAGCGGCAACGAAACGATCGCCTTGCTTGACAAGGGGAGTCGTGAGACGCTGGAACCTTAGCCCATCATATGCATAGCGCGTTTTGTCTGAGATCCACTCCTCGTTGACATCATCGTTTGTGCGAGGTTGGATGCGCATTACTTGTACACCGCGAGAGTCAACGCGGATGTTGGACCCCACGGCATCTAACACGTCAATAGATTCGGTATTCTTGAGTTCCCATGGACGCGCGTGGAATGCATACGGCTTGCTCGTTAAAGCACCAACGGGGCACAGGTCGACGAGGTTGCCCGAGAGTTCAGAGTCCATGGTCTTCTCCACGTACATGCCAATTTGCATGTCGTTCCCACGGCCAGTGGTACCGAGCTCTTCGACTCCAGCGACCTCGTTGGCAAAACGAACACAACGCGTGCACTGGATACACCGGTTCATTGACGTCTTAACCAAGGGACCGAGGTCCTTGTTCTCGACTGCGCGTTTGCCGGTAATTTCGTGGAAACGCGATCGATCGGACCCGTATCGCATGGACTGGTCCTGGAGGTCGCATTCACCACCTTGGTCACAAATTGGGCAGTCAAGGGGGTGATTGGAAAGAAGAAATTCCATGACGCCCTCTCTTAGGGATAAAAGCGGGACCCGTTAGACTAAACACGGAAATCCGAGTGGATGTCGTTACCTTGCCTCGTGAACCAAGGGCGTGTTCGTAAATACCTTTGAGTTGTTCATTGCGGGCATTGCACTGTCCAACGCAAATGACGAGGGGCCCAGAGCAGAAAGAAGTGAGGACTGACGTACCATGATGCTATTGGTTTGGGGGAGCGTTCGACTTCAACTAAACACATCCTGGAGGGGATGAAGGAGGGGAAATGCAATCATGTAAATGCCTGTGCTCACCGACAATTGCCCGCGATTGCAAGTCTATCGTGATAGCAAAACCTGTGCATATAATCGGTAAGCAAGTCGCACAACTCCGGTTGGGATCGTATGCACCGTGGAATAGTCGCGCCAGCGGCTTCGCACGCTTGAATCAACGCAGAACCTACACGGTGGGGTCGATGTGGGAAGCCGCAGAGGCCGTAGAACAGGTGCCGCACCTTGGGGGACAGTGACCTCTTTGCCATCAACTGTCAGCGTAATATGTTCCTTGCGCGCAGAAGTTGAGGAAAATGATCGGCGGCCTGTCCATGCGAATGCACAGACGATTAAACCAGGCGCAAAATAGAAACGCAGATGAACATACGGTTATTCCGACAGTCTGTACAGGCAAAGCGGGACAACCAGCCATTCGACGTTGGCCGCGACGCGGCCGAAACCAGTCTGAGCATTCTCTGAGTCAAGAAAAAGAAAAGAAAAATATGATGAGTATCGCTAAGGGTGCCTTGCGCCCTTGGCAAGGGAATGCGCTTTGCTCTGTGGTTGTCGTCGGCGTCGGGCGCAGTGACGAGGAGCGACTGTCGCAACCGATGTCCGTGTGAGGGTATTAGAACGGAGATTGAATTATTCGCGAACATCGCCGAGCCAATCAGAAAAAGAATTGCACGTGACCTAGTTCAAAGTATCGAATCACTCGAGTGTGACTGAGACACTAGCGACAGACAAGAACATATCATAAAATAAAGCCAACCCTGAAGTTGAATCAAGAGCAGTCGATATGGATATCCTGCACACTCAACTTGCGGCTATTCAGCACCGCCTTGCGTTTGTACAAGAGGATCCAATCGATTGGCGGACTTACGTCCTCGTCTTCTCCTGGGGTATTTGTCTCTTCGAGTCCTATCTTCTGTACGTCTACAATGCAGTCCTTTCTCCCCTACATGCTCACGACTACGCAGGTTGCGGCAATATCCTCTCTATTCGAAGCCAGCACCCCCTTCTGTCCTCGCCGAACACTTTGCGCCAGATGTGTTTGAGAAATCCCAAAAATACGGAAAGCATAAGGCCAAGTTCTCTATCGTCTCGGGACTGTATAAGCAAATCATCGACACCCTTCAACTCGCCTCGGGTGTCTACTATCCTTGGGCGTGGAGCGCTTCTGGTCGACTTCTAGGGCTGGCTGGATATGGCCCAGAGTACCTGGTATGTCCACGTGTACTGACTTTCTGGATCACGGTTTGACATAACTCCCTCGTAGATTTCTCAGTCGGTTTTGTTTGTCTTTCTCCTGACCTTCACTTCTACCCTCCCAACTTTGCCCCTCGGTCTGTATCAAACCTTCGTGCTTGAGGAGCAGCATGGCTTCAATAAGACTACGCTCTCTCTTTACTTTATCGACATGATCAAAGGCTGGGCCCTTGGCATTGTTCTGGGCACACCCCTTCTCGCTGCCTTCCTCTACATCTTTGAGTGGGCTGGCGACCGCTTTGTGCCCTGGGTTATGATGCTTCTGTGAGTTTCCCAACCTACCCCTATGTCCCTTACTCAATTCGTTTCCCAGGCTTGCCTTCCAGCTTTCGATGGTAATCCTTTATCCAACTGTCATCCAACCCCTCTTCAACAAACTCTCGCCTCTCCGAGAGGGCGAGCTCCGAACTCGCATCGAGGCGCTCGCGTCTAAGCTCAAGTTCCCTCTCAAGCACCTTTACGAGATTGACGGCTCGAAGCGAAGTTCTCATTCCAATGCATACTTTTTCGGGCTTCCTTGGGTGGGTACCCACGTCATTCGACGTCATTTCCAAGCTTACACCTCGCAGAGCAAACACATTGTCGTCTTTGATACATTGATCAAGCAATCTAAACCCGAAGAGGTCGAAGCCGTTCTCGCACATGAACTTGGTCACTGGTATTACCTCCACCCCACCAAGCTCCTCTTCGTGTCCCAGCTCCACCTATTCAGCATCCTGGCACTCTTCCCAGCTTTCCTCAATGCGCCCCCCCTTCTCCGTTCTTTCGGTTTCCCAGAGTCGGTCGCTTCTCGCCCACCGCCAATCATCGCGTTCCTCCTTTACCAAGCACGTATTATTCCCCTCATCTCCGAAGATATTTGACTCATTATACGTCCTTAGATGTTACTGACGCCGCTCGAAGCCGTCGTTGGCATGGCCCTGAACGCCGTCTCACGCCGCTTCGAGTATCAGGCGGACCGCTTCGCCTGCGAGCTTCCGGAGATCCTCCACCTCGACTCCGCGTCAGAGAAAGAGGCGATGAAGGACATGGGCACCCGTCTCAGTCGGGCACTCGTCAGCTTGCACGTGGAAAACTTGTCCACAGTCTGGGTTGACTGGCTGTACTCGGCATACCATCACAGCCACCCGACGCTGACGGAGCGGCTCAAGGCACTGGGGGAGTATGGGAGTGGAAAGAACGAGTCGAAAAAGGAGCAATAGGGGGATTGTTCCACTGCCGCATTTTACTCTCTTTACTCGCTAAATAGAGGTTCCTGAGAAGTGCTTAAATTCGAACTGCGTTGTTGGTTGTCCGCCCTTGCCGCCCGCTCAGCCCGCCGCTTTTGCGCCCACTCTCGAGCCTTGGCGCGGCGCGCCTCCTGTGTCGCATCGGCCGCAGGCTCCTCAGGCTCAGGTTCCTGGCCAGCCTGAGCGATCACCACCCGCACACCACCATCGCTACCCCCGCCACCATCACCTCCGCCTCCACTGGACTCGCCCTCGCTCTCGCTTCCGCTCCCATACCCCGTCAGTCCACCCAACGCACCCTGCGCCTCCCGTTCTGCAAGTATCTCGCGGCGCGCGTCCGCCTGCGCACGCGCCCACGCACGGCCCCAGCGCCCTCTGAGAAACGCAAAGCGCGCATCGGCGCCATGGTGGGCGAGGATGCGCGCACGCAACTGCGCGTCGTTCGTCGCACGCGCGACGTGTGCCGCCGTCCGACGTATGAGCTCCGCCTGTGCCACGTCTGGCTGTACACGTGCATGAAATGGTGGGCGTTTACATCGTGCCAAGGGGGCTCGCTCACCTCTTCGTCGCTGCCGCCCCACGGGTCCGCGTCGTCGTCGTGCGCGGGGGAGAGGGCGCGCATGCGAGCGGTGCGGAGCGCGTCGAGGTGGCGCATGCGCTTTGTGCGGTGGAGGTCGGCGGTCTCGTCCGGCGTGAGGAAGAAGGTGTCTTCGGAGTCGGAGGGGAGGTCGGACCACGCACCGCCTGGGGAGTCGAGCGGCGCGTGTGGAGGCACGGCACTGACGGTTACGGTGGGGAGTGCGTCGAGGAGGAGTCGCGCATCGTATCTGTATGGGGCGTTCAGCGCGAGGTGCCCCGTGTTGAAGGCCAGAGCGAGGCGGAAGAAAAGTACCAGAGGAGTTGGACGACGACACGTATAGTAACGGCGAACTTGGGATCGCAGTGGTTCAACACACAGCAGGGAGAGCGGGGATATGCATTCTCGTCGACCGATAGTAGACGACACGGGGTACAGGTGCGGGGTATTCGTTCAACAGGTACGAAAGACGTACATACCTGTCTACCCACATATCACCATGTTCCCTGCCCTCCCACTTGAGCAAGCCCTCGCCAATACGCGAGCCCCCGTTCCCATCAACGTTGGTGAAGACCTCCAGTGAATCCGCGGTGCGTGCAGCCTGCGGGCCGCGGATGATGTCCGCCTCATGGGCGACAATGAAAAGGGCAGGATCCGGGCGAGCGAGTGAAGGACCTTCCGACTGATCGTACTGGCTGTTGTGAGTGTCCGAACGTTGTCGATGTTTGCGTTTGCGATGGGACATCCGAGTAGTTTAGGTGAGGATTAGTCGCATTGGTGGTTGTCTTACTGTAAGCGCCTATTTTACTCAATCGGCAGTCATTTAAACTTTTGAGTCTAAATTATTTCTACTCTCGTACGACTTCGGTAGAAAGACCCTTTGCAGATGTGAGACGGCAGATAGCAAATGACCAAGTTAAGTTAAGGAACGAGGTTAGGTATGGCCCTTCAAGTTAAATGAAACGGTAGAGCAAAGCTAATTCGTCTATATATTATATCAGATATATGGCGGACCCAACGCTAGAAAGCAACCTCAGTCAGTGCTGGACAACCGCATCGCAAAAACACACCTTTCCGGAACACGCCCATCGTGAACTCGACCACAAGCAATAGCACCCCACCCCCTGGTGCTAACCTTAGTACTTTCGGTACGAAGCCCTTGTACAGTGCAGCTGGTCCCTCCTCACGGAAAACAGTAACAAGTCTGCGTAGACGTAAGAGAAAAACAGTGAGCGATTCTCAGGATATAGGACCAACCCTCACTCACGCAGGATACGTCCAATTGTATTTCGGAATAACACCGGGTGATTTTTCAGCTGCCTTGGATGCGAGACTTGACGACCTGGAGAAGGAAGTTGAGCAGGAGCTGTCGTATTAAAAGGGGAATTGCTGACGTCGAATCTAGTAAGGAGTTTAGCATTGCAGCCCGGAGGTGTAAATAGCTCTTAACATACGGGGTATTGATGACCGTTCCTACGAAGCCTCCAACGCTTCCCGATGCAAAATTGTTCAAGAGTTCTCCCTGAGGTGTCTAAAGGCGCATTTAGCGGCCCACGGCATGTAGAACGAGCTTAGTAGTGTACCTCAGCTTTTGGGAGCATCGATTTGACCTGAAAGATAGATCCGAAATAGCCGCCGTTCCACCACAACTGCCTGCGGCAGCACAATGCGAGGTCAAGCTGCACATGGAATAACGCCATGGCGGGTTCACGCACCGCCAGAAGGTCGCCTCCATGCCAGCATAAAGACCCAGGATGCCGCCCTTGCGGACAATCTGCCGAACGACGTCGATGGGACCATTGTAGGTACTCGCCAGGGATTTATCTTGCAACCTAAAACGCTTGGCCGTCAATGGGTGTCCGTATATATAATGGAAAGGAGCTAGGGCACTTGATCTTGACGAGCTCAAAGGGTACAACGACGAAACTTTCAGTCGCACCCGCGCTGCAACCCGTGATGATGGAAAGCTGTCGTGTCATTTCGGTCTCGCCAGACAATTTTTTGAAACTCTTTCCCCAAAAGTCATTCGCGGCACTGAATTGGGGTAACGAGGCTCAAAACGAGGCAGTGCTAGGTTAAGAGGACACGTGCAATTTTGTTGCACGCTTGGGTGCTTCGAGCAGTAGTGGAGGGACGAGACCTGGTGACCGTAAAATTTGTCAAGCGTGTAACTCCAGGCGAGATGTTCGCTTACCGCGATAGAGACGCCCGAAGCTGTAGAAACGGAAGGGTCAATGCCCGTTAGGAGGGAGGTTGAGGACGCACCCTTCTTCGCGAATGATGGTTTGGAAGGATCCGAGAAGGCCGGTCGAAGATTTGCCACGTTCAAGCTGCATGCGGGTCTTGACCTAGAGAATGTGTACAAGTTACCATCGACATTTTTTTTGTCGAGTGCGCCCCATCGCATGATCCGGAAGAAAAAGAGAAAAGCACTCACAACATCTAAGGAGAGCGCAGATAGCGTAACGATGAGTAACTATCAACCACGGTCGGAATGCACTCACCCAAGGGATAGAACGTGAGGATTTCAGAGACACCGGCGATGGCACCTGCCGTGAAAGTGACATAGAATGGGAGAGCTTGATAAAATGAGAGAGCTGTTCTCAGCCTGACTAGCAGTAAGGATATGGCTTCGTACGTTTCTTAGCGGAAGACATGGTTTGGGTATTGTCAAGGTTGTAGCCGCAACCGAACAATCTTCCATGTCATGCTAGTATAGTATGTAAAGAATTACGACATCGTTCACCAGCGCTCTAAATCGAACTGTCCGTGGAGTCGTTGGGTGATCTCAAGGTATCGTGGCTCATTCTCAGGCGTCAAATATCCGTGTCGCACCATAAAATCGATGAGAACTTGCGCCTACGTGAGAGCGATGCACTTGAGCCAGAAACGGAAATGCGACGCACCGACCGCACAATTTGGCTTGAACTCCCCCGCGTGCATCCGCGCGACCACCTCATCGAGCGGCAAAAGCTGTACACCCACCATTACTCGACGACCGAAAGGGGAAGAAAACGAGACAGGATACGGACTTCAAAGGACTCAACCTCTCCATCCATCGGAGCGAGCTGCACCTCGCCTGGTTCGACGCGCATATCATACATATACTCGACCCCAGGCTGCAGCCACCCGGCTCTAGTCTGATAGTAATATGCCACGGCGCCGACGGCGCGTGCGCGCTCGCGCACGAGTTCGGGGTCCAGGCTCGCTTCCTCTGCAGCCTCTTTGACGATCGAGTCGAACACGGTCGTCCCCCCAGGGATCCCGCCCGCGACCGAGTTGTCAAGAAAGCCGGGGAAACTTTACAGGACGACGTCCGCGCAAGTGCGATCAAATACGCGTGAGGGTGCAGTACACGGGCGAGAGGGGCACAAGACGCACGTCGGCTTGGTCGAGGCTCGTCGCGGCACCCAGACCCGCACCCGGCCACCATCGCCATCACCGTCTCGCTCATACACGGTCATGTGCACACCATACGTGACCACGCCAAACAGCGCACATGCCGAGCGCTCCATCGAGAACACGTACCCGCTCGCGCCGCGCGGCGCCTCGAGCACCGTGCGCGGGTCCCGTCCATCCGTGCGCAGCGCACCGCCCGGCGCGGCGTACACGTCGTACCACTCGGCGCGCCACCGTGTGCCGCCGATCGCATCTGCGAACGCGGACGCGGACTCGTTGCCGTCCTGATTGCCGTTGGCCGCGGTCCGCCAGCGCCCGAGGGTCTCTGCGAGCGCGAGCGTGCGCGCGGCGGGCGTTCCGCTCGCTAGGAGCGGCGCGAATGCGATGTATGGCGGTGGTGGCAGCGGGGAGTTGTCGCTCTCGGTGCTCGGTGGGTGTGCGTCTGCGGGCGCAGGCTCTGGGATGTCCCATGCGAGCGGATGGCCGTGGGCGGCGCGCCAGGCGTTGTCGGCTCGCAGGGCGGCGACGACGGACGAGCGGAGGAGGCCAAGGGCGGGACGGGTGTTCTGGGAGAGGAGAAACGGCACAAGATGCTCTGGGGAGAGGTGCGGGCGGAAGTTGTTGCAGGTGTTGAAGACATCTATTAGGCTCTTTGAGGCCATGGTTGTGCTCTCCTTCGGGCCCTGATAGTGCTCAGATGATAGTAGATAGGCGCTTGATGACATAATCCATGAATATATATGGGCTGATATATGGGCTGGTTTGTAGAGGAACCAGTCATCACTAACCAGCTGAGTAAGATGGATATCAATTTTTGGTGTGTTCTGGTTAGGGATGCTGCCGGGGTGTGGTCCGAAATGGGGTTCGGACCCGAACTGCACCAGACCGCACCCGAGGTCCGGTTCAGGTTCAGGTGTGGTTCACTGCCCGGCTAGAGGGTGCGGTCCATGGTTCGCCATTGACTGAATCTGTATGAACCCGGTCCGGACCGAACCGCACCCCAGACTCGAGTTGCCAACTCGACGCTGACTCTACCTTGGGAGTTCGACGCTCAACGTTCAGCGCAACACTCAGGCAGGTAGACATGAACCAATGGGAACATGTCCTGCCAGGCATCAATGTTTTGCCAGACCTTTCCAAGAGAACAGAAACTAGTAGCGAGTAGTAAAAGACGTCCGTAATGATACTGTCTCAATGTTCCCGTTGCTGCTTCATCGTTGTTGCCGTTGTTGTCCTCACATTGCCATCATCATCACCTTTGTGGATGTAATCGTCTTTGTCGAGGTTGAGGTCGTTGTGTGGGTTGTCGTTGAGGTCGTTGTAACCACTTCGTTGTGGTCGCAGTTGTTGTTGTTGTTGTTGCGTTGTTGTTGCCTTGCCATTGACGTGGTTGCGGTCATTGTCATTGTCACTGTCACCTCACCGCTGCTGTCATTGTTCTGACCACATTGTAGTGGTCGTTGTGTCGTCATCGTAATCACCATTGCCGCATTGTTGCCTCGCCTTTGAGGTGGTCGCAGTTGCGGTTGTTGTCATTGTCATTGTTGTCGTTGGGTCGTCATCACCTTATCGCGATCGTTGTTTTTGCTGTTGTACAGGCCCGGGCTCAATCTTGCGTTGGCAGTCCCTGGTGGTGGCGAGGTGGTAGCAGTCCGCATCCAGGTTGGGGTCAGGGTCGTATGCAGCTGTATTGGAGTCACGCGCGGCCGAGGTGGGAAGCCCACACCGCTTGTGGCAAGCGTTGTTGGTGGTGGGGCTGCTAGCCATCATCGCACCAATTGCACATTCCACAGCAGAGAAGACGGCGAGCACGACAACACCAAAGAAGGCACCTGTCGTAGCTCGTCGGCTTCACCTCTGCGAGGAGGTGTGGTGCGCTGGAAAACCCCTGCTGTGTGGATTGCGACTTGCTACAGCGGCAAGGAGTAGCAGGACAACGGAGCGGAACAGTGGTACAGTAGAGGCCAAACAAAAAGCAAGTCACGTCATTGTTGATTGGTGCGTCGAACATGAGAAAAGCCTCCCACGTTCTCTCGTATCACTTGACAACCCTCCTCTCTGCGTTCCCCCCAGTTCATCTACTATACCGTCGCCTACCCTTTTCGAGTCCGCTCGCCGCGCTATTCTTCCATGATGAACTGACATGCAAGCCTGGAATGGGAGCAAAAAAAAAGGTATTCTTTCATATATCAGATATATGAACGTTCTGATTCTGATTGAATCGGAGGACCAGTGGAGGACCTCCCACTGCCACCCGACCACCATGGCACCACATCCCATGACAAGTCCCACGACCACAATCATCCACTGCACCAACACTACCCTTGCCGCTACTGCCTGTCGTTGAGATGTTATCAAACGCGGTCGTAAGTCCAAACCTGTCCGCCCCCTGCATCCCACTAACTAATAGCTATTACCTTATACAAGCCAGCATGCACCTCAGGCTGCCAGTATTCACGAGACATTGCCGACGGTGCCACCCCTGCAAATTCAAAGTAGATGAGTATCAGTCTATATCTAAGCTACAACGTGCTGACAATTATTGCGGGCACACAGCTGCCCTGGCATAACACCCACCATCGTCAACGCCAAAGCCGCTGCCCCACATGATCCCCCAAGCATGCCACTACCACCTCTATGCCCCGCAAGAACAACAACCCAGCCACAGCAGGACCGTGCATTGATGCAAGCCGCAAGCAACTGAAGATGATGAGGAGGCGACGGTGAGGTCACAATGGTAAACTGATTGATACAACAGCGAGGCGACATTGAAACATCAACGATGACAGTCACGGAGGCTACGGCAGTGATGATGGGATGGTGCGGTGATGAAGGGGCACGTGGGCAGCGGGGCGACGATGCGATGGTGGAACGGTGTGATAACAGCAACAAAGGGGTGGTGTGGGCAACGGGAACAACATACAGGGCACTTGTAGAAGTTCTGTAATCTTTCTAGAATTATAAAGAATTTTTTTTGATTTTTCGTATGGGTTTGGGGTGCGGTTTGGGGTTCAGCCATGTATGAGCCACACACCACACCTGGACCACACCGGACCGCTTGGAGGTTCGAGGTTTGGCCAGAGAGCCCGAACCAGACCCAGGTCCGGTTCAGGGTTCAGAAAAATTGGTCTTGGAACTGGACCACACCGGACCACAGCATTCCTACATGTATGCCCTGATACTGCAGTTCTCACTCTGCTGTATCAGGTATGTCTTCTCTGGTGTAATACCATTCAAGTTCTCACTCTGCTGTATCAGACACCTCCTTTGCTTCACCTGCAAGATCTCTATCAATCCTACTATGCTGTTCATCACACACAAGGTGCTTGGAGCCAGCTCAGGCTGTGATGAAACTGACTGGTTGCTCCATATATATTTCTTCCTCCAGTACCCCATGAAGGAACACTGACTTGACATCCATCTGGTGAATATGCCAGTCTTCAAGTGTAGCTAACACTAGAAGGAGTTGCAGGGACTCAAAGCAGGCAACTGGGGAGAAAGTTTTGTCAAAGTCCACCCCCTCTAGTTGGGTGAACCCTTTTGCCACTAGCCTAGCACAAAAGTGGCCATCCACCTTCTTCTTAAACACCCACTTGCATTTGACCACCTTCCTCCCCTCAGGAAGAGGTTCAAGTCTCCAGACCACAAGCTTGTTGAGAGCGTCCAGCTCATACTGGCACGCTTCAAGCCAATCAACAGCTTGATCAGACTCCATGGCCTGCTTGTAAGTCTGAGGTTCCCTATAGCCAGGTACCTCTGCTATGTTAAGCAAGTCTATCATTAACCTGCTGCTACCCTGCATGAATTCATCATTGTCCTCTGTGTAATATTGAGGATTCGTGAATCATACCCTACTGCTCTGCCTTGGGCAAGTAGGTGAGGTGGCGGCCATCAGGAAAAATTTAACAAATCTCAGAAATATGGTAATATTTTTCCAATTTTCTGGAATTGTTAGGATTGTTAAGATAAAAAAACCCCCCTAATATATTTTGTAAAATCTCACCAAATATCTGCATAAATGGACATATGTTCTGTATGTTTTTGGGTGAATGTGTCCAAAATTACATGGTTTACATATTTCAGGCAATTTAGTCAACTGTGGTTGCATTCACAAAACAATAATATATTTGTAACTAATAAGAGTACATGTGGCTACAATCTAACTAATGTAAGAGATGCACGCTGTGGCAGGTTGGCTGGTGGGATCTTGCATGGTGTTGTGGGGCGCCGTGGGGGTGATCAGCTGGCGGCAAGGTCTTGCGCGCTGCCAGTGTCGGGGAGTGGGCAGTGGCGGGGTCTTGCATGGCGTTGTGGGGCACTGTAAGGGTGACTGGCAGGCAGCGGGGCTCTTGCGCACCGCATCAGGGCGTGAGGGTGGGCGGTGGCAGGGTCTTGCATGGTTTTGGGGTGGTGTAGTAAGGTCGAGATCTTGTGCGCTGTGTTGGGGCGGTGTGGCAGATCGGGGGGGTCTTGTGTGCCATGTTTGGGCGGCGTGATGGTGGGTTGGCAGTTGCGGGGTCTTGCGCAAGGTGTTGGGGTGGAGCAGCGGTGTGGGATCTTGCGAGCCATGGGGCAGCGTGTTGGGGAGGGGATGAACGGAGCCAAAACAGAGCTGCAACAGTTCAAGGTGAGCAGAAAAAAAAACATTCAAAAAAAAAACTCATCCAATGGACTGGGCCAAAGCCCAGTTCGTCCTCAGCCACGGGGTGGCCTACTGGTGGCCTGCGTGGTGGTAACTGCGTTGAGAAGAAATGGGTGGGCGACAACATTGACACGTTCATGTGTACCTTCCCACGCCACAGATGAAACCTCTGCTCGACACTTTTTTCCTTTTTTCAACAAGTCATGCTGCGATGTACAGTATCCTGTCCACCATGAGTCTTTCTCTCTCGCTTTCCTCCTCCTGTGCTCCCACTTCCACCCTTTCAAGCTCTTCTCCCACCCTCACTCATGATCATGAAGACGCGGATGATGCACTGGGATGAAGCCCAGTGCATCAAGATATGTTTTTCTTTTTTTCGGTTTCATTTGTTACTCACTAATGTTACAGCTTGTCGTTTCCTCATCTGCCACATCACCGCAACACTGCATGCAGGACCCCGCCGCCATGCTGCTCCAACAACTCAACATAGCTAGCAAGACCCCACCGTCACCATTGCCATCCACTGCCACACCACCTCGACATCATGCACAAGACCCCACAACCGCCAACTCACCCCCATGGATGCAAGACCCTGCCAACCCACGCCGCCGCTACATGGCATGCAAGGCCTCGCCACCCCAACACAGCCGCAAGACCCCGCCAACCTGCCATGCCGCCTCAACACGGTGCTCAAGGCCCCACCACCATCGGCCCTCACATCACTCCGACAAGGCCCACCACCGCCAACCCACCTCCATGCCGCCCCCACACGGCATGCAAGACCCCACGCCACACCACCCCAACACGGCATGCAACTCCTATATTAGTTAGATTGTAGTTGTATGTACTCTTATTTTTTACGATCAAGCGGTGGACTCGCAGGATCCGCTGCTACCACTTTGTCGTAACAAGGGTCTGGGGTGGGCTAACGGGCCAGGTCGCTGACAAAGCACGAGAGCGGTGACCTGCACACTGCAGGGGAGAGGGCAAGGGAAGAGTGGCAATAGTACTTGAATTCACAGAGAACAAGACTAGAACGAGGGAATACAGAGTAAACTACAAGTCTTTAAGTACCTCTACAAGAATCTCTTTTTTCTGTGGTTTTTCTATGTTTTTCCAGGGACGCGTAAGTGTGAGACTAAATATAGCACTACTGGTGAGCTGGCAGGAAATCTGGAACAGAAGCAAGACTCAAGATAATTCTGAGAGAAACAGAAGTAGAAGAAAGGGAGAACAATCCAGAAGCAGAAGCGAATCAGATAAGAAACATGAAACGATTGATGGCACGATCTGTGATCGTGACATTATTAGTAACAAATATATTATTGTTTTTGAATGAAACTATGGTTGACTAAATGATTGTTTGCACTGTAATTTTGGACACATTCACCTAAAACATACTGAACATGTGTCCATTTATGCCAATATTTGGTCAGATTTTACAAAATATTACTGGATATTTGGAGGGATGTTTTTATCTTACTGATTTTTGACAAATCTGGGAAATCAGAAATATTGTTAAAAATATACCAAATTTCAACAAATTTACCATATTTCAGAAATTTGTTGAGAATTTCAGGATCCGCTTTTTCCTGATGCTGTAGTGTACCCTGTATTCTGCATTCGAGTCTTTGAATCATATAGCCCAACTTCTCTTGTCTCCCCTTGTCCCCTCTGCTTTGCTGCAGAGCCATTGTCCGCTCTCACGCTTAGTCAGCGACCCGGCCTGTTGGCCTGCCCCAAGTCTCTTGGACTGTAAACAAATCCCTTGAAATCCTGTGAGCTGCTGCTTGTCTGCCGGATAACATGTAGACCTCGAGACGATCTGGGTGATCATAATAGTGTAGGCATGCAGTCAGCACCAGCCAGCAACCTGCAGTCAAGAGACTCTGGCCTGCGACCATGTGTGCCAGTAGCTTACGAATCAAATGTATAAATGTACTGTCCGTACAGAGTGATAGGGGCACACACTCTATCTAGAACGCTCATCCCCTCATCCATTCCTCTGGGTCATCCCCATTACATAAATCACTACAAAGGGGGTGGCAGGACCAGAATCCCAAACAGGATGTTTGGGGGGGTGGAGGCCAGGAAAAAATTTGGACCTTCCTAATTAGGAAGTGACCCCCTAGCGGCTGTACAGCCTGTACTCCTCACTTTTTGACTTTGACATTTTTGACTTTGTTGGGCTTTTAGCTGCTAATCACATGTACTTAAGGCTTCTAATCATTCCCTCCAACTCCTCCATTATCTCCTCACTGCTGTCACTTAGAAGAATCAGACTTGACAAGTCTTACAGTTCTCAATAGAATTTGGGGTTGTGGAGCAATGCAAGCCAGTGTGCATGCCTCCATGGGGCATGATATCTCATGGGGGGGGTTGCAGTAGCAACATACATGTCAGTGTCAAATTTCTAAGCCCATGTGCGAGTGCTGTGGGTTCAGGAACAAAAATGGTGTGCTATGAAGGCTGGGTGGTCTAGGTGGCCAGAAATGGTCACACATGCTTCTGCACAATAAGTTATTTTGCATGGATGGCCACCTTGGTTGGGGATGTGTTGTGTTCAAGTTACTAAGGCCGCACACAAATGCAGCAGTGAAACGATAGTGGGTGAGGATGCAAGTGCAAAGCCGGTCACTGCAGGTGTGCATGCCTCTGTGGGGCATGATATTCCATGAGGTAATTCACAATGGCTGAAAACACATCAATGTTTAACCACTAAGCCCACACACAAGTGCTGCAGGTTCAGGAACACAAAGTGTGCTATGTAGAGCCCAACTAGGTCAGGTGGTCAAAGGTGGTCGCAAATGGTCATGCACCCTTTTGCATGGCATGAAATCTTACATGGGTGGCCACCTTGGTCAGGGATATGTCATACTTGAGTCACTAAGGCCACACACAAATGCAGCAGACACAATAGCAAGTGGGGGGAGGGGGGCTGAAAACTGCCGAAAAAGAAATTCTGACATCACATCAAAAATTCCGGTCCCGCCACCCCCTTGTTTGTCTATATATTACATCAGATATATGGCGGACCCAACGCTAGAAAGCAACCTCAGTCAGTGCTGGACAACCGCATCGCGAAAACACACCTTTCCGGAACACGCCCATCGTGAACTCGACCACAAGCAATAGCACCCCACCCCCTGGTGCTAACCTTAGTACTTTCGGTACGAAGCCCTTGTACAGTGCAGCTGGCCCCTCCTCACGGAAAATAGTAACAAGTCTGCGTAGACGTAAGAGAAAAACAGTGAGCGATTCTCGGGATATAGGACCAACCCTCACTCACGCAGGATACGTCCAATTGTATTTCGGAATAACACCGGGTAATTTTTCAGTGCCTTGGATGCGAGACTTGACGACCTGGAGAAGGAAGTTGAGCAGGAGCTGTCGTATTAAAAGGGGGATTGCTGACGTCGAATCTAGTAAGGGAGTTTAGCATTGCAGCCCGGAGGTGTAAATAGCTCTCAACATACGGAGTATTGATGACCGTTCCTACGAAGCCTCCAACGCTTCCCGATGCAAAATTGTTCAAGAGTTCTCCCTGAGGTGTCTAAAGGCGCATTTAGCGGCCCACGGCATGTAGAACGAGCGTAGTAGTGTACCTCAGCTTTCGGGAGCATCGATTTGACCTGGAAGATAGATCCAAAGTAGCCGCCATTCCACCACAAGTGCCTGCGGCAGCACAATGCGAGGTCAAGCTGCACATGGAATAACGCCATGGCGGGTTCACGCACCGCCAGAAGGTCGCTTCCATGCCAGCATAAAGACCCAGGATGCCGTCCTTGCGGACAATCTGCCGAACGACGTCGATGGGACCATTGTAGGTACTCGCCAGGGATTTATCTTGCAACCTAAAACGCTTGGCCGTCAATGGGTGTCCGTATATATGATGGAAAGGAGCTAGGGCACTTGATCTTGACGAGCTCAAAGGGTACAACGACGAAACTTTCAGTCGCACCCGCGCTGCAACCCGTGATGATGGAAAGCTGTCGTGTCATTTCGGTCTCGCCAGACAATTTTTTGAAACTCTTCCCCCAAAAGTCATTCGCGGCACTGAATGGAGGCTCAAAACGAGGCAGTGCTAGGTTAAGAGGACACGTGCAATTTTGTTGCACGCTTGGGTGCTTCGAGTAGTAGTGGAGGGACGAGACCTTGTGACCGTATAATTTGTCAAGCGTGTGACTCCAGGCGAGATGTTCGCTTACCGCGATAGAGACGCCCGAAGCTGTAGAAACGGAAGGGTCAATGCCCGTTAGGAGGGAGGTTGAGGACGTACCCTTCTTCGCGAATGATGGTTTGGAAGGATCCGAGAAGGCCGGTCGAAGATTTGCCACGTTCAAGCTGCATGCGGGTCTTGACCTAGAGAATGTGTACAAGTTACCATCGACATTTTTTGTCGAGTGCGTCCCATCGCATGATCCGGAAGAAAAAGAGAAAAACACTAACAACATCTAACGAGAGCGCAGATATCGTAACTATGAGTAACTATAAACCACGGTCGGAATGCACACTCACCCAAGGGATAGAACGTGAGGATTTCAGAGACACCAGCGATGGCACCTGCCGTGAAAGTGACATAGAATGGGAGAGCTTGATGAAACGAGAGAGCTGTTCTCAGCCTGACTAGCAGTAAGGATATGGCTTCGCACGTTTCTTAGTGGAAGACATGGTTTGGGTATTGTCACGATCTACGTTGTGGTTGTAGCCGCAGTCGAACAATCTTCCATGTGTATGCTACTACAGTATGTAAAGTATTACGACATCGTTCACCAGCGCTCTAAATCGAACTGTCCGTGAAGTCGTTGGGTGATCTCAAGGTATCGTGGCTCATTCTCAGGCGTCAAATATCCATGTCGCACCATAAAATCGATGAGAACTTGCGCCTACGTGAGAGCGATGCACTTGAGCCAGAAACGGAAACGCGACGCACCGACCGCACAATTCGGCTTGAACTCCCCCGCGTGCATCCGCGCGACCACCTCATCGAGCGGCAAAAGCTGTACACCCACCATTACTCGACGAGGAAGAAAACGAGACAGGATACGGACTTGAAAGGACTCAACCTCTCCATCCATCGGAGCGAGTTGCACCTCGCCTGGTTCGACGCGCATATCATACACATACTCGACCTCAGGCTGCAGCCACCCGGCTTTAGTCTGATAGTAATATGCCACGGCGCCGACGGCGCGTACACGCTCGCGCACGAGTTCGGGGTCCAGGCTCGCTTCCTCTGCAGCCTCTTTGACGATCGAGTCGAACGCGGTCGTTCCCCCAGGGATCCCGCCCGCGACCGAGTTGTCAAGAAAGCCGGGGAAGCTTTATACAAACACAGGACGACGTCCGGGTGAGGGGGCAGTACACGGGCGAGAGGGGCACAAGGCGCACGTCGGCTTGGTCGAGGCTCGTCGCGGCACCCAGACCCGCACCCGGCCACCATCGCCATCACCGTCTCGCTCATACACAGTCATGTGCACGCCATACGTGACCACGCCAAACAGCGCACACGCCGAGCGCTCCATCGAGAACACGTACCCGCTCGCGCCGCGCGGCGCCTCGAGCACGGTGCGCGGGTCCCGTCCGTCCGTGCGCAGCGCACCGCCCGGCGCGGCGTACACGTCGTACCACTCGGCGCGCCACCGTGTGCCGCCGATCGCATCTGCGAACGCGGACGCGGGCGAGTTGCTGTCCTGGTTGCCGTTGGCCGCGGTCCGCCAGCGCCCGAGGGTCTCTGCGAGCGCGAGCGTGCGCGCGGCGGGCGTTCCGCTCGCTAGGAGCGGCGCGAATGCGATGTATGGCGGTGGTGGCAGCGGGGAGCTGTCGCTCTCGGTGCTCGGCGGGTGTGCGTCTGCGGGCGCAGGCTCTGGGATGTCCCATGCGAGCGGATGGCCGTGGGCGGCGCGCCAGGCGTTGTCGGCTCGGAGGGCGGCGACGACGGACGAGCGGAGGAGGCCAAGGGCGGGACGGGTGTTCTGGGAGAGGAGAAACGGCACAAGATGCTCTGGGGAGAGGTGCGGGCGGAAGTTGTCGCAGGTGTTGAAGACATCTATTAGGCTGGCCATGGTTGTGCTCGATGATAGTAGATAGGCGCTTGATGACATAATCCATGAGTATATATGGGCTGGTTCGTGTTGTGTATTTTTCTTTGATTCTTCCACGATCAAAATCGCCGGTGATGAGAACTGTAGTGCAGAGCGACGAGTGCGACCCTCCTTAGAGACGGGACGTGCAGTGACATCGCCCGTTCGGCACACCCTTACCTTGTTACATTAAAGGGACGGGCTTTATACCTCTGATGGCGTCTTTGTGAATTTTGGTCGTGAGAATGAATCGTCGTTATCATCATCCCATTCGTCGATGGCGAATTAGTTGCGTATATATACAGCAGTAGTTTTTATCCCCAGCCACCTTAGACACCGCCAACTATCTTACCAGTGGAGCTTGTGAGTAGGGCACTGGTAACCACTGGGGTTCCTGAATAGATATTCTTGGTGATACTCTTCGGCGTCGTACCAAGGTCCTGCAGCTTCTATGGTGGTGGCGATCTTCTGACCCTTTGGGGTAAAGTGCTTCTCTTGCACCTCCTCTGTCACACGACGGGCAACGGCCTCTTGCTCTGGGGTATTGAAGAATATGGCGGAGCGGTATTCTAGACGGATGTGAGTAACGAAGACGCACGAGGGAAAGAGTCAGACGCACGAGTGCCGCGATCTGGACCTTGGGAATTGAGAGTTGTGGGGTCGTGTGTGCGATAGAAATACTCTGCGAATCGATGCAAGTTAGGGAGAAGAATCACAATGAAATGAAGTAGCATGACGAACCGACGAGGTCGGCATATGTGACCTTGCTCGGATCAAATTCTATCCTCAGGGCCTCGGCATGATTGGTGTCTCCCGAGCAGACCTGCCGATAGGTCGGATTAGAAACGTCTGGATGACCACCGGTGTATCCGACAGCCGTTTTGAGGATTCCTTTATCATCTTTGATGGGCCATTGAGTCAAGAAGACGTGCTCGACGCCCCAAAAGCAGCCAGCAGCAAAGATGGCAACTTGAGATTGGGGAACAGATGAGGACATTGATTGAGAGTTCTGAGATACGTATGGAGTCTTTGTGAAGAAAATAGCGAGGAGACGAGTGAGGGGGGACATGATCGTTTGGTGTGTGAACGGGTCACATGATGGGACAGATTGTCTCCTCGGGACAGACCAGAGACACACCCGCTTTCAACACGCCAAGGTCAATGGCTTCTTCCGATCCCCTCTCCTCTCCGTCCCCGTCTCCACCACCTCCTTCAAATATACCTTCTAGGTCCGCCAATACTGCCAGCAACAAGTCTGCTACACAACAACTCGACACAAGTTCCGAATTATCCGAATTAACCGACGAGGAGGTTGATGGTGACAAAGTCACTCCTCTTTCCGAGGACGAGGACGACGGTCCAGACGACTCCAAAGGCGGTCCCACTGCTACACGCCCCACACCAAAACCCTCCCGGCGCCAAACCTCTGAGCCCAAGTGGGATTGGACTTACAGGCGCAAACGTCGCAAGCAGCCTGCCGAACAAGACGGCGATATAGAGGACGATCCCGAAGAAGAGGAAGAAGAGGAGGAGGAGGAGGAGGAAGAACCACCCGTTCCCCAGCCCCACCCAATGGAGGAGGAAGAAGATGAGGAGGAGCAACCTGGCGTCCGACGTCCCGTCAATGCTGTCCGCACCCCCCGTTCTCGTGATACAGTTAACGACGACGCAGAAGAAGAGGAAGAAAGAGATGACGACGATGATGACGACGACGATGTCACCCCTCGTCGTCGCCGGCGTGTTCCACGCGCAGAATCCCTCAGCGACAGCGGTGTGGACGAAGACGCAGAATCAGAGACCGGACAGGACCCTGAAGATGACGTTCTCCCACCTGCACCGCCAGCTCCCACAGCTGCTACTAAGGGAACCACCCCTGACCTCACCGAGGACGAGGAAGACCCCGCTGCCCTGGAAGCGGAAGTCGATGACGTCGAAAGTGAAAATGAGACCGCCTCCGAAGAAGAAGAAGATCCAGAGGCCGAAGAATGCGCCATGGACGTCGATGAGGACGCGCCAGAACCCCCGACTCCCTCCATAAACGGCGCTCCCGCCCCTGTCCCTGCACCCACCCCTGCAGCCCCTTCCACTCAAGTCGTGGCATCCATCATAGGCAAGACCCTAGTGGATGATGCACCCACTCCGACTGCGTCCCCTTCTCCATCTCCACCCCCGGAAGACGCCCCGGACGTTGATATTCCAGAACCCGAAGACGTTGAGGCAGAGGACGCTGAGGTCGAAGACGAGGCAGTTGACGCAGAGACAGAGGCCGATCTACAACATGAGCACCGTGCCGAGGCACTTGATGCACTTGCTACCATCGAGCTCAAGTTCGCGCTTTTGCGTGAGCGCGTCTATGTTGAGAAGATGGAGGCGCTCGCGTGGGAGGAGGCGCTTGTCGAGAATGGTGCGCGTCATGCACCAAACGAGCAACTTATCTACATGTCCGCTGATCTTTTCCCTGTATCCGTTTAGGAACGCATCCAGAATCATTGCATCTACATTCTGAGCTGTCCAGAAGGCGGGATAAGCGCATAGAGCTCGCAGCACGGCGGAGAAACTACGAGGTCGCCAATGTTCTCAAGCGGAGGCGCGCAGAGGAAAACTCCGTTTGGAGTTGGTGGATGGTGCGTTTCTCGAGCGCGCGACTGTTAGCGCTGTGTTGACGATTACCCCAACGCAGCTTGCCCGAGACGAATTGCAAACGACGATGGTTGCGGAGACGAATCGCAAGCGTCGGAAGCTTGAGCGTGATCGTCGCGCGGCGGAAAGACCGCAGCCAGGCAAGTCTACAACAGCACTCCGTAACTGTCCATGTCGTGTTAACTCCAAGCAGTGCTTCGTCTTCCCCCCGTTCCACATGAGATCCTTATTCCGCCAACACTCCACGAGATTATCAACAAAAACCCACAAGGCTCTTCCTCCAGTCGCCGTAGCAAGGGACATCTGGTACCACACCGCGCATACCCTTCCTTACCTTCATTGTCGTTGGGTGAAATTACGCATGACCTCGACTACCTCCTTAACAATAGATGGCCCCCCGAACCTCTACCGTCACGCTATGAATCATTTGGGCCACCAGCCCCTCCAGGTATGACCGTCGTACTCGACGGGTCGCCTTACGGGCGTCCGCCACCCCCGGCACCGCCACCGCGCAGACGGTACCCCCCGGGTCCTTCGGGCCTCCAGCACGAGCTTGAACATGGCTCAGGTCCGTTTAGCCGTCCTTTGACGCCACAACACGGCACCAAGGTTAATGGGTGGGTGCCTAACGCGGGTGGCCCACGGCCCGGCGAGTCTGGTTATGAACGAGACGAACGCGATAGAGAGGATATCGAAATGGAGCGCGTCAAGGAACGCGAGCGAGAAATGGATTTCTTGATGCACAGACAACAGCAGCAACAGCAACAGCAGCAACAACTCCAGCTACAACATTACATGATGCAACAGCAGCCACAGCAGCCACAACCCAGCGCTCCCACTCGTCCAATCCCACATACTCGGTCTGACTCGCACGTCGGGCCTGGGCAGGGTCCGGCCCTGCCACCTCCACAGACGCACCACCCGCCGAGTGGACACCATCATCATCACCTACATTATCACCACGTGCACCACCACCACCATAGTTCCAGCTCTGCACCCCCGCCTTCCTCTCAGCCCCCGCCCCCGATTTCGCCCCTTCATGCTCCTTACGATGGCTCACGCCTCTTGCCAACGCGTGACCTTGAGCCTTCGCGTGCCTCTGGAACAGAAGTGATCAACCTGACACCGGGTGGTGGCGCACCGCTTCCGCCGCGGCAATGGGAACGCGAACGGGAGCCGCCATCGCCGCGCTACCGTGAACGTGAGCGAGACCGGGAAAGAGATCGTGATCGCGGGGAACGGGAAAGGGAACGCGAACGCGATCGTGGCAGACCGGCCTCCGGCCCGCCTCCTACTGGTCCCCATGAGCGAATCATGACACCTCTCAGCGCACCTCTGCCCCCACCCGTACCGCGTTCGTCCCGCGGATCGTTCAGCGACTCTGCTCAACCACCTCAACCACCACCACAACAACAACAGCAACCACCACCACCACCGCAGCCATCTCCCTCACAAAGCGGGACGACGCCACTAGGCTCGCCCGCTCGCACGCGCGTGCTGCCAGGGCGCATGGTCTCCCCCGGTCCACAACTCCCAGCGCCGTCCCAGTCAGCGCCCGTGCAGCAGCAGGTCCTGCTACAGGGCCAAGGCACGATGTCGCCGCCGAAATCCCAGCGCATGCACCCGCCGCCCATGAGCCCCAGCTCGAAGCCAATGGACGGTGAGCGCGAGCGCGTCGTCCTGCCCCCGCCCCCGCCTCCGCCGTCCCTTGCGTCGGCGCCACCACCCAGGTCGCCGGCGCTGGCGTCCCACGCTCACGCCCACGCGCATCGGATGCCCCTGCCGCCCCCGCTGCCGCAAGGACAGGCGCAGACGCTGCCGCCCCCGCCGTCCCTACCGACGACTGTCCCGCCTCCTCCGAGCGTTCCGGTTGCCGCGGGCGAAGGCGCGTGAGTGGTGATTCTGGACCATCGAGTGGGGTTGGGCCTTCGTCTTTTGGGATATCGTGTCTGTTGTTGTCGAATATTATATATCATCTCTTTGAACTCAAACTCGTCTCTAATGTCCCACCTGAAAAATACGTTTGTATCTACGGTAGTTCTCTCTCTCTTAACAGCGCTATATCCGTGAAATCTGAGTACTCCTCGGTCAATGTAGCACGACAGTGACTCTATATTAATATACCTGAGCATCTGGACGCGGTCAGTAATGTGGTAACCACTAGAGATTATGCCTACGTTCCGAGCCGCGCTGGAAGGAAACGGCGCATTGCACGGCCAAATGAAGGGTGTTAGTTCCCATGCCATTAAGTAGCAACTCCCAAATAGATTAGGAGACTGCAAAGAGTGAAAGCACGAGTCACTGTAAGTCCCTGCAGTGCCGAGCCACACCCAAACCTGCACGCAAGCCCTCCGAGTCACTACACTGGCAAGCAAGAGTGAGAATCCAGATCCTACTATGCACGATCGGGAAACTACAGACTGGCCCTTGGACTGGCCTCATTCCCGGCCCGGGAATGCATTCTAAGCGTCGTGACGCTGCCGCATTCCCTGTACCGAACAGGCGCATCGCATCTCCTCCTCGACTCCCACTTCATGCCTGATTGGCGATTCTAGGCGAAGAATACATCGCTTTTCTACGGTCTTTGGAGACTCTTTCAACAAGTCCACACGGGCCAGTAAGCACTATGAATCGGCGCAACTTGCGCAAGCCCAATCATCCAAGCAGTCCTCTGCTCCGCTCGACCCAGCTACGCAGGTGGCGGCAGTTTCCAGCCCCCCACGGGGACTGGTGCCAGTGCGTCAGCGCCCGCACTGGCACCTGCAGTCGCCATGGGATCCAACGGATCCGGAAGGCGCCCGCGACCAGTGCTCGGCCTTACGTCTCGGCAGTTCGGGGTCGCTCTCAGCGGCGCAGGTGTCCAAGGGCTGGTGGTAGCAGCGAGCGCCACCGCGGAACCGAGAAGGAGGAGACCGCCAAGGATGGTCCCCCCGCGAGAGAAGAAGGATGGCAGGAGCAGGAAAAGAAGGAAGAGGATGCTCCTGCGCGGAACCCTGTACTCGCACCTCGGCCGGGCGTCTTGCCTGCCCCGACGATCCTTTAACGCGAGGCGAAGCTGCCGTCCCCACCGCGTCAGTCTCAGCAAGCGCCATCAGATACCAGCGCTGCCACATTCTCCGGGCACAGCTCCGGAAAGCGCGGCAGGGGCAGAGGCAGAGATGGGAACAGAGGTGCTCCCCCGCCGCCGGTAGACTCGTGATCGAACATCGCGTTCAAAAAAAGTTGCTCACATCGGAGGTTTAGGCGCGATATAGTGGTGTGTCCTTATTGCCTGACGAAAACGCTGATTCACGACCGGCATTCTCTGCTCATGTCATGGGCGAATACTGGTTCGTATGCAGATCGTTCTATCTCTACGCTAGAACCCGGTTCAGGACGTACTTCTGGTTTTGGGATCCAAGTGGACTGGGCGCATGGCACGGGTCCATGTGGGCCAGTACCGAGTGTTTGCAGGGCTAAGAACATAAATACTGTAATGTGCGCTCATTCGAAACCTCTTTCAGGGCATGCCTTGGGGCTGAAAACCCTCAACCGCCAGCCAGACCGGACTCCGGATGAGAAGCCCCACGGTGTTTGGGGTTGTGTGGGACTCATTGCATATGTGGTCACCTCCGATCCTAGCCAGTGACGTCTTAGGGGGTTGAGCAGGGCTACATTTTTCCTACTTCCTGCGCTTCGATGACCAAATATGACCTTTGGTTTTTTGTTGAGGGCAAAGACACGTATCACAGGATTACTGTTTTCCCGGGCCAAAATGTTGCCGACTTGAAAAAGAAGATTCACAAAGAGGGCAGCTACGGATATTGGAATGGGGTCAAAGCCATGGAATTAGTCTTTCTGCAGGTCTGTCTTATCAGGGCTCTTCATTTCCGTTCCAACTGACACTTGAACTTTTCTGTCTTTGGTCAGGTTGACATAGACCCCACACCGCACGAGGGTAATATCTGTGAGTTGCGGGCGCCGGACGATGCCAGGGTCATGGATCGTCCGATGGCACGGATCCAAGAATTATGGCCAGATGAACCAACTGAGTATCGCCTTCATATTTGCGTGAGGTTTCCCAGTGGTCAGTGCCGCAGGTTTGAGTATCCTCTGCTTTATGTTACTTATGCCAAATAGAAATATCTATCAGAAAACGCAAGGCCGAGGACAAATCAGAACACGGCAAATCACCCAAGTTGGTACGGACAGAGTCTCTTCTCAAGCTCGTTCCCAGTGCCACTGGTCTCAGTGGTGCGTCCGTCGTCCGAGTTGTTATCACAGTGTCGTAACCTTTGACCCTTCCCAGGCAGTATGTCGAATGAGTTGCAAGCCGCTTGGCACCTGTATAGAGTTATGTGGGGCCAACCTCTCCCAGTAGCGGAGACCGTCCATGGCCAGCAAGACAAGTTGACATATGTGCCCTCTGAGCGACTCAGAGAGCTGGGTTTAAAGTGGCTTGGCTTCGATGAAGATGTTCTCTTAATCCGCCCAGAGTACATCACCACATTTGACTCACTGGATTTGGGGCCGTCAATGCAACGGAGAGATAGTGTGGTTGTAATTGGCCACCCTGGCATTGGTACGAGGTTTCCGCTAAATTCTAACACATCTAACCGACTATTCTTCTGTAGGAAAGACCTCTTTTCTATATTATGTCCTACTTCGCCGGTTAAGCAGCAAGAGTCCGACAGCGTTTCAACTACTTGGTGGCTCTATACTCTTCGACACCAGCGGGCCCCGGGAATTCTCCGGTACTATCCCAGAACAAACTTTGGCCCTCGCCGACTCAAGTACTGCAGACAATATGGAGCCATGTAAAGCCTTTCAGGCTGCAGCGAAGGCACAAGTCGTCCGGATAATTCAAACAACATCACCAGCCAAGAAGAACTGGAAGAGGTGGCATAAGAATCTCAAAGCGACTCGGTATGTAATGGACTACTTTTCGTCTGAAGAGATAGACACTCTTGGGTTTGTCTGACTTTTGCAAGTGTCTCCTCTCTTGCTGAGCGTCTCCCAACAGAAACATACTCGATCTGAACTGTGACGAGCTCCAACGTATTTACAATACATGGGGCCCTTCTACGCGCACATGTGTAAACTTGACACGATATCCCAGTCAAGAGGCGGATTACGCGATCGATGTCGAAAACGCTGTGGAAGATTTTGTCCGAAAATTCCAACATTCTTATGTCGACCCATTTGAGGAATCCCACAAGATTGTTTCCGTCCGACCAAGGGGCGAAGAGAGAAGCTGCCTGACTGCACACGTGGCCACAAGACGTATCGAAAAAATTATCTTACTTTGCACCATCAAGACCGAGGTCGCTGAGCAAGTTATGTTTTACAAAAGGCTGAGCACACATAGATGGTTCGGATCATCCGCGGGTTGCATCCTTAAAGCTTATGTTCTTGCGTGCTTGTCCGCTTATCCCGCCTCGAAGCCTCTTCCCTGCATAGCCGCTGAGTCTGGCCCGTCCACCCCGGGCCTCGAAATACCTGTGTCTCGTCGGGAGCGATCGTTTGCTATTAACAGCGCTGTATCACTGAAGGAGGCGGATGAACACACAGCCCTCTTCCGTTTGATTCCCACCTCCCAGAATTTCCCCGCTTTTGATGCCATTGTCTGCAGTCAAGACTCTTTTTTTACAATCCAGGTGACCATCTCTTCGACGCACAGTGCCAACCTAGATGACTTCGAAAACATCCGCCGTGAAGTTCCGTCCTCGTTCCTAAAAAGCCGCAAGTGGTATCACGTGTTTGTTACAAACAACCAGATCAAAGCAGAAAGTTTGCGAAACAAGACGCGGAAGGATCTCCCAGGAGAGATTGTTGTCTGCTCCGCGGTTTTCGACGTTGATCAACTGGGCTCGATTCACAGGCGCTTAATTGAAATGAGCAAAGAGAAGGTATGTAAGCGTCGACTGTTTGCGATCGATACTTATCGGAACAACTCTCAAGGGAGGTGACATGACTGACACCAAAGAAAAGATTATACATGGCTGTGACGACGATGAGGGTGATTCGGATATCGACGACTCAAAAGTAAACATGTCCATAAGTACATCGTAGTCGCTGGTCAGTATATAAGTGAGAATGCCTTGGTCCTTGATATTGTACGTGCGCCGCAAGTCTTGATGTTGATCACGCGCTCGAACGCTATCTCGTCTCACTCGAGCCCGCGTCACGAGCGAGGACGACGTCGAGAGTTGTCGCACAGCCTATCGACAATGCGCGCTGCGCCCTCGACGGCGGGTAAGGGTCCCCTGACCAACAGCTCGACCCAGCCACGTCTCTCCTCGAGCTCGCCCCACCTTCCCGAAAATGCTGACAGCAGTGTTACCATCCTAGTCACGAACAACGTCAACGATAATGAGCTACTCGTTCTCGTATCCCCAGTATCATGTATTCGTACGAAGCACCAACACCGAAGGCACCCCCAGGCAACACGCAGAAATCACGACAGAAGAAACAACACCCAATATACGAGCAGGACGTCGACAAGTTACGACCGTGGATCGACACCCACCGACTCAAAGACATTCTCGGAACCTGGTATAAGGACGGACGGAGAGTGGTCACATGGCTGCCTCGGCGCACCAGCGGCATCGTCTCCGTGCAATTACACCATCACCTGCTTGGTCTGCAACACAACATGCCGTTGCGCTGATAGCGTGACGTCATCGATGTGCAAGGCAGAGAAACTCAGCATGTCAACGCAGGAGTGGGGTTTGGGTGCATGTGGCGGGATGCTAGGGAGCTGTGAAGAATAGACGTCTAAGGGGTGGCCGTGTCCATGCTTATCTCGAGTTCGTGCTTGCAAACGTCGCTTTCTGACCTGTATGCGGAAGTGGCCCTGCAAATCTGTTTCAAGGCACTGGATCGCCTTGGGGAACGTGGGTTTGTCCTTCTAGGAACTCTTGTTCCAGCGCGTGAAGAATGATCGTTTCGGGTAGACAATGTCGAGCCGAGTAAGACGATGCGAGCTCGAGGCGCATGACCGTACGTGTGTCGTTTGCGTCACACTGTTTGAGCACAGCCGCTGCCGCAGAGCATCGTACAACTGATATTTGGCCCTGCGCACACTGGCAGGCGCATTAGTGGTCGTTGGCGTCGCTGCGTAGCACCACAACGCTCACCGGAATGTTATTGTTGGAGTACGCCTGAGTCCCCTGCTGTTGAATTGTTGGAAGGTGCGAGGGCCGTCTTCTTCCTCAGGATAAAACCCCGTATTTGGGTCCTTCTTGGGAACATTTACAGCGAGTTCATCACCGACGAAGTCATTAAAGGAGAGCTTATCCCAGTCGAGCAGGGTGAGTCGCATACGGAACGAACGCTCGTTTTTGCGCAGAAACAACTCACTATTTCGCCAACACGGAAGGTGTAATGCACCTTGGATCTCAAGTATGAGATTGCCAACGACGCCGTTGTCAATATCAAATCCAATCGCATCGCCTTTCTGTCCATTCCACGGGCCCAAGAGTCACTTCGTTTTTCCTTCAGTCGTAGTCGCGACGCTCGATCGGCGCGAGCTCGACTGAGATAGCCAGGTTCCGGGAAAGGGACTGGCTGGAGGCTCAGAGGCTGTGCCGAGCGCAGTGTGAGTATCTTCGAGATTGACAGTCGGAGGTATCTCGCGGAGTGGGGGGGGGGCACAGACAGAACCGTGGCGATCACTGGTGTCAGACCGTCCGACGGGGATCAAGATGGGGTGCTGGGCGATGGCCTGGGATGAAGACCCCATCCCAGTCTAGCGTGATAGTCTTGGGTCCGCATCGTTTCCATCATCCGAAACCGACCCTCCACCTCGTCTGAACTAAACCCGTCATCCTCGTACTCAGATTGGAGCGAATTGTGCCAATACCTTGGGTTTGTACTAAACACCGTAAACTACATGACACTAGGGGTCACGAATACGCACCAGTGGTGCTGAAACAAGACTCGGACGAGAACGCTTGATCAGAGAGTTGTAGGTGACCGTAGGTCCCCACAAAGTCGGAGAGGCTCGGTGAATTGAGAGGGTGGACAATTAATGCGCATAGTACCACTTGCGGTGATGGTCGCACGTGAGGAGATGACCTTGCTCACTTCTGGCCCCGCATCTTCCTCAGGTATAGCGATATTACTACTCCCATTCTCAATGAGGAAGGCCAGAAGAGTGAACATTAGCGTCCCATAACGTAGTACACGCTGGCAAGAGCAGGGATCATCCAAATGTAATATGTCACTTCTGTAATAAAATGGGGCGTATTCAGCGCGATTTCCGCAAGAAGAGATATGAAACTGGTCACGAGCCTAAGAGTATTTCGGGGCACGTGCTACACTTGAACCTGCCCTGGTATATTCCTTTTACCCATGGCTCCGATGTTGTCCTCGATTCTTTTTTTATTTATTTAAAAAGTACCATTGCTGATCGTAGAGCGGCCACTTGGTAGCTGGTAAGTTGCCTCTCCACTGTTTTCTCTCGCAATGACGACTACTTTTCGAATCGCTACTTGGAAGCCTTTGTGCTCATGAACTATATTTCATCTATACCCAAATTTCTGAGCTCTCCTTTGAGCTTTTGCTCATCTTTTGAACGAACGCTAACACCGGTTCTGCTGTAGACAGCAAGGTACCTTAAGGCTTATGGTGAGAGGGTAATTCGGTGAGTCTCGTCTTTCGACATCTCGGGTAGGATCGAACACAATAGAAGTCAAGCCCTAAGTTCGCATTATCGGCGAACGCTGACGATCAACCATGCTAATACTGACCTTCCTCTTGTTTACATCCTCTCACCTCCATCGTGCTCATTACACTCATGTCTAGATTTTCCTATGCCATAGGCAGGAGATACGAATCATATTTGGTGGCTCTTGCGTGCCGGCGGTCCAGCGTTATAAGCTTACAGGAAAACGAGGCTGTTGTATGTCCCATATCAGCGGACTTTATTTAGGCTTTCTTTTACTAGTATCTGTGTTGCGGTACCTTCCTGCTGGCGACTACGTGAGCCCAGTTAAAATAGGCTGCCGACCCCAATCACTTTGGAGTGTGTCAGGATTTAGTCATCTGTCCCTGCTTTAGACTTACCACCCTGTTCATACACGCCCGACCATGGATCAAGAATAAGTTACACAGAAAGGTAACCTCTCGCTTATTCGACTTTCACCCTTTACCTATCTAAGTCTCGGCATACCTCGCAAGTTTTCAAACATTATGGCCTCACTGGAGGCGCGAATTAATGGGACTGCCACTGTGGCGATGCTGACCGACCCTATCCTGATAATGGGCGGTTCTACATGTGCGCCATGGGGAAACCCACGCCAAAGGGGAGTAGGACGCCAGGTCCCGCGAAGCGCTACATGAACTAGTCAAATGAGTAAAGCGGTAAGACCAAAGGTATGACCGCACCGTGACATCGTCCTCTACCGGTCCAATTCGCCTAGTCTGGGTGGAAATGACAATGACTACGTTAAGAGGGAGCTTGTACCCCAGTAACCTGACATACCATCACGTATTTGTACTGATAGGCTATGTCTTCTGTGCTTACCCTCATCTAAGTAATACCAGTGTCCATCAGTGATGAAACCAAGATGGGACTTATAAGTGGGCGCACAGCGCATGAGGCAGATTTCCAACAAGAGGGGCGAGGGCTTCTTTTCATGCACTGGGTTTCCCGAAAGGAACGTCACGAATAGACCAGGCATGGGTATCGGTAGTCGGACGGCCAGCCAACTTTTATTCCAACGAACTCGGTCGTCATCGAGAAGATGCCAACCGCAGAAACCATCGATGTGTGTTGTGCATGTGTATAATACACAGTACGTCTACCCCATTGCGAAATGAGACTGTCAAAGCGCAATAGACAGAGAGGGAACCTGCTCACAGTGGTGATACATAAAGAAGTAATGAAATTGAGGGGAAACCATGCAAACCAAGTACAGATGTCCTGACACCGTCCAAACTTTCAAGTTCTTGCGCCGACACTCCTCCACCACCACTTTAACATCGATCCGAGCATCACCACCGAATCCTCAGACCTTCCCGACTTTGCCCAACGCCGGGGCCGACGTCGACGAGGCGATAGCAGCAAACTCCGCACCGCCGTTCGTCATGCCGACGCGCATGGGCACCGCAGGCGGCTTCCTACGCTTCGGCGGTGCGGGTGGTGAGCGGCGCTGGACCTTCTTTGTCCCGTTCGCCGTCGACGTGGCACTCACCGCGCTACCCGCGGGACTAGGCGGGACACGCCCGTCAAAGGAGCGCACAGACATGGGCGAAAGCTGCGGCTGTGCAGGCGGGACGGCGAGCGCACAGCCTCCGGGAGACAGGGGCGACGCGGGCGTCGGCTCGTAGAGCAGCGTGCCTGCTGAGTTGTGGCGGACAGGTAGGGAGACCTCGCGCGAGCCCGGGGAATGCGGGCGAGGATGTGGATCGGCGGAACGCTCGTGAGCGAGCGTCTCTGAGCCAGTGCGATCGCGGTTGCGGCGGGCGGTCGCCGTAGGAGGTGGTGTCGCACTGGCGAGATGCAGAGAGCTGTCGTTTGCGGGTTTACGGAGAACCTCAAGCCCGCGCGACGCAGGCTTTCCATTGGTTGCAGCCAAACCGCGCAAGTTCTCCGCGCTCCGACTGCCTTTAATCGAGCGGCGGCGCGAGATAGAGGGGTCAGCACATGGCGGGGCGGGGGCACTTGGAAGTTTCGGGGTTAGCGACTGAGCGGCCACGCGATCGCAACTTGGGCTCTCGGTGCGCTGTATACCGGACTCTGCGGATACCCGTGCAACATTGTGGGGCGTACGGTGTTGGACGCACCACTCGCCACTGAGACATCGGTCGACAAGACGTTTTGTTGTTGAATTGACTTCGCGGATAGTTTCATGTTCAACCAAAGACTCGAGTGCGCGAACGATATGAGGGCGTTTATATGGGAGAGAACGCAATTGCGTTTTGGTGAGAAGTGGGTGGAGTACGCGAAGGTACGTATGTCGGAGCTATATAAAAAGATTCAGAATTATATCCTAGCATCTTGCCCAAGAAAAAGAATGACGGACTGATTCGGACTCTTCGTCTAGATCAACAATTTCCCTTAGAAAGACGTCCACGAGCACGCGGAGATCATTTGTGTAGAAATACTCTGACAGGCCCTTGGTATTGAAGAGAATGTATAACATCTTCAAGACCAGTAGTTGCATGACAAGGTCCTCAGGGGTACGACCTGATACGCTGATTCAAATAAGTCCAGAAAACACACACAAGTGAGACTCACTAGCACGATTTAACATGAAGATCAAATTCTCGCCAAAGGTTTGGCTCGTACCGTGTCGCCGTATTAGCACGTGCAATACACGATTTTGTGAATTTGTGACATTCGTGATATCACTTTGTGGTTTAGCAGCAAGTTCAGCGACCATGAATTGTTCGTTCAGTGAGATCTACGGTCACTTTCAGACAGCAGCAAGCAGTAAAACGAATAGAACACGGACGATGAGCTTAATGACGGAATAGTTGAATGTTTCGTCATGCATGCTGCGAGTTTGTTCGACAAGGTCGAATAGCTTGTCCAAAAAGCTATCATTAAACACTTCTGTAAGGCCAGATGAGGGAGCAGAACAGTAGGCGCGTGGTATGGTGACATACTGAGTTCTGCAATGGTCAACTTCGACGATCGGCACACTTCATACAAAAGTCGCACGGATAGGGAGCGCAGTCTTGCCTCGATGGCGATTGCTAGCCCCTTCCAACCTGTGCTCGGACCTGACGTGGACGTTGAACCGGAAAATGTGTCCTCGATATCGGGATCAATGTCAACGAGAACGTGATCCATGAGGAGCGGAAACAACGGCTGCCAGCGTTTGTAAGACCGCAAGAAACCTGGGTTGCGTCGTCCGTAGAGGAGCAGGATGCTAAATAGGATGAACTGGGCATGTGGGTCTGTGTTCTGATGGATCCGGCGTTAGTTCGCCTAGGCACGTGGAACTCTGCACAGCTACAGCTCACCATGGCTGCTTCGTCGGTCAGAATTTCACACATACGCTCCGAATGAAACGCGAAGAGCTCCGAGTCAAATATGAGATTACACGCGTGTTCGAGCTGAAGAGGGCTCTGTAGATAATGCTCTGTATGCGCCAAAACTGAGAATTGTAAGGCACAGCGTTTCTGGCGACGCACCATGGTACGAAGCGCTAAATGCTATCGAACGCTTCAGCGTGGCGTCTAGAAGGGACAGCGAGGCATTTCCCGGGATCTTTAGGATGTCTTCGAGCTCTGAAAAGGTGTTAACAGTCTGCGCCGGGATAGGCCTTCCCCAGAACGCACCCGACCAAAATTGTTGGGCGTTGTCAATGAGGTAAACAATCCCGAAGCCATCCATCTCGACAATATTTTCGCAAGCCTCTTTACGGGTGACAAGGCAGAGGGAGAGTTGGAGGCGAAGGGCAGGGCTGTGGTCTCGGTTTTGATCTATATCCAGTCTTCCGCTTGGTTTGTATTTTCACGAGCACGGGACACACCAAGCGGCGTTTCTCACGCTTGGCATCGAAAACCCGTACTCGGAAGTTTCAGCTTGGACTGTGGCCAAGTACACTGTACTCATAGTCGATGGTGAGCGTTCTTTCTCACGGATTTTACTGGCGATTAATCGTATCGTATGCTTCTCATCCCCATGGCAGGGTTCGGCGCGAATAAACTATGCTGTAATCCCACCCAGGCACCATCGTCATACTTATCATGCTGGTGTAAATCCATAGGACAGCCCTGCACGCAAAGGTCGTGTGACCACAACTATCCTGATGGGTACCCGCACGAGGACCCACGCTAGATTTGACAGCTCCAGGCTCTACTTTTTGAGTCTGAAATATTCTGGACACATGAGTGTCGAGTGTTGCACAGGCTTATTCCACTAATAATAACATTGATCGCCGCCTGGTATCTTGTGGCCATGGCATAGATCCCTATGCCACACCTACAACATTTTCTCCATTCAAAAAGTGACATAGGCCCGATCAGAGTCTAGGTTCTGACAGACTTTTCAATAAATTGATCGTGGATGCGAGAGCAGCCGGGCTCCGAGCCAAAAATTTGCCTTGTTCGAGTCTTAACCACCTTTAGGCGGTAGTCGGATGCAACGCAGGTGCCACAGGGGTTTTTCAACAAGCCGTTGGCGCTACCACTATACTAGGATATTTGTGGTCGAGGGTGTGGAGGCTAAAGAGCCCCAAATCAATGACATGGAAATCCGATACGCGGTCTAGACTCGAAGGAATTCCCCCGCGATGATGCACGGTCACCTATTATCCAAAGCCGCCAGCAGCGGTCAGACATCACAGGGCCAGGCCCAGACACGTCGCAGTGCCAAGACGGAGGCACCGACAAAGGTTGGTCTTGTAGATCGCTCCCTAGCCACGAATGTCTATTCATCTGGGGAGACAATATTTCTCGCCACTGGGAAAAAGCATCGGGAGTCCCAGGCAGGGAAAGTGCCAAATGCTAGGCAAAGAGTCATTCAGGGTCCCAGGTCTAACAGTTAGACATATATCTGCACGGGTCAATGCCGTGAGAGAGAATGGTCGCTTTGACAGTGACGTAGATTGCAGTGTCGTCTTTCTTGATCTAATGATTAGAAGTGGTGGTAGCATCAAGACCAGAGCCAGAGGGCGCCAGGGGCGGGCAGGGTGCAAGTAGAAGTCGTACACCAGGCTGTAGAGACTTTAACAGCAGAGCTAACTGGGCGAAGGCAATGGTATATCAACCTTGCCCATTTTAGGAAGGCTGTGGTTGTACTGAGAGATGAGACCGAATCAGTTCCGATCTGGACAGTCCTGCCCCAGCCTGCTTTACGGCAGAAAGCTATATTCGTCGAAGCTATCAAAACCAGTGCCCAAATGTCTGTGCGACACAATGAGGCAACTGTCACAGCATGCGTAAAGTCAGGAATTTTGAGATTCGCTCTTAGATTCACTTGTGAGTTTTAGTCTCGGCAGCTGGAATAAACCCGAATTCATTATCACTACTTAAAGGCATCGAGCTATGTCAAGAGGAGTGTGATGAAAACCTTCATCGCGTGGTCTTGTCGCTTTATATCCTCCGCAGAGCCCCGAGTGTGTGGCAAGGTGTGTGGTCTAAGAATCAAGCTAAGAATAGCCACACATATACCGATGATCACTATATCCACTTTGTAATGAAGTACATTGTTGCGATTAATTGCCTCGTTGATTCTCAGTAGTTGTATTCTGCCATTTGAACATCACGGTATCGAACGTGGTTACACAGCCAATTGTTTGACCTCACTGGAACTGTGTATCTGTGAGCATTCCGGATACTATTTCCAACCAACGAAAATGGATCCCGTCAAAGATCCCGGTTTCTGCCGACGTCTCTGCGGTCGCAAGGTTCAGAATCGGATTTGCTCTCATCTATATCTACAGTATGCCTACTCGCGGACCACATGCGACGTTTCTCGCATGGGGTGGGCGACTTGAGTGCAACTAGTAGCGTCTGACCATTCGGCTGTGTGAGTCTGTGCATACTCTATCGCGAAGCAAGACACACATGATAATTGTTGAGTCCGTCACAAGGGGCAAAAACTATGCTGTGCCGCAACCATCAGTTAGCGTGCTGACAAAGGCTGGGCGTCACGATGTGGATAGGGGCAACTTAGTGGCGAGCTTCCGTTTGGACAGCATTGAGTGGCGATGAAGATGGGCAGGGTCGGATTCAAAAGCAGTTCTTAGGATTGGAAGTCCATACAGACACATGGGTGTGCACTGCTGCATCTATAATACCGGCTACAGACCACGAGACAGCGCCTCGCGTTATCCAGGGCAGGGCTACGGTCGTAGACAGGCATAAATACGTACACACTTGCATAAGCGCCGCAGAATCCCTGCTTTCCAACCTGCCACCATCGACTCCTATGGGGAACAACCAAAGCCAGAGTCCTAACGCTATCAACAAGATCCCGCGCAAGATTGCCAACAAGTTCCCTGTATCGTCACTGCGAGATCGTCAAAAAGATTCTGGGTATCGCTCTGGCTCTGCCAGCTCGTCCGGGACGGCTACAAAAGGGGTCCGCACCAACGACCAGACGAGTGCGACAGTTGCCAGTGTTGAACAAGGCAGCACGCCACGGCCCGAATCGGCGCCGGACGTCACAGAGAAAGCTCGCGATGCTCCGGCGTTGCCGACGCGAAGCGCCGAAACCGTAGGTCCGCAATGATGCCATTTATAGGATGGCTACTGACTCCTGGCAATCTTGTTTCCTGCACCCGCTGCGCCTTCGTACACGTTCCTCGTCCGCCTAAAGTCACCCAGACCTCCATTAGAGATGCCAAATGCTCCAGTGACCGTCCCGTGCCAGGTGACTTCGTTCACTAATGATGGAAATCGTGATTCTGATCACGGTAGTTACCAGTACCGCACAGGAAAGACACTCGGTAGTGGAACTTATGCGATAGTAAAAGAAGCTGTTCATATCAAAACGGGAAAGTACTACGCTTGCAAGGTGATTAACAAGAAGCTCATGGAGGGTCGGGAGTTCATGGTGCGTCGACCATGGTGTTATCATCGTTTGTGGCGTGATATCTGACATGGACCCAGGTACGGAATGAGATCGCGGTGTTGAAACGTGTGTCCAGCGGCCATAAGAATATCGTCACGTTGCACGATTATTTCGAGGTCCATCTCCACATCGAGTTTACGAAACGTGCCCCTAACTAGCAAAGGCAGACATCCAATAACTTGTACCTTTGCTTTGACCTGTGCACTGGCGGAGAACTTTTCGACAGGATATGCGCCAAGGGCAACTACCATGAACCGTACGTAGAATATTTCGTGGCTTGTCCCCATGCTGACACTCTCGTAGTGACGCGGCCGACTTGGTGCGGACGATCATGAAAGCCGTCCAGTACATCCACGAGTGTAACATTGTTCATCGTGACCTTAAACCCGAGAACCTACTCTTCCGCACACCCTCTGAGGATGCAGACATCATGATTGCTGACTTCGGGTTAAGTCGTGTCATGGAGGAAGAACGATTCCATTTACTCACCGAAATTTGTGGAACCCCGGGATACATGGCTCCTGAGATTTTTAAGAAGAGTATGTGGCGCCACAGACCTTATCGCGAGACATGCAGACTAACGAATAATTGTTTTGCGCAGCGGGTCATGGGAGACCAGTGGACATATGGGCTATGGGAGTGATCACATACTTCCTGCTCGCTGGCTACACGCCATTCGACCGCGAAAACCAGCGACAGGAGATGGAAGCTATCATCGCAGGAGACTACAAATTCGAACCAGGTGCGTTGTATGAGTTCATCATGCGTACCATCTCACCTACGCCGAACAGAGGAGTATTGGGCGAATGTGTCCGATACTGCGAGGGACTTCGTCAGTGCATGCCTGACGATAGACCCTACCCAGCGCCCGGCTGCGACAGAGATGCTGCAGCACCGGTGGCTCTCAGACGAGAAGCCGCACTTCGTCCCCGATCCCGACAGCCCGACTGGTGGTCCCACAGACCTACTCCCGCATATCCAGAAACGTTTGGACGCCAAGACACGCTGTGAGTTTCCACGACATCTTATTTTCATCGGTGTCATGCTCATGCGATTTCTCGCAGTCCGTCGCGCCGTGTGGGGAATTACGGCGATGAAGCGTATGTCGACACTTGCTTCGCTTTCTCCCACAGGCGAACTCGAAGCGAATATTGCCAAATACAAAGAAGAATCCGAGAAAGAGGACATTGACGAAGTACGTTCGCTGTTGTCTTTCACACTGTATCCAAGCACCACCTAACGCCGACTGGCAGGGCCGTGAGATAGTGCATCATCACAATCAAGAAGAGGATGAGAAGACAGTTGACGAAGGACCGCAGAAAGGGGCTGACCTGGTATCCACGATGAGAAATATGTCAGTGGAGGGCTCATAGGCGATCCCGCCGTGGCGCCGGTAATGATGGTGACGGTCCTTCAATCCAACACCGCGACAGCTTGTGCACTTGATACGGCGGGTTTCTTGGCTCTAAGGCTTCTCACTGTCTCGCATTTTTGTCATATATAGTTCGAATTTTGTCGTCATCTAATTCCGTTTTGCTCGTTGATTCAGACTGCAAAGAACTTGAGGGTCGCACAGCAGGTCAGGGTTGGGAATGATATCCTGACCCTAGAAAAGTCGAAGCATGTTTACGTGCCGTTCAGTGCTCGAGAAGGCTGCCTCTGAGCTGGGACGAGCCCTAAATATAGAAGCCAAAGCCAAGCCCCGACAAGTATAGTAATCAAGATTAATCAAGTGGCGCGTCGTGACCGTGATCGCACTTGCACTGCGGCCACCTCCATCAAGCTTCTTCTTACTGTAACCGTCGTTATACACCGAGCGCCGAGTCTCTACCAGTGCTCGATGGAACTCAGACGACCCAGCCCGTTTTATTAGGTTTTCTGAACGCATCAGCCAAGTGTCCATGCAAGCGCCAGTGCTTTGTTCTATGCCGAAGCTTGAAACATGGGGCCGTAAGTAGTCTCCCAAGTGATGGTTTTACCCCGGTTCCGTGATCCTGCTAACGGACTATGGTTCTGACGTTTTCCAGCTGTCCAAGCTCGGGCTCAAGTCCAGGACTTCCGGCATTCACTGGCAATCCTCGGGTTTGATCACTCATGGTCTGTTTCCGCGGTTCCCATCAACACTATTTGTCATCAGAGACTGACCTAAATTAGTAGCTCTCCTCCCCCAAAAGGAATATAATACGCTCGCCATCCTAACTTACTGGGCGACTTGGCGTTATTGTGGCTATGCTATTGGAGATCCACTTGTAACCCCGTGCTACTCAATTTCTGACTGTGCGCCGTCACGCGTCCGGCGCCTCTCTTACTCAATTCCCGTTACTCCCTCATCACTTCTGTGTGTCAGCACAACAGCCTTCTTTGCTCTCCGTGGATTTCGCACTGAAGTTCTTATAAACTAGGTCTGATGCCCTCGGTTACTAGTCCCACTTTTTCCTCGCACGCCTCGCACGACTATCATGTCTGGGTTATTTCACGACACGTTTTTTGCTGCTGTCATCCGCGCTGTCCTAGGACCGACGTACTTCCGCCATCTCGATGAGATGGAGTCGCCTGACGTATATCAAAAGACAATCAGAAGGATGAAGTCATCGGAAACTACGATAGGACGTGGTACGAAAGACCACGATGATCCACCAAACGTTCGAGGGGGTGGCTTCGGAGCGTTCGGCGAACAGGACGTACATGTAACCCAATCGGTTGCTCTACAATCTACTCTAACTTTAGCACGTGCGGAAGACCACGATGATCCACTAAACACCCGAGGGCGCGACTATGAGGCGTTCGACGAGGAAGCACACGCAACAAGACCAGTGGGTCTACAATCCACTCTTACTCTGGGACCTGGGGTGGAAGACAACGATAGTGCACTATACCCTCCAAGGCGCGGCTTCGGAGTGTTTGACGACCAGGAAGCACATACAACTCAATCGGTAGCTTTACAGTCCACTCTCACTATCGTGGGGGCGAAGGAGCAACCAAAGTCTTCCAAAGGAGGGGATTCTTTGTTGGTCACTTGGAATGGTCCTGATGACCCAGAAGTAAGCCAAGATCATCTTTCCCTTCCTTTACGTAGCATCACTGATTCTCTTTCCAAGAACCCCATGAACTGGTCACGGGCGAAAAAAATCTGGGTCATGTTTCAAGTCTGCCTCCTGACGTTCTCTGTTTACATTGGCTCTGCGATCTATACCGCGGGTATCGTGGACGTCATGCAGGAATTCCACGTCAGCTTAGTCGCCGCAACTCTCGGGCTTACATTATTCGTGGCAGGCTATGGACTCGGTGCGTTGCCCATTGATGTTTGAAATCGATACTTTGCTCAACTGTTCTTTCTCGGGTAGGGCCTATGCTTTGGTCGCCAATGAGCGAGATGCCTTACATCGGGCGCATGCCCATCTACTTATTCACTCTATTCCTATATGTCGTCCTCCAGGTTCCAACAGCGCTAGCGACGAGCTTCGGCATGCTTTTGGCGTTCCGTTTCATCACGGGCTTCGTCGGGTCGCCAGTGCTCGCAACAGGTGGCGCCACAGTTTCAGACATATACTCTCCAAAGAAGCGAGCATACGGCATCACAGTCTGGAGTGCCTTCGCTGTAGCCGCCCCCGCGATGGGACCCATTGTCGGCGGTTTTGCGGCTCATGAGAAGGGTTGGAGATGGACGATATGGGAATTGATGTGGTTGAGTGGTTTCACCCTCACCCTTCTCTTCTTTTTCTTCCCCGAAACCTCTTCCTCCAACATTCTTTATCGTCGCGCCAAGCGTCTTCGGACAGCCACAGGCGACAAACGACTCAAATCGCTGTCCGAAATTGAGGCCGAGAGCATGACTGGACGCGATATCGCCACCCAGGTGCTGGTTCGACCGTTCACACTCAATTTCCAGGAGCCTATCGTGCTGCTACTCAATCTTTATATCGGACTAATTTATGCCCTCTTCTACCTCTGGTTCGAATCGTTCCCAATCGTCTTCGTCGAAATCTACCACTTCAGGGAACAGTTTCTCGGTCTCGCATTCCTCGGCTTATTAGGCGGGATACTTATCACGCTTCCCCCGTTCTTCTACTACCTCTATAACGTTCAAGAGAAGATGTTTGACGAGAACGGCCAAATCAAACCCGAGAAGCGGATGCCTGTCGCCATCGTTGGTTCATTCTTCGTCCCGATCTGTTTGTTTTGGTTCGGCTGGTCCTCTCGTGCTAGCGTCCACTGGATTGTGCCGATCCTGGGCTCCGGGCTATTCCCTATCGCCGGGCTCCTTCTCTTCGTGAGTTTCATTTTGTCAGCGGGCGCTGATGCTGAGACTGACTTGCGCGCTCCGTAGAACGCGGTGCTGAATTACCTCACGGACACGTACCCAGCATATACGGCGAGTGTACTTGCAGGGAACGATCTCATTCGCTCTGCATTTGGCGCGGGATTCCCACTGTTTGGAGCCGCAATGTACCACAACCTGGGTGTGGGATGGGCGAGCACTCTGCTTGCGTTCCTTTCTTGCGCATTCATTCCTATTCCTATTCTTCTGTACTATTACGGGGAGCGCATACGTCTTGCGAGTAAGCGTGCACAGCATCACTAAGGCGGACGATTGGTCTGTATTGTTATCATACTACGAATTCTTCACTAGCAGTCCTGCTGCTACTAGACATGTTTTGGTAAACCATAATAGGATATTGATTCTCACACATCACGTGCCAGCACTGGTGTGCAGTGCTGTTTGAGTTGCACAATGAGACGCTTGACTTGATACCCCTTTCTTCTACACTCTTCGGACGCCCTTTCTGACCTCAGAAGTCCCGTTTTTCACTGTCGAAATGAGCCCAAAGGAAAATACGGAGCCCGAGGTAGAGCCACAAACACCGGAAGAGGTTGAGGATGTCCCCCCTCAAGACGACGCATCGGACCCCGATAGTGAGGAGCAAGACGGGCATCAAGATGGAGCAAGCGGAAAGCCCATGACGATGGAGGAGAGGAAGGAAAAGATGCGACAACTTAGAGCCAAAATGGTACGTCGCATTACCGCATGTTGTTCAATCCAACGCCAACGACACGGCACCAGCAATCATCTGCACTTGCGAACCGTGCCTCGGTGATTGAAGAATCATCAAGAATCAAGAGTGCTGCGCGCGACCTCGCACGTCTCGAAAAGCAGCGTAAGCTGGCCGAGACACTTCGGTCGAAAGCGGATGCGGAGGAGCGGGGCGAGGACGTCGAGAGGCAGAAGAACTGGGAGTGGACCATCGAGGAGAACGAGGAATGGGAGAAGAAGCTCGCAAGGAAGGCGCGAAGAGCCGACTTTGAGTTCCATGGTGCGTTCGATATCTCATTTTTCTCACAAACTCCATTGATTGGTTGTTTCTTGGCTCGTTCGCAGATGACGCGCATGCGGCACGACGGAAATACAAAAAGGACGTCGATAAGCTGAAGCCAGATTTAGAGATTTACAATAGACAAAAGGAGACTGCGATGGGACTTGCTCCTGGGACGCTTTCCCAAAACGGGTCTTCGTCGTTCTCATTAACGGGCTTCGACCCTGCACAAGCTTCGGGCTCTCAGGTAGGGCCATTGTCGATCCTGTGTTCTTTTCAAAATTTTGACGACGGATTTCTAGTTGGTCCCAACTACTCATCAGCAGCAGCTGGCATCGGAGAGTCTCTACCGCGATGCGAACAGTTTACTATATGCCGATAACAAGCCTTCGGACGAAGCCATCGACCGCGTCATCGGCAAGATTAATCAAGAGTACGTTGTTACATCGTCCACTCTTTCCTGTCTGTTGATTGACTACTTCAAAAAGTATCGACAAGCGACGCAAGTTCTCAAGAAAGCGTCCGAACGAGGATTCAGGAGATGTCACTTATATCAACGAGAAGAATCGTATCTTCAACAAAAAGGTGAGAGCTGCCTTCCGTTCGCAACCGTCAATAACCGCTGATTTCTGTTCCAAAGATTGCGCGTTACTACGACAAGTATACCGCGGAAATACGCGCCAGTTTCGAGCGTGGAACAGCCTTATGAGGACCGAGTCCATTTGGCCCCGCTCATTCGAGTTACCTGTATCATTTGTATCGAACCGTACGAAGCTATATAGCATAATTATTGACTTCATGCTATCTCATCCGCCGCAGCGGTGAGGCGTGTCTAGGAAACGTATATTTCAAGGTCCTCGGATCTTCTTGTCGAATTGTCATGCCAGTCAAGATTTAGGCCTATAGCGCGGTGTGCGAAAATTTGCGTGTCTTCAGAGCACAGTAATCTATACAGTACACCATTACTCCAGCGTACTCTAAACGAGGCCCGCCATCACGCCGCTCGCTTCTAGACCATCCGTAAGAATTGACCATTGACTAGTAGGATGCATGGCATATCGATCGTAAGACCGTAATAAAAACAATAACTCGCCCCACATGCACATGACGAACACCTTAGATACCTTCAAGACCTCGCGTTATAAATCTAAAGACGGACAAATGAGCATACATCGAAACACGGAACAGGGGAGAGGAGTGAAGTAATCAGGATTGCAGAATAAGGTCAGCAGATGGAAAAGATTCCATAAGACTGTTGAGCTTGATTTGTGATTTGCGCTCATCATTTCGAGGTTACAGAAATCACCGGGAGACGGAGTAAAGAAAATGCAAACTCACCGCATGACGTGAACCACGAAACGACCGGCTGTATCATTTGCGTGGGCGTTACTGTTCGGAACTTGTGTTGGACCGAGCAAGGAACATGGGGGTTGAGGGTTTTCAGCCCCGACACGGCATGCCCCGGAAGAGGTTTTGAATTGAATGAGCGCCACATTACAGTATCTACGCTACCAACAATGACAGGTACTGTACTCTTAGCCTTATCCTACGAACGCACAGTGCTGGCCCACATGAACCCGTGCCATGCCATCAAGAATCCGTTCATAGCAGGAAGTGCCAAAACGCCCGCTCCACATGGATTCCAGAACCAGAAGCATGCCGGGTTCTAGCGTAGAGATAGAACGACCTGCATGCGGTCCAGCAGTATTCGCCCATGATACGAGCAGATAATGCTAGTCGTGAATCAGCGTTTCGTCCGGCCGATGATGGCAATAAGGACACACCACTTATATTGCGCCTGATCCTTTGATGCGAATGCGATATTCGATCATGAGTCTGCCGGGGGCGGGGGCGCACCTCTGTCACGGTTCCCACCTCTGCCTCTACCCCTGCCCCGCTTGCCGCTGCGCCCGGACGGTGTGGCAGCGCTGGCATCTGACGGCGCCTGTTGAGACTGACGCGGAGGCGGTGGCGGCTTGGCCTCGCGTTGAAGGATCGTCGGGGCAGGCAAGACGCCCGGCTGAGGTACGAGCACAGGGTTCCGCGCAGGAGCATCCTCTTCCTTATTTTTCCTGCTCCCGCCGTCCTTCTTCTCTCGCGGGGGTCCGTCCTTGGCAGCTTCTTTCTCCTTCTCGGCTCCGCGGTCCCGCCTGCTGCCCTTGGATACGCCTGCGCCGCTGAGAGCGACCTCGAACTGCCGAGACGCAAGGCCGAGCACTGGTCGGGTGCGCCTTCCGGTTTCGTTGGATCCCGCGGCGGCTGCAGGTGCCGGTGCGGGCGCTGACGCACCGGCACCAGTTTCCGCAGGGGTATTGGAAGCTGCCGCCACCTGCGTAGCTGGGTCGAGCGGAGCGGAGGACAGCTTGGATGATTGGGCTTGCGCCGATGCATGATGCTTGCTGGCCCGTGTGGACTTACTCTTGTTGGGAGAAGGAGGCGGTTTGGTGGTGGTGGACGCGGCAGGTGCGCCTCCAGCCTTCGGTGGCGGGGGCGCGCTAGTCTGAGCGGATGCCTTCTGGGCGGCCGCAGCCGCAGCCCTCTTCGCTGCTCGTTTGCCCAACGGCGCGGCAGAGTCACCACTTTGTTTGGCCGTGGCGGCGGTGGCGGCAGCGGCGGCGGCCTTCTTCTTAGATTCCTCCTTCTTGGATGCTTGGGCGGCGTCCTTGTAGTGGGGATGATTCCTCTGAATGGCTTCCTTGTCCCTTTGCGCAGATTTTTCAGCCTTTAGGGCGTCCAGTAGTGGTGTAGATGCAGGCATGGAAGGACGCTCGGTCGAAGCAACTAGAAGAGAGTGAGAAGGCGTAAGGGCGCCCCACGAAGTGTGCACGATACGGACCTAGCATTTCCAAGAGTTGGTCGGTATCGTAAGGCTTTGTTGAAAGAGTCTCCAAAGACTGTAGGAAAGCGATATATTCTTCGTCTGGAATTGCTAATCAGGCATGAAGTGGGAGTCGAGAAGGTGCAATGCACCTTGATCGATTGTAGCGTTCCTGGTGTCCACTTTCTTCTTTTCCAAAGGCAACTTCTGATATGGTGCAAATTCGACCACTGCCCGCGATTCATTTCCTGGTAGCGAGCTGATCGGTTTCGCCCCCAGTCAGTAAGGACAAGATCATACCGGCTTTATCTTTGAATATATGTCCATCATACTCTCGACTGAATTTTGCTACGTATTCCTCTGTCTTGAACGCAATATATGCGCGGGAATGCACGTCCTCTTTGTTTTGTCTTACGATGCGGCGAAATTATAAGGCCCGCCCGTAGATCACCCTCTGACACTCACCTCTTCCTCGATTTTCCAGGATAAAATTCCTTCCAGAGTACGGTGTCATCTGTCACCCATGGTTGCACAGACTGCCAGAATATGTGCTCAGGTAGATTCGGTGGTAATCTGCGCACAATGGTCTTGAGGCGTTCCGTCCCGCTGGCTTTTATCTGCCCCTGGCGCTTTTCTTTAGTTTTGGGTTTCGATTGAGGTTTCTTGGAAGATTCAGTGGTCGCAGTGGACATCAGGGAGGAAGTTAGTTCAGTATCACGGGAGTGGTGGGATCAGGTGGTCCGGGAACAACACGTGGCCAATTTAGTGAATCTGGAGCAAGGATCACCAAATACGCGCAACTATCTAGGCAAGTCCAAGTACTACCGCGGTACTACCGTCTTAACGATTTCGGCTTATCTTTGTCTAGTAACGCATGTGCAGTTCTAACACACTCCTTCATTGGGAAGCGGAGGGTAACAATTTCCGTTAATATTCGTGTAGCTTCGTACCCATCCAGTGTTATCCGCATGAAGGCTTTCACGAAACATCCACTCATTTCCAGGATTGAATTAGGTATTCTCTTATCGAGTCTTAGGCTAGCTTACACGGTTCGTATATTATTGAATAATCCACAGTACCGTAGCGTAGACGCTTCATGAACGTCATTATCGCAAACGTAAAGGCCGTGCGACTATGTAAAACGAACCTATGCCGGCACAACCCAAATAGACAAAGGAAACTTGTAGATAAATCAGCTAGGCTAGAAGACATTCATGGAGCCTATGACTTGTGGGGTATAAAATCAAAGGAAGAAAGCGAAAGCGATGACAGCAACACCAGAAGCACCAACAACACTGGGCACGACAATGCGACCAGCACCATTACTCGCGGCTTTAGTCGATGTGCTGCTAGCAGAGCTACTCGATTTGGAGGATGACCCCGACGGCTTCGCGGTCGTGGCAGACGGAGACGAAGTGGACGATCCGCTAGACAGAGGAGTGGAGGTCCCCGCGGCAGTAGTTCCGCTTATCTGTGCCTGAACGGAGGCGTTAAAGGTGCCCGTCATGCCTGTGAGACTGTTCCCACGAGTGAGATGCGAACAGGACAATTAAGAACATTTTAAACCCACGTAAACTTGGCTGAGAACGCCTCGGCTTTGAATTGGCTCTGGGTAGGGTCTGGGAGGTCATTAGACGTGAATCGAATAAAGCTGACGAGTGGAATTAGCCACCTCTTAGTTTACAAATGAGTGATATTACACTTACTAATTGTTAAAGTTGGGGCCGACAGTGGCGTCAGGGGTCCACGTCACAGTGCTAACAGCAGAAACGTCAACATCGCTGGCAATCGTTTGCAGGAGAGTCTATGAATAGTCAGTCTGGAGAAACAAGAGAATAACGAATGGAGTTAACCTGCTGTTGCTGGTTTCCAGCATAGAGACCGATAAGGCTGGGGCCAAACGACTTGACGTTGGGAGTGTTACCATCATCCTGCCAGGTGATTGTCGCCTGCTGTCCAGCAGGCCAGGAGGTAGAAGCGGTAGGGGCAGTGACCTTTGAGGGGAAAGGTTGAGTAAATGTATGCGAGCGAGTAAAGGATACCCACAAAAACAGTGGCGAGAGCCGAGGGAGCAATGGCAGCGAGACCGAGAACGAGGAGAGATGAGAGCATTGTTTTATTCAAAAAGAGAGGGGACAGGAAAGAGAGCGTGGGCGCGCTGAAAGCGACGGCTTGTAAGAGATGGTTGCAGAAGTTGAAGGGATGAGGGAAAAAAAAGAACTCTTGTCGGGCAGCTTTATACAAATTGCCAATCTCGTCGCGCCCGTGCCTAAAGGGGTTAGGGTCGGAACTGCGTACCTTGTTTGTATCGACCTTCCCACGACCTATATTTGGGTCGGGTTTAACCGCGTTACCATAGCGTTCACAGTTCCACAGTGATGCAGCCTCGGACTATAGCATGGTCCTCGGTCATGTTCGTCTCGTCTTCGTTGCTTCATTTTATCCCAGACACGCTCTTTTGATTTTCCCTTCTCTACACACACACTGGGACCCATGCGTCTCGCCCCCAGCTTCGCAATAGTGACTGCTATAGCTCATTCTTTAACAGCTTTTGGTGCACTCTATGTGCGGTCATATTCATGGACATTTGTAAACTGTCTAACATCCTGATCAGGTCATTACCCCTACGACACAGTCTGTATGCCATGGCGGGAAACCCTGTCTTGTACAGTGGTTAGATGATGGCCAAAATCCCCTACTGGCAACCTTGGGGCCGTGTCATGTCGGGTTATTCTCAGGGAATGAGGTGAGGTCCTTCTACGTCGGTCGGTTTGGTTCCGCCTAACGGTTACGTAGAAGTTGATCCAACAGATTGAACCCGTCGATGTGTCCACATCTCATTCGCTCACCTTCACTGTAAGTTTATCCCCAAGTGTAGAATGAGAACCCGCTTTAATCTCTTCATGCAAAGCCGAGTCCCAATGCTGGCCCAAACTCAAGCACTTAGTACGCGACTTACAGAAAAGCGTCGCACCACCAACTGACTTATCTCTCGCCAGCTATGTACAATTCACCTCGATCACAACGACGAATTCTTCTCTAGTTGCATTTTCCCCCAATTTCTCGTCAGTTCACCGTTGATGACATTGAGCTACTAATAAACCCAACTTAGACTTGACAACATGACTGGTTCATTCAACTCACCGGTTCCTGAGTTGACATCTACGATTCCGGTCCCACCCTCTGTGTTGTCGGCACATAGCAATCAAATATCCACCTCAATATTTGGCACCATCTCGCCGGCATCTACCTCAATATCGTCTCCCACACGTTCTCATGCGTCATCTTCGACCCCCAGCTCCAGTGCATCATCTCCATCGTCGACCTCACCACGGGCTTCGACCACCACCTCTGCTTCTTCGAATGCAGCAACGCGGCATTTCTTGCAACTCTGGGCCGTCGGCTTAGTTGGCCTGCCCTTTCTACTTTTAGTGTAATTTTTGGGAGATGCATGGACTGCGTCCTCTCCTTGCGAAAATTTCGCAAGCCATAGTTTGTTGTACGTCGATATTCGATACTTTGGTGTACGACCTACGGTGCTGTGACACTTTGAAGTGCTGTTATTCCCACTTTACTCCCGTTCACTCCTAGATCTCTAATTTATACCCTTTTATTATTACCTGGTGGCAGATTACTCTGCTGCGAGAAAGTCTGTCCTATAAGCGCCGCCAGTCACAATCTAGACATTTTTGGTCACGCAGCGTGTTGGGATTGAACGCGACGTTGAATGTCTCTCGTTCACGACGACGTTGACGCCACACAAGTTCGTCACGTCTCTTGAGGGTTCATATACACGCTCACTCTGCAACAGCCCGTTGTCTACATACCGTGTGGTGACGAAACCTCTACAGGTGTGTAACGCGTCCGTTTGGGGCTATAGGGTTAAACCCTTTACACCACTAGAAGATGATGCCGAAAACGACACCGATGAGATACTAGCTGAAGAGTACTCCCCATTTCGCGAGAGAGATTTACCGGGGGGTTATGTTACGCGCTTTGACTTGTACAGAGCTGCGTGGAAAAAGTGTCTCGATAGGATGGAGGTGCGTTCCACGTTCCGTTCACTTGGTGCTCGCGTCGAGACTCGAGTTCAGCATATCGTCAGCTCCCTTCATGCGCCTCTAGTCGATGAGATCGTTCGATGCGTGCACCGCGCATACGATGATATCTTACCTGGATTGCCACGTGTCGAGCTCCCTGTGATTGCGATATCCGGTATGTCTCTGTCTGTATAGGGTGTATGCGGCGTCAAATAGAAGCGACTAGGCTCCTCGACGAGCAAGGGGTTCTTGGCCGACGTCGCAAGCCGGCTCGAGACAAATCACGCTGAGGAAGCCGAGGACGATGACCCACCACCCGGCTCGCACATCACCCATCTCTACCCATCCGACTGCCCGAATATAATGTCCACCATGAAAGCCCTGGTGACTGGGTTCGTAAACCACCCTCCTAACGGCAAAGATGGTGAGGCATACAATCGCAAAATTTAGGACTCAGAGGCTGAGTGCTGTGTTCCCAGTTCAACGAAAGCCCGTGACATCGTTGGCCAGCTACGACGTCGAACTACTCAAGGTCTGGTACGGGGTTCTTCGTGACTCTGCTGGTAGGTTGCATATTCACCCCTCGGCGCGTCGTACTGACATCTCAGAGGGCCCCGAGCCGCCACCCCAGCTGGTGGTCTTTCTTCACGACTTCGAACAATTTGACGAGTCTGTTGTCCAAGACATGTTCTACATTTGCAGGTAGGCGACGAACTCGTTATTATACGCGTCGCTCAAAGAAGTATCAGTTCTTACGTGCCACAACTCCCCTTGATAGTTGTCGTCGCGCTGTCGTCGTTATTTCCCTCCTTCCTACACACCACGTACCCACAGTCTGTACTGTCTTTACTTCGAGTGGACACGTTCACAGTTCCATCGGGACCCACTTTACTTGAGAGGGTAATCGCCGAGGTGTGTGAGGATGTTTCGTCTGCATGGCACAAACTTAATACCATTTGTCAGACATTTTTCGACCTTCGTTTTGAGCCAGATGTCATGGTTGGCCCCGCAGCGCTCGATTTTCTAACCGACTTTTTCTGTCGCCACGCCTCTTCTGTTGAGGGAGCGCTGCTGATCCTGCAATTGGCCCATTTCAAGCATTTTGACGAACCACTTACGGTCTTCGTACACGACGAACTACTCGGTACCTCATCCGCTGGACTCGCCACCGAGAAGCTCTCCGACCCCAAAGGAGTCGCCTTCCTCACCTCACTAGTTTCGTGGTCTCTTGGTCACCAAGAATTGGCATCGAAACAAGTGGGGTGGCCTGTAAACGACGTCGCCGGCCTACTGTCTTCCATAGCCGAGGCGCGGGCAGATTTTCGCTCTCGTCTGCGCCGATTCAAGCTTGCATTTGGCGTGCTGCTCAGAGTACGGAAAGTGATGCTTAATCTGGGTTATCGAACTGCGGAGGTAGACACGACCCCGCTGGAGATGATGAGCGCGAGTCTGAGGGGCGGACTGGCACGAGAAGGGAAGTACCTCGTGATGATGACCAAGTCAGCAGTACTCTACTCCCTCGCAATGACCGATCCCCCCATCTTACTTCGTGTGCTCAGGAAGTTGTCTGTGGAAAAGACGCAGATTTTGCTGCAAGATTTGCAGTCGTTCCTTGACGAGCTTCCGGGTCACATGGACGAAACTCGGGAAGTGCGCCAACGCCTGGCTGCTTTCGCTGAATTGCTGGAAGGTGCGGAAGGTGCCACGGGAGTCGCGGATGAGTTTGGGGATTGGCTTGCAGGATACTTCCAGTTAGTCTCTTCCCCAGCAGCCACTCCCTTCATTCCGGCAAAAGCTGATGCTGAACCCAGGGAGCATATAATCAATCTTGAGGACCTCCGGTTGTGGGAGATTTGGTATACTGGGCCTACTCCCTTCCCATCCGAGGTCAGCCCCTCTTCACTGACTTCCATGACCCCCTTACTGATTCTGCTGACGCAGATGCTCAACCCCTGCTCCTCGCGCCAGCGTCGTTTCCGCCCTTCTTCAGCCCCAGAGTTTCCTTCCGGCGTCTCATAATGACGCGACGCCAGAGCGGCTGCCCATATGGAAACTTCCTGATGCGAGCATCGTCTTCCGCCGGTACCTTGAAGCGGGTCGTATGATCAACGTGTACGACTGGTACGACTCATTCTCGCAGGCCATCGAGAGCCAGCGGAGTCACCTGTCTCGGGGCGGAGGCGAGGGCAGCGGTGCGGACGAAGAGGAGTGGAAGATGCACGTGCAGGCACGGTTTATGCGCGCGCTGCACACGCTGGACTTGATTGGCCTCATCAAACATACCGGGCGGAAGGCAGACCATGTTATGCGAACGGTGTTCGATATGCCAGAATAAAATATCTCGGCCTGTGGCCTGCAGGTCCTATACGGAGCTAGTTGTGAGAAACCACATATGACTATATACTACATGTGTATTCGTGAAAACAAGTCGAGAAAGTCAGCACGAGTCACGAGTCACCTGGTGGTTCCTGTCCACCTTGTCCACCACTTCCGTCTCTTGCTCCTCTTCCTACGGTCGCGCAATAGAGGCGCTAGTTCCGCTTCTTCGTGGCTAATAGAGACAAGATCTTCGTCAAAGGTATCTTCGAGGGCCTCGTCAATTGATCCTCTATCCTCGGACTCGTGCGTGATAGGAGGCTCAGGTGGTGGGAATTCTATACCGAGTGGATGGCCAAAGTCATCAATGTGAAGTCTGCGCTGGCGAACTTTCCAACAGATGCACAGGGTGAGGAGAATTCCCTGCATGACGGCCGCAACGAGGAACATGATCCAAGCTAAAATGGGATAAGGTTAAAGTAGATCGCACGATGGGCGCAAGCGGCTTACTCGTCCAGTTGGTGCCGGGTCTGGGGTTAGAGTGAGACACGCCCTCAGCTCGCAGGTCAATATAAAAACCTACCGGATCATGATGCTGGCCGCCATGATGAAGCCGCCAGGTGTCTGGATCATCATCATGGGTACGCTGAGTGCGCCGACAAGCTTCAGGCGATAGGTGTGCATAATTTGAGGAGCGTATTGCAATGCCGCGAGAACGGCGGAGGAGACACCAAGGAAGGTAGCCCAGAGCCTGAGCTGCGGTCGAACAGAGCCTGAAGGGTCTACAGGCGAGTCCAAAATGAGTACGAAGGTGACGAAAGTACAAAAAGCCCTAGATTTTGTTTCAGATAAGTGAGTCAGGTGGGCCAACCTCGATGAAAGTGAAAAACAGACAGGTGTATGAAAACTATCCATGATAATATGATAGACAGACGCCAATTGTCTGACTTGAGATTTGTCTTGACGCGCTCTGGTGGCTGTGAATCGTGGCCAACGATGTCTAGGGTGACATATTTGAGGTGAGGTGGAAAGTATATAATGTAGAGAACGAGGCTGCAGAAACGGTTGGCCTCTTCAGTAGCATTGTAGAAATTTGACGCACATAACAGAAAAAAGCAACCACTGCATTCCGACCTGAATAACTCCCGCAGCTGTTTCAAGACAATCTAGGGCACTCTGCCATATCCACTAAGTGGTGGTAACATTTAAATAGGATCCAAACTCACGTAGACGCGACAACACCTAATGATGGCTTGCTGCATAACAATGCTGGGAGCTCAAACTGAGAAATTCCCGGTAGCAACAAGGGGGAAAGCCAGCCCACATGTTGAGCATGCCAGATGCAGAAGAGGTACTTCCAAGGAGGAGAAACCATGGGCTGAATCCCTCTGAGGAGCCTTTGCTGATGATACGGTAATGCTTTGGAGACTTTGTTAGTTAGAAGGGGGGACCACTGGGGTAGGGCACACCTGAGGTGCATACGAAATGCAAAGCCCGAGGATGAGGCCTCCTGTGAGAACATCCGAGAACCAGTCATGCGCCTGAAGGCGGCGGTGCGTGAGCGCAGTAGTTACGTGGCGAAGGGAGGGGAGAGCGTACTGGTGTGCATGCGGACGACATGGCAGTTGGTGACAGTGTTTGTGGCCACGGTCATTCACCTCAGAGCTCGTGACAAGAACGCGTTCGGCGGTTTCGGGGTCCCTGTCACGTTCACTTCAGTCGCACGTGATTTCGCGTCAGTCCTTAAGAAGCTAACTTAAATCCGAGTCCGAGTCCGGGTCTGAAAGTCATTGAACTGTCACAGAACAAATGCTCCGAGCACGCATTGCTAGCACTCGAAGTGTGCCCACAAGAGTCTCTATTCGTGCCATTCAATCATCTGCTCGTCGACGAAACGAGAACATAGACCCCAACTCTATTGAGCGTGTCTCGGATGACGTCGATGTCTGCATCGTCGGCGGAGGCCCCGCAGGTCTCAGCGCCGCAATTAGGCTGAAGCAACTAGAGCAAGAAAGTGGTAAAGAGGTGCGCGTAGTTGTCATCGAGAAAGGGAGCGAAATTGGTAAGTGTGTACCCTGCCGCGAATGTGTTTCGTCTCAACCCCATAGCACAGGTGCCCACATCCTTTCTGGAGCTATTATCGAACCTCGTGCCCTGAACGAACTCATTCCGAACTGGAGAGACAAAGACGACCATCCCCTGACACAGCCCGCGATTTCATCGTCCATGCGCTTCTTCACTCCGCGATATTCCTTCCCGATTCCGCACCCGCCTCAGATGGGGAACAAGGGCAATTATATTGTCTCTCTCTCTCAGTTCTCGTCTTGGCTCGGTGGCATTGCGGAAGAACTCGGCGTGGAACTTTACCCCGGGTTCGCTGGCTCGTCTCTTCTGTACTCCGAGGATGGCCACGCAGTCGCGGGGGTGAGACTGAATGATGTAGGCATAGACCGAAAAGGGAGAGCGAAGGATACTTTCGAACCTGGCATGGAGTTTCGTGCGAAAGTTACGCTTTTGGCAGAGGGAGCGCGAGGGTCTCTCACCAAAACTGCGATTCGTCGCTTCAAACTTCAAAGGGACTCCGATCCCCAGACGTATGGCTTCGGTGTCAAGGAGGTTTGGCAGGTGGATCCAAAGCAGTATCGCCCCGGTGAGGTCATCCACACTATGGGTTGGCCTCTCGATAAGCACACGTACGGTGGCGGATGGGTATACCACATGGCTGATGGACTCGTCAGTCTCGGTCTTGTGGTTGGGCTTGATTACGCCAATCCTTATCTGAGTCCATACCGGGAGCTCCAGGCGAGTATCGGTGTTTGTTCGTGTTCTGGCATTTCTAAACTCCCCGCCAGCGAATGAAACATCATCCGTACTTTGCCAAACTTCTCTCAGGTGACTCCACTCGCGTAGCGTACGGTGCGCGCACTTTGAACGAGGGTGGCCTCCAATCCGTGCCAAAGCTACACTTCCCTGGTGGTGCGCTTATAGGGTGCTCCGCCGGGTTCGTGAACGTCGCCAAGATCAAAGGGACGCATAACGCAATGAAAACTGGCATGCTGGCGGCGGAAGCTGCCTTCGACGCTATTACGGCAGGCAATAACACCTCTATTGATATGAGTGCCTATGAAAAAGCTTTCAGGGAAAGTTGGGTCTATTCTGATCTGTATGAGGTGCGGAACCTACGGCCATCATTCAACACACCTCTCGGAATCTATGGTGGCATTGCGTACTCTGGTATCGATACCCTTCTACTCAAAGGCCGTACGCCATGGACGTTCCGCAATTCTTCCCGCACGACCGACGCGGCTCACACGCGCAAAGCGTCCCAATGCACCCCGATTGAATACCCGCCTCCACAGCCCCCGTTGTCGACAGACCTCATGACGGCCCTCGCTCTCACGGGGACAAATCATGCCGAGGATCAGCCTGCACATCTTCATGTGCGGACGGAAGAGGGCGGGCCCGCTGAAACTTCGGAGCGTCGGGGAGAACATGTGCGGGTCAACGTGCAGGAATACGCCGGGTTGTTGGGAAGGGCATGCCCTGCGGGCGTGTACGAATATGTCGAAGACGAGGGTGGGTCGTCGGGGGTGGAAGGATGGGGGGGAAAAAAACTGGTGATCAATGCTCAGGTGAACCGCTTCTCCTCTCCTTGGCTGGGCGCTAACCGTCGTCGTCTAGAACTGCATACACTGTAAACTCTGTGACGTTAAGGTTCCGACGCAAGACATCCAATGGACCGTACCAGAGGGTGGCGGAGGTCCAAAATACAGTTCGTTCTTCTCATCTTGACCGTCGTTCTCGTCTGAACTTCCCATCCTAGCTGTCACTTAACCCCATTTGCGTACCTTCGTGATGAGCAGCCACGTCTTGCCAGAGTAGGTGGGTGGACGTATAGAACGGGTTTTTGTGCCTACGCCGTCGCTTTTTGCGGTAGGGTAGCGACGTCGCCGCAAGGGTGGCCAAAGTGGCAGTCAGACAATAACAAAAACTGAGCGGTAGTTCTATTTGCAGCAAGCAGAATGGTTTCAACGTCACTCCCTCCATACAACCTCGTGTTCGCCTAACCCTTCCACCGCTAGTTTCTGTTCCAATCGAAGGCCCCTTGATCGTTACATCGTTGGACAATTCTTCCACAACCGAGAAATCACCCCACTCATATCCCCTCTACCTGCGAAGAAATGCCGTCTCTGAATGATGTATGGTCACCGCAGTGTGGGATGCGGGGAGGGAACTGATGTAGGTGGGTTGGGGTATTGAGTCGTACGATCACATCCCTACCCCTTCCGCTCTATAGTAGCTGGGGTCTCATTCCGAGCGTCTCAGACCAAGGTCAGCGTACCCCCACTCGCTCTTGGACGTCCTGTCTAGGACTGATCGTCTCTCCTAAGGGAGACGAAGTGGGTGTATAACGGTCGAGTGACGGTGTATCGGCTAAGCAATCTGTGCCTGAGGCACAAAGCGCTACTGGCGGTGCTGCTGTCCCAAATTGTTGGGTCGCAAGGACTCGCAAGGCGGTCTCCTCACTGGAAGGCAGAAAGGCGCTACACTCGCCGATGCCCGCAACAGTGCCAGAGTGACTACCCTGCAGAGGTTGTTCCATGTTGGCACTGGGCGACCATTTGTGAGTGGTGGTCCAAGGAAAGGGATCGTCTTGGCGGAGTTTCTGCGTTCCTCGCCGTGACCGTGGCGCCCGGCTATAATCTGAGAGGTGGAGGAGGGAGAAATGTGTCTCACTACGCACACCGGTTTGGTGGATCGTGTAACTCGCTCAATAGTTAGCCGCGCATCACTATTTGAACGCTTATATGTCCCTATTTTCTCACAAAACAAACACAGTTCCCGTAGAAGTGACCCTACATGCCGGCAACATTGACCGACTAGGACAATAACCCTAACTTACCTGCGGCCAGAACAGGTTATCCTTGCTGGCACCTACAGCGCCGCTCACCAGTTGTGGTGATATAACGTGGTGCGGTGCTCTGACCACGAGCACGGTTTGCGGTTAGCTCCTATAAGTTCCTCGGCGTTGCTTGTACACGAGCTGCCTTGCATGAAAGAAAAAGGAGACATTATCTGGTCCTAGCCTCACTACGCACCTCTGCGCGATGTAGGAAGCTCGGAACTTAAGTGAAGAGTAAATCCTCGGGCTGTACCCACTTACCTTGTTCCCTGGTCCACGCCGAGCGTACGCCTCCCTGGAGGGCGAGCTGTCGGAAATGAGATTCGTTCCGAGTCCGGATGGTCCCACCAAATGGGTATACGGAAATGAGGGAACAAGGGTACCCCTGTGAATTTTACTGGGAGTCTTGAATTGGGGCGTTGAGTCACGTACGCGAGGAATCAGAATCCCTGGGTTAACGTACATGAGGGCATCGTATTTCCAATACTGATGAAGCCTACTCGTAGACACCCCTATGGAGACCTCTTAGTCTCTTTGGAACGTACCTGGGGTCCTCGAGTTGGACTTTCAATTTTTACGATTCGTCGAGTAGCCGTCGTCTCCTTGTGCTGTATCTCATACCAATCTTAACAGTACTACCTAAGTGACTAGGTTTGGGCGCCTGCCCGAGTTGAGCCGTTTTTAGAAGCCAACCCAAAGCGCTCGAACTCGGCCCGCGCGGTCACCGCGGATGTAAATTCAAATGGGCCCTCTTCCACTTTCCCATCTCTTTTCTTTTTGTCTTTTCAAAACATTTATGCCTCATAGTTTTCATTCACACTCCGGACAGTTCTGTAAACATGCTGTTGGTCTGTTGGAAGATGTCGTAAAGGAGGCTTCTGATCAAGGCTTCGAGATCTACGGTCTCACTGAACACGCGCCGCGATACCGTGCAAAGGATCTTTACCCAGAGGAGGTGATGTTATCGTACTGGATGCTATCTTACGAACCTAACCCTCTTATCCTGAAGGTTGATACCTCTGTAGAAGGCCTCATGTCACAATTTGAGGCTTTCCTTAACGAAGCCCATCGCCTCCGCAATGCCTATACCTCGTCTCTCAGCCTTCTTGTTGGTCTAGAGACCGAATATATTTCCCCTCTTGACATCGATGGCCTGTCAAAGCTCTTGGATTCTCACAAGGGTCGAATCGATTATATCATCGGATCAGTGCACCACGTCAACGGGATTCCCATCGACTTTGATTTGAATACGTATCGTCGCTGTCTTGACAGCATTCCTCTGCCTACACATGTAACAGATTCGATACACACGGACCAGGAACACGAGCGCCTCGGCGTATTCTTGGATATGTACTTCGACGCGCAGTTCGAATTGCTAAGCAGGTTTCAACCCGAGTTAATCGGGCATGTTGACCTTTGTCGCCTGTACACGCCCGACCTTCGTCTACACGCGTATCCCCGTGCGTGGAACAAGCTGGAGCGGAACATCAAGTTCGCCGTTGCCTATGGAGCACTTTTCGAGGTCAATGCGGCTGCCTTTAGAAAAGGATGGCGGACAGCATATCCAGGCGATGATGTTGCTCAGGTAGCTCGGCGGTGACTCCACTCGTGACCACTAATTTTTCATCTATGTTTAGTTGATCATACTTTGCGGTGGTCGCTTTGCGCTCTCCGACGATAGTCACGGTCCTCACGCCGTTGGCCAGAACTATGGGAAGACGCGAGACTACCTCATGCACATCAGGGTTCGAGAATTATGGGCACTGGAACGTGCGGAGGCCCCAAATACTGGTGGTCGCTATACTCGGCCAGTGCGGGTAAGCGGCAATTGGTGGGATCATGCATTTTGGGTGGGAAAGTGAAGTGGGAAAACCGAGTGTGAGTGTAGCGCTCGGTCGACATCTCTGCTCTGACACGTTGTACACAATGGTTCGTGATGAAACGCGGTGGCATCTGCCGAGTTGCCGCACAGAATCCGCTTTTTACCTCGCACGAACCAATGAGAAAGTCAACCGTAAGCCGCGTTATCGTCGACGACTCTTACAGGATAAGTCCCAAAGTTGCGGCCAGACGTCATCGAGACGTTAAAGGAGTACATGAGGACTTAGGTTAATATCTGCGACTACATGAGCGCCAATGTACCCCCTGCTGGCCTTCCTGGTTGTGCCGACTAAGGGGTCCTATCGATATGGACTGGCCTTGTTTGAATGGCGAGGGGTGTCCTGATCTCGATCAATCGCCCGACGCTGTTATCCCGTCGCTGGCGATCACTTGTACACGCTATCCTCGTATGACGTCGACAGGCGCTTTCCAACGCCTTGACATCTCCGTTACAAGGTCTCGATTTTTACCACAACCCTGTGAGACGCTGAATCGACTCCACAGACCTCGTCGGCTTCATACCACATCCTGAAGAACACGGTATCAAGGTGGGTAGTCCAAGTGACCCGACCCTGACACAATGTGTCTGATCAACCCTACTAAGCTTGATGGAACCGGCAACTTAACAAGTAAGCTTCTGGCCAGTGCCCGCTGCGTGGCATCAAAGTTTTCTCTCCAGAAAATCCGCGCGAATTCAATCCCAGTAAGAAGCCAGGTGGTTCTTTTTTTCCGCGTCCTATTACACGTTGATCGGTCAACGCCCGTGCCCGCTCGCGTGATCCCTGTTGAACCTAGCCTGGGCACAACTGCTCTCACGCAGGCAGGCACACGCACGGGATGTCGGGAGTCGGACAAGAACCTTGCAGTCGACTGTCGTTGTGGCCCCTTGGCTATGTCGGTGATCCTCTGATTGAAGAGTAAGTACCACGGTCTCCCACCTGACCCGGGTATAGTCGCTCATCCAACCTATAACTCCCACGTCGATGCTTTGCTGCCCTACCGTTAAGTCCTAGCACTGCGGAAATTGAAGCTTGAAGCCTGGTTGGATCGGAACGCAGTTCCCTCGAGTCTATCTTAAGTGCACGTGTGCCACCCGATATTCGTCCGAATCGTCCCTCGCAGACAGAACTGGCTTCCGCACTGCAAAGTAACCCTGGGTATCACTCTACACAATTGGTGGCTTATCTTGACTTGTGATCGTTCGTTAGACTTGCTGATGTGCTGGCAACTAGGCGTGATATCAGGGATGATGACAGAGTTCTGTCTATTAACCCCACCCCACCCCACCTTACAACGTGGCTTCTTGTTTCGGTAACATTCTGTCATCGCATGTCGCACACTGACCCGATTTGCGCGAAAACCAGGAAGTGCAGGCATGCCTTTATTCAGGCGCCGATTATGGCCCTCTTGCCCAACGACATGGCAGGCTTTCTGTCAGACCGCCTTTCCACGACTCCACGATCTGATATGGCCCAGGTATTCAGATTTCAGATCCCAGTCAGGGTCGTCAAGAATCCGATGTGAGCTACATTGTCCATGCCTCACGATACGACCAGATCGAGAAGACTGGACCAATATCAGTGCACGTGGGAGGTACAGACCCCAGTGGTACAGCGTACAACAGGCACAGGGACCGAGACCGAGAGCCGTAAGATTTCATCTTCTCGTTTTCCCGACTCGATACGTGGTTCGGGAGATCGGTGATGGCTGGTCTCCGCTGGAGTATGTCTGGTACCAGTACTGCGGCTTGCGTTCGTGTCTCCGTGTGTTCGGTCCTTGGGGGGCTCATGCTCTGCAGTCGGGGCAGTAGGGTTTTGAATCGGAGCCTCCTTACCTCCCACGCGCTACCGGTTCCCGTTTCATATCACTATTGCACACGCATTTCGCCCCGTCTGCACACAAGTGTTTCCGCTGCGTGTGCCCTGCTCCTAGCCCGGAAAATGGCGAGGCGGCGCCATAGCGGGCCTGCATGTTGAAGTTCTGACTCGGCCACTCGGCCACCGATGACTTCTGTTGACCGATCTTATCGCCATATCACGGATCTGACATCTCGTGACATTGCGGGGTCTGCATCGGCAACCCTAACTTTGTTGTCATTAGGCACTTTGAACGATCCACGCACTACGACATTATCTGGGGAAGCGGAAGCAGAGTTCCCCGCACTCTTCTTCCAGGTGCCCGTCGCAATGCGCATCATCCTTCCGCCGCGGAGCATCGTGTGCGGCCCTGCATACACCCTTCACAAACGCTGCAGCGGGTCGGCTAGTCGTCAAGATGGTGCCCTGACACCGGGTCCTGCCAGAATGGCGATCGATGGAGGGAAACACCATAATTTTTTTTGGCAGCGTGTCCTCGGGGTGGAGCAAGCGATCTCAAAAACACTCTCCCAAGTCGTTCTAGGCTGAAATTATAATCCAAGACGTTTAAAAGGGCTCGCATCTAGTCAGGAGGTCTTCCCACTTCAGTACCACTTGCACCTCTCGGCTCTCTCACTCTCATAGTGTAATCACTCGGAAACAACCTGAGATGTGTCACAGGAGAGTTGTTGTCGCAGAGTTCTCTTGTGGGCACACAGTGCCAGTCCAAGATGTTGGTTTAATCGTTAATGCTCTGTAGTCTGTCCTGCTAATGCCCCTCGAGCAGAGCAAGATAGATTGCGGATCTACGACTTGCAATTACAGCGCCAATCATATTCAAGGTGATCATGACCACGCTATGTGCAACTTCTGGTAACCACTTCCCTTTTAAAATCCTTTCTGGGCAGATTTGGCTCACTTCGTTCCCCTAGGATGAATCCCGCTGAGCAGATAGAAGGCTCTCCTCGCCCCGAGCAATGCGGCATGCATCGGCGCTGAATGAATGATCTGTGGAAACTATTAGCGTTGTTTTTGGTCGTGTGGACATGTCATTTTATTTAATTCTTATTCGTTCATGAATGACTGGAAGCGCTGAGACATAAGTCCGATAAATATTAGTACAGTAAGGCCGAACCTGCACTTGGTAAAAGGAGACACAAGTAGAGTATAAGGTTTTACCTTTGCTTTCATCATCTTCACCACCATGCTCCTTGGTGCCCAGAGCACATCCAGAGCGCAGACGATCGAATACCTGTGCACCCTCCTATCCATTCGCGAACGCTGTGGGCGCGTTCACGACCTGGCTAAGCAAGGCAAGCTACAATACTTCGAATACCACCCTGAGAAAGAGGAAGACGTTACGAACTATTGCATCAGGATCATACAGGTCTGCCAACTCATGATCTTCCGTCTCTTGACAACTCTCATGGCGTCTACTGGCAGCGGGATTTCGGAGATGATTTCTCAGCTGTACGCCTACGCCCTACAATCCCAACGGGCCACACACCGACTAACCAACTTCAGATCCCTCCTCATGGCCGATGGAGGCATCTTGACGCCGGCGTCCCTCGCGTCGCACCTTTGATCAGTCAGTGGGACGCCCTGGAGGCACCCCCTGATCGCAAAGAGAAGACCAAACGTCTGATCGACCTCTTCCTCGTCTCCGTGCTCCTTGATGCGGGGGCTGGGAACGATTGGGTCTATCACGACGAAGCTTCGGGTGGGTCTTTCAGCCGCTCGGAGGGTCTGGGCGTGGCCAGCTTCAACATGTTCAAGGAGGGATTCTTTTCGGGTGACGCGCATCAGCCTCACCGAGTCGACGGTATGTTGGTCATCTGATTTTACTGTACGGCGCCCCGCATGGGCACGGCCGATCGCTCATGTTTCCAACAGCCAAAGGGTTGGAGCTAATAACTGCAGAGAAGACCGCACAGGTGATGCAAGTAAGCTCTGACAACCCAATGGTTGGGCTTGAGGGTCGTGCTTCTCTCCTGGTCAACTTAAGCCGTGCGCTCAAGGGCAGCGCGCCTTTCTTTGGGGCCGAGGGGAGGCCAGGTAATATGATAGGTCCGTCCAGGCGGCTAGTATTTCTTATTCCGCTTAAATTGTCTGACTTTTGGAGCATGGTGCAGACTACCTCGAGTCGGAGTCCATAGCAGACGGCCCGAGTCGTCGAGTACCTCTCGCAGCCCTCTGGCATGTTCTCGTTTCCGGCCTCGCGCCGATCTGGCCTAAAGACCGCACGACTTTTGGCGGTGTCCCACTAGGCGACGTCTGGCCGTGCGACGCACTAAAAGCCCATGCGCATGCCCCGGTAGAAGGAGCTGAGCTGGTGCCGTTCCACAAGCTCACGGGCTGGACGACGTACAGCCTCATAGAGCCGATCGAGAAAATATTGGGATGGCGCTTTGATGGCCTTGAGGACATGACTGGCCTCCCGGAATATAGGAACGGTGCGTGCATCGCGTGGTTCGCCTCGTGCGCGCGCCCGTTTTGTGGAGTCCCAAACTCATATTCTCCCTCCTTTTTGGGGGGACATTGAAGGTGGCCTTCTGGTGGACCTCGGCGTTCTATCCCTGAAACCATCCACCATCACCGCAGCATACTACCCTTATGCCGACTCGTCAATTCCCCGGCTTCCCCCATCGCACCCGGCCGTCATCGAATGGCGCGCGATGACAGTCATAGAACTGTGAGTGGGGCTGCTACTCCGTGTCGGAGTTTTTCTGACTGTTGGGCTCCCCCACCAACCTCCGCTCGCTTGGTGCACAAACGTTTTTCTCATTTTTGGACACCTGTCAGGGATCGCATCGCTGACCAGATACGAGCCAAACTCAAATTGTCTCGGGAACAGCTTACCCTCGCGCAGGTGCTCGAAAGCGCGACGTGGAAAGGAGGCCGGGAGATCGCAAAGGAAAGGCGACCAGAGTCGGGTGGTCCACCAATTGAGATCGTCAGCGACGGCACCGTGTTCTAAATCTAGATAACCGAGCAGTGTTACGAAACTGGCGTGTGGGAGGAGCGAGGCACAGGGCGCATCATGTTTTCACAAATGTGACGGTGTATTGCAGCAGGATGCTGTTCTAGACACATAGGGATGATCAAGGTGAATTTGTAGGTCGACGATGCCCTTTGATGCTGGATGTGATGACTATACGAGGTGATATCAGAAGAATGCCTAGATCAACTAAATGCCCCTGTATGAGACGCGGATGCAGAGGCAAATGCTCTGGACTAGGTGTAAATATTGACATACAGATATCCCTGTGTGGAAGACGCCGGTCAGTAATGACGTCGCAGCTCTTTTGCCAGTCTCCAGGACAGGACAAAAGCAATTATTGCCCATATACCCCCGATCCTGCGCCAATGGTGAGACGTGAGACGCGTTAGGGGACTGAGGGGGGCTCACCGGAAGATTATCGCGACAGAATTCGGACCGGTTGGAGGGCCATTGGTCCCGACCTCTTGACGCGACAAGACCAGGGTGTTGTTGTCAGTAGTGGTGGTAGTAATACCTGTTGTGTTCAAACTCGGTGGCGTCTTTCCAGGATGATCTCCATGGAGCACAGATTTATGTGGCTCGAGCATGGCGAAGATGAGCGAGGTCATCCCGGTGACGAGGAACTGTGGTATGACGACAAAAATGTTTTGTATGCCCTAGTGGAAGCGAAAATGCATGAGAGAGAGCTCCCCAGGACCAGAGAGGAGATCAACAAACCAAAATAACGCCCGCCTTCGCGCCCAGATTCCTTCGGGAAGGCGTGGTAGCTCCCCCATTTTGAAGATGATCATCCTCAAACTCCGAGACATCTGCAAAGCTGCGGCGTGCGTTGAGGTTTCCCATGAGAATATCCCGGTCGCCATATCGTTCCGCTTCGTTTTCGTTACCATCATCATCCCAACTTTCTCGCGCTGCCCTCCGACCACGAGTCGCTACCGCTTCGTCGTCGTCGTCGTCGGCATCTTCTCCTTCGACTGAGAACAGTTCCTCGGTCTGTGGTAGCGGTTGGTGCGTGCTGGTATCAGCGAGAAGGATAGATTGGTCGTCAGTCAAAGTCGGCTTCGCCGGGAACGGGATCTGGTGTCGCGTGGATAGCCTCCGCAAGCTATTGGGGTCTCTATGAGCCTGTAAAACGGCCGAGGCACAGCGAGACCGACATACCAACGAGAATGGTGCCCAAAGGCCAATTGCCGAAGAAAATCCGAGGATGGTTATGAGGATTGTGGCGCCGGCAGCGCTGCTCGTAAAACTAGGGGTGGAACCATCAGTGGTGAGTTTGTCCGAAAACCGGCAGAGCCATTATGCGGAGAGTAAACTCACAAAGTGCCGAACATACAGAAGGCGAAAATTAGGTGGGATATAGCCCACAAGGTTGCTAGGTGTATTTTACGTTGCCACCATCGTTTTGGGGGATCCAACGTGCGTGGGACCCGAAGAATCGCCGTCGACGATTAAAGGGGCTAAAGCGTTGGTGAGGAGCGCAACAAAGGCAGAGAACAACTGCGCCCGGGAGCCCAAACGAGTGCCTTCCGCGTCGATGTCTCCAAGATTTCCATCGAACGCAGACGAAGGGAGTGAACGTTTGTAGAGCTCGCTAACGTACAACGTGGTGTAGAAGAAAATAGGAAACCACCCCATCGATGCACTGAATGAAACCAGAGGTAATGAGGGACGTTTATAGAGACGCGATAGGATGCTCACAAAAACTGGATTATGCACTACGGGGCAAAGTTCAGTAGGAGCCCGACTGCACACAAAGTAGTATGACGGACGATTGTACGAATTACTGAGGGTAAATTCCGCATATTTGTCCAAATATCGCTTAATTCTTGGAGGAACGACTTCTTCGTTTTACTACGAGCAAGAGGCGGGTTGGGTCATAGGGTTGCATGGGAAATAGTGCCAAGCGCACCCTGACGTGAGGAGTATACGCTCCTTCACGGAAGTGACAGTCATGAGGTGCGTTCCGATCAGGATAATGGATCCAACAACAGATAGGACTTCTAACTCGGTGCTTCCGAAGAACGGGAACAAGGACGGCAAGTCGATGCCACCGCTGTTTGGCTCAGAAAAACGGGAATGGCGCAAAAAAAGGGATGAAACTCACAAAAAAAAACCACTCACACCACCTATTCCCACCATAACCGCCGCCCAAGCGTTTCCTTTAGCTTGTTCAGCACGGGGAAGCGTGTCCACGAGAAGGGCGCGATCCACGGCCATAACTGGTAAAACCGTCGGGGTTCCAGCCAGTGCAGGAAGAATAGAGGAAGACTCACCGGCATTGATGCTGAAGTCAATACAGTATATCGACAGAACGGCGAGCCAGATGGTCAAGATGTCGTTCTGGAAAAAATCCTCAGAGTCCGCGCCAGATATTTAAAGGAGGAGACATGTATACGGCAGGTGACCCCCATGTCGTAACGATGGACGCAAAATTTCGAGTGAAACCGAGGAGAAGGAGGGCCAGGGCGCAGAGGGTTACGCCCCCGACGATGAACGGTCTTCTGCGACCGAAGCGGGACTTGGAGTTGTCGGCCATGACACCTGCATAGAAATCAGTTAACGGCGATAGTGGTAGGCGATGTTTCGGGCGAGACCAATGAGGGGCTGCATGACGAGACCAGACAGTGGTCCAGCGACGAAGACAAGGGCCATTAGGGATTTAGTGAGGCCAAGGGAGATGAGGTATGGCGACGCTACACGGCTTCTAGGTCATACGGTCGTTAGAAGATTTCACTACCGTGTTTGCTCACCGTAGGCCATCTCAACGGACCACAAGACCTGCATACCCGCGAAACCAATGGTAATGACCGGGAAACGTGCCCAAGGTGGACCGAGGACCCTGGCGACACCTGCCCACTGTGCAGTGCCGTCCAACCCCGCCTCGTCGGCCATTGGGAGGGCATTGAAGCCCGTCATGACGTGGCAATAGCGCGTCGGTGCTGAGAGGAGATGAACGGAAGTTTACGCGCTCGCTGTTGGTTTAACGCTTGTGCCTAATGAAGTATGACGTAAGGCAAGTACTAAGCTAAGTTGTACCGAGCGGCTATGATATGCTGATGAAGCTATGAAGACTGGTACTGGCATAAAAACGAATGCGACGTGATGACTGGTGGAGAGCCGAAGGAGTGCATGGGGAAAAAGAACGACGAGCTCACAAATCCAGAGAAAGCTGACAGTTAGCTTCACCACCCAAGCAACCTTCTTCCTCCTGCAACCTGTCTCTCTCCGGTGCCACCGACGAGTACAGCGACCCATCCGAATAGCGCCATGACGAATCGCATCAGCCACGCTGCATCCGCGGTCATTCCAACACCGGTCCTGAGCTGCATCGCCAAAGCGAGGTCGACCGCAGCAGCAGCGGCATTGCCCGTGCCCGCACCAGTTCGAGGTTGCTCATCAGGAACCATCATAGCCCAGGCCGGCGGCGGCAATGCGCCTTCAGCGGGCGCATCTTCATGAAGCCGGACGACCCGTCGAAGAGGTGAGGAAGTTGGAGACGGTGGAAGAGGGACAAGCCAAGGCTCCGCGACAATAGGTGGCAAATCCGATGGGACAACACGTGGAGTCGATGTGCGGGAGTCGCTGTCGATTGCATCGTGGAACTCGTCGCCGGCCACGCTTGCATCGGTGTCAATGTCCACAAGGACACCGAGGGGTGGTTCATTAACCGTGGCGGTGACGAGTGCTGGAGCCTTTTCTCGTATGATCGAACATTTCTCATTGGCGTAGCCCGATTCCACGTCTTCAAAGGATGCCTGTTTTTCTTGGCCTTCGTCCTGGGGAAGGAAACCGCGAATGAGATAGAAGGCGTATAGCACAGCGGCGATGCTGATGACAGTGTAAACGGCGAGTAGGGAAGTGAATGAAAGCCTAGTCAAGGCATGGGCCGCCTCCCACGGCGAAGGAGGAGCGGAGACCAGCACCTCGGGTCCCGACTCCTCCGCTGCGTCCACAGGAAGTTCGTCAACAACGGTGAGTTCGGCCTCAGAAGCGCCCTCGATGTCGTTCAGATGTTCCGAGCCGCCCAACATATCTCGCAATTTCTGAACTTCGGAGAGTACACCATTTTCAGTACCTTCAAGGGGAACAAGCGCCTTGACGGCACTGCCATCCAACTGAGAAAGAACAGCCTGTTGGCCCTCGTCCGAAATTAAACGAACATCGATTTCGTCTTGCGCAAAGCTGATAATGTCGACGTCGGATTGCCTGGATTATTCGATGAAAAATGTAGCGAAGGTGGACAACGATAAATTAACGAACTTTGTGCGCCCCTCAAAAATCGCTTTGACGGCGTTCTGAACTTCCACGGGTTGGGAATATTCGCTTTAGAAAGAGACATCTCAGACATGTGAATGAAGCAAGAGACGACAGGTCATAGTTCAACACGTACGAAACGGGGACTATAGGACGAGCAGGTCACGACCAGCGCCAAGAGAGAGAAGGAGACGAGGAGGGTATGCGGCATCGTAGACGTTGAGTCGCACGAACAAAGGAGTTATTTTGGGGCTGGTTGGTGACCGCAAGCCTGAGCTCGGAACCGAGCAGGTATTATCAGTAGTTGAACCACTTGCATTTGCCACGCGACGCGTAACGCGTAACTGAACTTGCTTTACTCTTACGCAATATTAATAGCCATGCGACTTTCGCGTGTCGTGTTCACACCTCCCAAGTTTGTATTCAAGTTGCGTCCAGGCGGACCAGCGTGTTGTACAAGCAGCAGCAACTATTGCTTCCGTGTTCAATTCCGGATGACGCGGGCCGGGGACATATATCCCTTTTTGGGGGCCGCGTATGCAGGCAGTGACAGCGTCGGGGAGCGTCTAATACACTTGATCATCCTCTACTCGGACCTCTTAGACAGGCATAGATCGCGTGTTCGGATCCATCTATATCATCTTCGGAGACTACCCTTTTGTGGGTACTTGACGCTTCACCTTCGCGACACAAGTGATACCAAGAGTCATACAATTCACTGTGACTAACCAATATCGCTTCTTGAGCGATGGCCACTTCAAAGGAAGCTCTGGTGTGTGGATATTAATTATCACGGCGTCTATCTGTGATGACTTGGTCCCCGACAATAGTGGGCAACGGGACGTGACGAAACGGTTGAGGTGAACCAGCGGGCTCTCATTGACAAGGTCCTGGCACGATATTCTGGCGAATTTACGGGTTAGTTCCGTTTCCCGAGTACTCCGGGTTGGACGTGACTTGGACGAAATACAGTGTTTCGTGAGCTTCTACAGAACTCAGATGATGCGGGCGCACATTCAGTCGAAATTCGTTTCGAAACTGAGAGTTATTTGTCCCGAGAGAAACGGAGTGACGTTGAGCCTGATGAATTCCTGAAAGGAGATCTCCCAAGTCTAAAAACAGCCGTGGTTCGTAGTTTTGACTGACCAGCGCGCTATTATCTGACCTCTTGTCGATATCATCACTCGTGTAGGTTCACCAATGGACATTCAAGAATAACGGATTAAGATTTAGAGACGAGGATTGGAATCGGCTCAAGAAGATTGGTGCGTGAAACCTTGAAGTCGTCGCTACCATCACCTTCATATATCATTAGCCGAGGGTAACCCCGATGAAGAGAAAATCGGTGCCTTCGGTGTGGGTGGGTCAAATCACTGTATAAAGTCAAACAATCGTTTCACAATGTACCCGCAGGCTTCTACAGCTTATTCTCGGTCACCGAGGAGCCATGGGTTACTTCGGGAGGTAAGCCAATCTTACTTTTGGCGATGTCGCGCCAATTACACTGTGCATCAGGTCAATGGATGAATTTTTATTGGAAGGACAAGAAAGATCAAGTAGGTCCATCGTTTCATATCCTTTCCGCGTCTCATGCAAACGTGTTCGTCTTAGCTATACGCTCGCCGCGGCAATGTACCAGCTCCCCCAGACCAAACTGACGATCCGTGGACTACTTTTCAAATGCCACTTAGGGAACCTGGCCCAATACCACCTGCCTTCGATTTCACTCGCTTCCTGGTTTCCTCGATCACATTCATGGCGCACCTTTCTGAGGTCAGCGTATACTTTGATGACAAGCGGCTGGTCCGCTTGTCCAAAGACGCTGGTGTGCCAAGGGAAGTCCCTATGCTAAAGGGACTCAAGAACACAAGCCCCGATAGCATGATGACTGTTAGGTCAGTCCAGACTGTCCGTGAGTCAGACTGCGACACCGTATACACACGGGCTCTTCTATATCTTTTCTTCGTCAGCCCTTCACATAGAGGCCGAAGTCGCGCGATGGGTGTACACTGTTGGATCGGAGAAGTCTTTGTCACCGGATACGCTGAGGGTTGTTTCCCACCAGGCCAGTGGATTCTTCTCGTCACTCTTCGGCGGATTCGGTGGATCTTCCTCTCCACGGAGGTCGCCAACGCCCGCGCCGGCTGCACCAAAGGAGCCGATCAACCTATTGGAGGCACCTTTATCGAGCGTTGTCTTGACGATCTTCGCTGCTAATGTCGATGTCCGGCTCGATAAAAGGATGACAGCAGAGCTGTTACGATCAACGAAGAAGAATCCTCCCAGCCGGCTACGTTACGAGTTGATATATGTGGGTTCCTTCGTTCTGATACATCCGTTTCGAGTCGGTACTTACGTTTACCTAGACGGGAAAAGACGAATATGACTCAAGCGTTAGGGCAGAGGAGAGAACGACATATGCCACTGGGAGTGTGTTTCAAGGGCTTCGGGCTGATTTGGAAGGGCAAGTCGCGCCAGTTCGGAATTAGTATCCATATTGACATATTCTACAGGACTGGATCCGCCCGTGTCTTTATCGTAAGCGTTAATCACCCCACTTATGCGAGGTGTTCATTTCTATAGGGCCATTCGACCGGGCAAACCACGGGTATCGGAGGCCATATGGCCACACGATTTATTCCCACTGTAGAACGCGAGTCTATTGATCTGGTGTACGTCCCCTCTTCAATTCTTACGTTGACGAATGATTTGACACGTTCTAGTGATCGCAATGTGGCAGGTACGCGCATTCTTCCTCATGTATGCTGTTCCTAATTCCCTGTCGCAGTTTGGAATAAGGGTCTCCTTTACGTGGGCGGTTTTCTTGCACGCTTCGCCTATGAGCAAGAAATGGAGACTATCAAGAGGCAGTGGGATGGGGCGGCAGCGGTGGATGGCCCAGGTGGATTTCCCGATGCGGAACTTCAAGCATGGCTACGAGCACGCGCACTCCATGCACTCAAATTTTTCACGTTTCATCCGTCTACACCGTCCTCCGTGGTATCTACCTCCATGGAAACCGCCTTCTTCACCTGTGCGACCACACACCCGTTCTCGATTATCTCCTCGGAGGGCGTACGTAGTGCCAGTCTGGTCCACGTGCCCGATCCCGACTTCTCCGGTTTCCTCAAGCGCCTGCCCGTGATCTCCGAGGACATCGTCAACGGTGCAAAGACTATGGTCGCCGCTCTCCGCGCCCGAGGGATGATCAAGAACATAACGTTCGTGGACGTGCTCAATGAACTTCGCTCGAGACCCCTTTCCGAGACGGAATCGGTTGCATGTCTCAAGTGGTGGATCAGTGTCCACAAGCAAGGAAACAACCCCAACCTCCTTCAAGGGCGATCGCAGCTGTTAGACGCACTCGTGTTGTCAATCAGTGGGCCACCTGAGAGAATCATGAGGCTTTCAGACACACGAACCTTCTTGAATTCTAGGACTGGTGGAGCGATCATTCCAACTGACGGGCCCCTGCCAAGCACGTTACTCCCTACAAGCGTCACCAGATCATTTGACCCAGATGTCCTGGGGACAGTCTTTCCTTGGAAGCAGCTAACCATTGTTGACTGGCTGAGGCATGTCACTGACCCAAAGGTGGCCGCTGGCAACGCGCAGTTCGACATTACACTCTCTACTTCTTGGGCAGAACGTGTCTTGTCAGTGCTCGCCAGAGCCTGGCCATCTCTGCCTAAAAGCGCACAAGAAGATGTTACCAAGATCTTGAATCCGATGCCTTGTGTCCCAACGTCTTCCGGATTGAAGTTACCGGACCAAGCCTACTTTGCTAGCGTGAACTTGTTCCGGGACCTCCCCATCGTCACCATGCCATCTGGTGTCAGTATCAAAGGCGCGCTAGAAAAGGTGCTGCAGTCACTTGGTGTACGCAAGCACGTGGAATTGCAGATCGTTTTCGACAGGTCTGTCTTGTTTCTTTTCTTGAGTCCGAGACCTTCCCAACCTGAATTTCTAGAATGATCAAAACGGGAGACTGGACCATCTACGATCTGGTCAAGTACTTGGTGTCCATTCAATCAACTCTGGCACCCCAAGAGTTTGAGCGTTTGCGTCACACGTCTGCATTTCTGAAGGAAGGCACGGAATCAGTGCCTATGAATGGTCGCAAAGTCCAGCGATACAAGGCCATGGACCTCTACGAACCGGTTGACATTTTTCGCGGACTTGGCTTGCCTGTCATTGACTGGGGTGTCGATAATCGATGGAAGCCATCATCCGATGAAGGCGAGTTATTGCAGCAGATCTAGAGGGATAACTTCGGGGTAACTTACTTATTGACTGAACAGCTAAATTCCTTATTTCTCTGGGTTTGAGACGCTCTCCCCCCTTATCGGAACTTCTAAACATTATCGCCTCCGACAATCAAGCCGTGCTTGAGAAGGCGCTGATCTTCTTTTTGGACAACTTATCCCTCAAATATTCCGATTATGACCCCATTAATTACCGAGATCTTGCTTTCGTTCCCGCAGTCCGTGGGTCGGAGAAAGTGTTGGCGAGACCATTCGAGGTAAGAGGGTCACTCATCGCGGCTTTTCCTCACCTAAATGACGCTGGACAGCTGTACGCTAACCCCGAATGGGCGGCGTTGGGTTTCCCTGTGGTGGATCCTCTACTTCCAGCCGGTGCGGCAAGCAAACTCAAACTCAACAACCACCCCCCGACCTCCGAGATTGTGACGCTTTTGGAGAGATCTCCGCCAAGAGACGAGGCAACAGCGCGCCAGTGGTTCGAGGTGTTATCCGGCCGTGTTCCAGGTACTGTCTTCCAACGGTCTCCACTTAAAAACCACGTCACCTATTGTGCTTGTAGATTTCTCTCCGAACGAGTTACGGAAACTGTCAGAGACAGCATTCGTTCCTGCCAAGTCTTCGGGGGGCAAGGGTATGATCCAGAGGTTACCACCCATCCAGTGTTACTTTGCTGGAACAGGAGGCGCCGAGCTGCATTCGAAGCTCTTTTCTTTCGTTGATTTTGGCCCGCGTGGCAATGTTTTCCTTTCAGCCTGTGGTACCAGGCAAGAGCCATCCGTGGAAGAGATCGCCCAGATCTTGCTAGCGAACCCACGGCAGTTCTACGAGCTTGCAAATGGCCGCGAAAAGTGGGTGCCGGTTTTTGTTTTTTCGAAACGTTGTCCGAGATGACCTTTTTGATTAGCTACCTTTTTGAGCTTCGCAACCTCGCGGTGAATAAGCGGCTCCTTGGAAAGGGAACGGTCGTCCGCATGAAGCGGTCAAACGTGCTTCTTGGGTCGCGGCGCGTAAAGAGAAGCGGTGCTAAATTCTCTAATGAGGGCGACGAAGACGACTGGGATCTTCTAGACGACCTACTTCAGCCCAATAAAGTGGCTGTCGCAGATGATACCAATGCATACCAACTCTTCGGTGATCGCGTCTTCTGTGCACCTCAAGAGGATATCTTGGAAGGTATTCTATTTGAAACGTTCTGCCTTTTGACCCATTCGCTCATCTATCATCAGAGCTATACCTCTTCTTGGGTTCTCCCCGTTTGAGTTCCTTAGTCAAGGAGGATTACAAGACAACCGTTGAGATTCCCTCCTCGAGGGTTGGGTTCGAAATTAGACATTTGATCTTGGAGCGGCTTCCTCTTTTCCTTCACGAGCACCCACAGTCCCGCACCAGAGTCTCGTTTAATTGGCTCAATGAGGACAATAATTTCATAGTGAAAGTGTTCGGAAAGCTGCTAGTCACCAAGGCCTTACAGCATGGGGACGTCCGCCACTCTGAGAGTCATGAGGCGTCCGCCGTCGCTAAACGGGATGGCCGGGGCCCTATTGAGCTTTGGCTTGCCGGAAACACGCAAGTGGACATGTACGAGTAAGTGTTCTCTTTAGATGGGTGGTCGCGTTTGTTTGACGTTTTTAGGGTTTCCACTTCTTTGTGTCGCCTCATCTTCGAGTCCCCCAAGGTCAACGATGCCCTCTTATTCATGACAATCCTTTCGACAGATATCAAGGCCCTCAAACGACGGGGTTATAACGGTACCCCCTGTCAAAGCGTCTCATATTCTTTGGTTCACTGATTGGATTACCTTTTTTTTTCCCCACTAGTCGACAGGATTCTGCGCCAGCAGAAGGCCGAACGTGAAGCAGCCGAAAGGGCAAGCAGAGCGTCAATGGTCTCGGACTCGGGAACTTTAGTGCAGGGTACGCTGGCCAAGACCCCGGCCACAGAAGTGAAGATCCCGCCCCCTCCGACCCAGACCGGTACAATGACAAAACCTCCTGGTACCGGCCTTGAGCAAATCCTTAAACATCCGACGTCAGCATTCAGCGATTTTAGGCGCCTTCTACGCAACGATCGGTCGAACGCCCCATCCCGACCAACTTCGCCACCCCTTGGTGACGACGCTACCCAGTCACTGGCATCAATTCTAGACGCGAGGGGCGCCTCGTCACCACCGAACCCTAGTATACCGCAGCCGAACTCAGGGCCGTCGAAAGGACAGGGACTCATCCGCGGTCCTAATTCTGGCGGCCCCGGCGTCACTCCGCTGAGTAACATCGGTGCGTTCTGCGAATCTGACGCGCCGAAACGGTAGCTCACCCTCCATTCCCACCTAGCCAACAATATCAACATGGCGATTGGAGCATGCGCGCCTGAGAGGAGCAATTTACTGAGGAACCGCGAGGAGATGCAAACGGTGAAAGAGTCGTTGGACGAGGGCTACTGTGATGTGTCCGGCCGGGCTGGGGAATTAAACCTTGTCGGCATGTGCCCAGTTCTGCTGTGTGGTGATCTTCCCTGTTTACGATTGTGGAATTTTCGCAGGTAGCATGGGCGGTGTGAAAGTCTTCGCTACGCAAGGTGCGATTTACTTCACTGGAACCAACCACCGCCATTGACCGCCAGAATCCCTCTAGACCTTCCAGAGGGCGAGTTGCTCGTTCAACGCAAACACGATGTGCTCGCCCGCTTCCTCCATGTGCTCAATCCCCTCGTAGCAATCTATAAGATCCCGCAGTCTAGCCTGCACGTTTTCGCAGATAACGAAGGGCAGCTCGTTGCTTTTAATAGAAACGGGAGCTTATTCATGAACTTACGATATTACGAGGCCTGGCGTACGTACAACCTTTTCGCGCTTGCCCGACCAGCAGCTCATCTATTTTTAGACGACCGTGATGTCCAACAAGGTGACTTTAGCAAGGCTTACATTTCCTGGTACGGTCCACTACATTTTTAGAACTTGGTTGATGACCCCTCGCGATCGACAGGTACTTCACTCTCGCTCACGAGATCGCTCACAATCTCGTCCATCCCCACAACTCTGAACACGAGTTTTACTTCTCGGCCATTTGTGAGGCATACCTTGTAGCCCTAAGCAAATTATTACCCCGTTCGTGACGTCCTACCAGACGAATGTGTACGATATGGCATCTCCAGACGTAGTCCCGGTTCGATATTACAAGTTGCGGACTTTCCTAGGTAGGATAGATTTAGCACGCAGGATAGAGTCCTGAACTTTTGACTATGTTATCTCCGTTCACGAAGGTTAGCCGGCGTGGCGTCCTGACGAGGAATGAATGACAAAAGTCTTCTCAAAGTTCGGTAAAAACGGTCTATCTCAGAGAGCTACGGACGCCACCGGTCATCGAGGCAAGGTCGACAGCGCTGAGGGTGGTTAAATTTAGATCAAATAACTTCAGTCGTGGTAGCGAACACGAAGAGAAAACGTTGCACGCAGGGTAAGGTCTATTTTTACTGTAACGAAGTTCACCGTTGCGCGTTGCGCGCCCTAGTGAGATAGGGCGTATTATGTAATATACATAGATTGGATGGACACGCAGAGCAGAGTGACGCGTCGCCACTTTTACTCCTACCAAGATGGAGTGTTCATTCGCGCTCACAGGGAAGGACTACGTCCTCGTTGCCGCGGACACTACGTCAGCACGTTCGATCGTGAAAATGAAAGTCGATGAGGACAAGATCAAGACTCTCAGCCCCCACCTTCTGATGGCCTACTCTGGAGAGTCGGGTACGTCCACGCGTTGAATGGGTCGACGAATTTTCACCCTCTTCACACCCTCACAGGTGATACTATCCAGTTCGCCGAGTTCGTGGAACGAAACATCAGACTGTATCAAATCCGTAATCTTTATCCTCTCCGCCCGCAATCTGCTGCGTCGTGGATTCGTCGATCGCTGGCGAATTCGCTTCGCTCGCGCTCACCCTACACCGTCAACTTACTTGTAGGCGGATATGACTCCGCTGAAAAGTCCCCGCACCTGTACTGGATTGATTACCTCGGTACCATGGCTTCTGTGCCGTTCGCCGCACATGGGTATGGAAGTTACTTTGCGCTCAGTTTATTAGACCGGTAAGTTTTTCTCCGTGATTGTCCCCCTCGATGGGCAAAGCTTACTGAACGTAACTAATTCTAGGTATCATAACCCTGAGGGTTCGCTGGAAGAAGGTCTTGACGTTCTCCGGCGCGCAATCAATGAGACCGCGCAGCGCTTAATTGTTGCGCCTGGAAATTATATCGTGAAGGTTGTCGATAAAGACGGAGTACGGGAGGTCAAGTTGTAATTGTGTAATAGGCAATAGACGGACAGAGTGGATCACCTTTTGATCCCTTGTACACAACGTTTTATGAGGTCCGTTGAGTGTAGGTATCGTAGAAACTGAGACCAAGTGTCGCTGTACAGTGCGGTATTACCGTAAATACACGACGAGATTGTCGCAGGAGCCACATCAACAATTCCCTACCCGGAGCTGGTAATGTATTATTTCAACGGCCTTCGTGCAGGTCGACACGGAGCTCATTTCCCCTTAATTTTGACATTCCTCTCAACCTTTGCACTGGACCCACTAGTCGGATCAGAAGTGAAAATTCGATTCATAAAGTCATCACGATCACGAGCATTCATAGTCAATTATCGATCAGTCTAGATCTTATTGCACACATGGCCCCATAAATAACAAAACACGGTCTCTGCCTAAAATAAGCTCACCGTTAGTCGCGGCCTCGTTTCCAACTATTGCCAAGGGAGCCCTCCTGCGCGGTTTCTCATCATCTTCCCCGGGACGGGACGAATCAGGTTACTACCTTCTTCAAGATGAAAGGCTTGATCTCCGCCGACTTATTGGGTACGGTGGTACTGACAAGCCCTTCCGTCAGGGCTGGTCCAGGGCTTCGTTGACACCCTGGATACGCCACGACTTATGAGAGTCATGCAGGTCAGAGTAGTTTCACCTGGCTGAACGGGGTGACCCCACACAACAAACAAAGAGCTTACGCCGCGTGGTCTTACGTCTCGCAAATGAACATGTTCGAGCGCTTCTCCATATTCGTATTCATCACCGTTGACTAACTTACCTTCCTCACCTCCGAGCGTCGATCTCCTCAACTTGTTGGTCATGATCTGATCGGATGTCGGGTTTTATTCTCCGCCGACGAGCTAGTCACATCAGTGCAACTGCTCGCCCTTGATCGAGTGAATTTACCCGTTCCTATACATTTACATTGCGTTGCGGATTCATTTCAGCACTTCCCCCACGATCCCCCACTATCGGGGCTGAACATTTTGGGATAGCCTGGGGCTGATCTCCGGACCCCACTAGCCATCTTACCTCACCCCGGACATCACCAAACCGTGGACACAGTCGACTGACCCACCATTATTTGTTCGCGAGGTTCTCCTGTGGGCGTTTCACTGGATCCCTCCAGTGGTAAGTTACTATGTCATGTCTTCCGGTGACATCGCAGAAGGCGACAAACATAAGCGCTTCTCCCTCATTGCTCACATACAAACGAGTTCGTCAGCTGTACTGCACCCCCGGAGATAGACCAAGCCGGTTTACTTCGGCGCACGCACGAAGGACTAGGTGGGGCACCTTTCCAGGCCCCGCGTAGGGTCGTTTCGCTCCAGAGTACCTATTGGGAAGAATGTCACTTTGGGTTTAAGAAATGTGCAGTATGATGACTTGAACTGTACGATAACGGGGTGTGAATCAAGTTGCTGGATGACTAGCACCGACACCACGCATTACCTCAAAATGCTCGCCAAAGGGTTCTTATACTTGGGACTGCCTCATTCGGAAGTCATACGAGTACTCATGATTCGGAGATCAAACTGGCCCAGTACAGCAGTGACCAGGTATTCGAGATTATGGTGCAACGGACCCAGTGTTATGCAAGTCTTTGAGGTTCTAAAAGGGACTATGGGACTGGTTTAGAATACGCAAGAATCATGTGGGTTGAGGGGAAGCAAAAAGGCGTTGGGCCCAACAGGGGTTCGAACCCTGGACCGCTCGCAAAGTGTAAAGCCGAATCGGCATAACCCAAAGCGAGCATCGTACCACTAGACCATTGGGCCACCGATGATGGGTTTGACAGTCGCAATATAATCCGGCGCTAAACGAGTCTCGTAACCTGTCCTCTGCTGTCATCCCGTCTAGTGCGTCGTCGACCGTCCGAGACAGCCGACGTCGAATGGACAAGTTCAAGGCACTTGAACCGGTCAAACTCCACCAGGGTTTGGGTTCTGCGTCTACCTCGCCGAGATTCGTACAAAGTCCCAGGTCAACACCCCTTATTGGGAGACTTCCATCATCGCTTCACTTGCTCATTCTTCAGTACATCCCTGTCCCCGATGTCCCAGCCTACGCGCGCACTAATCGTGCCCTCGCTCGGCTCGCTTCCTCTGAACCACTTTGGGAGCATCACTACAACCTCCTAGGCATCGACCGCCATGGGTTCGGTCCTGTTCTGGACGAATTCGAGAGTCGTGCTCGAAAGGAGGCACCAGAACAACCCCCAACCCTCACCGTAGATGTTGCAGAAGATGAATTTGGCGACTTCACATCTGGAACGGATGCCTTTGGTTTCGGTTTGGGCGGGTTTCCAACGCAGAGTGGAATTTCTACCTCTCTAGCTGAAGTGGGTAATTTCATTGGCAGCGAGACAGTGATGCACGGCACGAATGTCCTCGGCGCTACCACGTTCCGCGCGCTCTATATGCGCGCGCACAGACTCCTAAGAAATCTTGCTCCGGCCCTACTCGAACCCCCTCATCAGATCCTCGCATCCCTCTTCCCACCTACAACCGCATCAGCCCCTCCCCTCTCTCTGTTACATCGCTCCAAGACCCTTCATCTTCTCCACCTATTTCTTTTCCACCTCGAACCCCTTCGATCTGCACCTTCCTTGCTGTCCGCCCTCCGCGCCGCTTCTGACCGCTTCGATGCCGCCCTGCTCAGTGCATTCGATGTTTCGGATGGTCGGGCCGATGAGGCAGGTATGCGCGAGGCCGCGGAAGCGAGCTGGGAAATCTGGGACCCACACGAAAGCGGAAGCGGGGGGGTCGCGGAATGGGAAATGGGGCGTGTGTGGGCTGAGAAACGGGAGATTTTCTACGTCACAAGTGCACACAAGCCTCTTGACAATTTCACGTATGTTATGTGTTCGTTTACCACGTCGCCCAAAGCTGTGTGAATAACGCGAACGAAACAGTTCAGAGGGCAGTTTGAATTTTGAGGCCATGGACGCTTTCATGGGCCTTGTCCTAGACGCGCTTCGGGAGCATGGTTCCCGCGCTGTGCGCGTCTTTCCACCAGCTGCAGGTGTTCTCCTGTCTTTTACAGATCGCATCGCAACGGAAGTAGTACGTTGCTGAACCTCGTGTGAAACCCATGTACCCGCTCACCCCAGCGTGTTTCTAGGTTTCCGAATACATCGCACCTCTTCTCACTCACGCACGCTCATTGGCAAATGGTGCTTTGTTCTTGAAAGCCACAGCGGCATGTTTTAGGGAAGCTTGGCGTATAGTGGATACCCTTCTTGAACTAGCCAGTCAGCGGCATCCGCCCACCGCGGACAAGGAGGTCAGCAAGGCACAAGCTGAGGACGTCGTGTACGTGTTCCCCTCTACCCTCACGCGGAGCACGATATGTCTTCGCTTCTCATGCATGTCACGATCGATCCATGACTCACATCTTGTGATCGGTTCTGCATATTGCAGGTATAGGATGTTTGAACCCAACATGGATGAGTATCTCGATGAAGAAATAGATTCCCTGAAGCAAACATTTGGGCATACGTACCGAGATTGGGAGAAAAAGGTATCGTTTGTCCCTCCCCACAATTCGTACTCAGTCTCCTGAGCTCATCTTAGACGCTCGTTACGTGCAGACGAGTGTACATACCGATGCGTCCCCCCTGCTAGCCTCCCAACAGCCTACCTTTCTCGCCTCCTCCTCCCCCGCTCATCTGAAAAGCAGTGTCCTTTCGACTTTCACCAACCTCCTGCTCATCCCAGTTTCTATTGTCCCGCGCACGGTTGAGACCGTTTCGGGTGCCGCCGTTCATGGTATCGCGATGCTCGATCCGCGGCGTTGGGGCGGGGCAGGGCAAGTCAATGGCAACGGTTTAAAAGAGGGTTATACAAAGGGCACAGATAGTACCGCGGTCGTGCTTTGGGAGGATGAACCCGAAGACAGCCTCGAAGAGGTCACTAGCGAACCTGGCGAGGACGCTGCAGCACCTACGACCACCTCTGCGTCCCCACAGCCACCGCGACTTCGCTCCTACGACAACCTTCAACTCCTTCTTTCCCTCGATCTCACCCTCGAGTTGATACACGGTACGCGGGACTCGCTCAAGCGCGTGGAGATATTTATTGGCTATCCTGGGACCTACGGTGTTCGGGTACGGGAGACGATTGAGGAGTTGGCCACTGAAATGCTGGGCGTTCTTGGCGAACGACATGTACGAAACGGATTTGAATTGTGCGTTGATCATTCATTTCGCATGAACGAACGGACCTAGTGTTCACCGCGGGCTTGACAGGGCCATAACACAGATGCGGGCGTATCAGCCGCCTGCACTTTCGGATTCTACCTCGGATCCAGAGAGGCTGGCGTCAGCATCGACCTCGGTTGCGCCGTTAGTGCAATTCTTCGAGTTAGTTCATATCGGAGACATGATCCAGAGCATTGTTCAAGTGTACTTCGATAAAGAGCTGGTACGGTTCCCCCCCTCCTCCCGTTTTTCCGATCCACGTAATCGTCACCAAATTCATTTGACCATGCGACGATAGGCCCCTCACGTTGACCTAACGGACTTCCTAAACCCGGTTGTCAGAGAAAAGAAGCGCTTCGAGAACTTGCTCGATGATTCGGTCGCAAAAGGACTCAATGCAGGTATCGAGGTTCTGATGAGCCAGGTCAGTGATCTCTGAGGTTTTACATGGAGTAGCCGACGAGAAGTTGTTCCAGGTGGATCACATCATTACGACCCTCACCCCCCCGCGGACGTATTACCCACCGGAAGAAGCACCCCTCCTTTTGGGCCCATCTAAAGGATGCACGGAAGCTATAAAGTGTCTCGAGGAACACATACGGCTTCTTCAGGGAAACGTCAACCGGGAAGTGTTGGAAGTGTTCGAGGGCGAGGTTGGCGTGAGGCTGATCGGGTAACTAACTGGAAGTTCCTTTCGATTAGCGACTGAGACACTTCATGTTTGACACACAGGATTTTACAGAAGCACATCAAGCGCCAAATTATTTCGCTGAACGGAGGCTTTCAAGTCATTGCCGATCTGAATGCTTACCACACCTTCATTTCGTCGCTAAAAGTCAATTCGTTCTTCATTTATTTTATATATTCTTACCATCCTCGCGCTTCTTGCACGTGCATCGCTGCAGATTCAATCCTTAACATCAGATTTTGCAAATCTCAAGATGCTCGGCCATGTATTCATTGTGGAAGACGCGAAAGACCTCGCGCAAATCGTCCGTGACGTGACACGTTACGGGGGGGCGTATCGTCCCGAGGTGGGCAACCGCGCTTGATGATGTGTTACTGCGGTTCACGTCGCTCACCTTTCAGGACATCTATGAATTCATACAGCGGCGCAGCGACTGGAAGAAGATCGAGAAGGTTGTTGATAAGACGATGTACAATCTGAACCTTAGAGAAGACTGTATCATTTCCTGAACCTTCATGAATGATACTTCGCCTCACGCTTTGAAAAATCTTTGTCGTACATTACGACCGCCGCAATTTCCCGCCAGATTCGGAATTGCCATGCGCGGATCCAAGGGTATTGGTTCACACGGAAATAACCAGGCAATACGGAAGTACGTGTCACCTGCGTGAGGCGCCATTTCACGGCGCTTAGTTCGTAACGTCACGGTTTTGGTTCTCCCGAGTTGTTGGGATCACAGGTGGTGCCTCCAACATAAGGCATCTAGCCCTTGTTCTAGAAGCGTGATATCTGGTGTGTGAATCCCACTATTCTATGTTGATCTGACTTACGCATTCGTGCGACTCACGTCATGGAGGCTTGCGATCGACAAGAAAGTCCGACATCATTTCCCTTCGACTGACGAGAACTTGGGGGTTTGGCCCCAGTAACCTTCCCCCGGCACATGTGATACAAGGCTTAAAGGACAGCGTGAGGAAATCTTGTTTGCGACGCATCTACAGTCTACCTCCAAGCAACTGTGTTTCTTGGCCTTCCCGCGGTTCACGTTCAGCCTTGAGGACGGGGACCCGGGCGATCTCCACGGATGTGGACGTGGGATTGCGGACCCAATTCCAGGCTCCTTCCCATACTACGCTGGTTGTGTGAAGCGGGCTTCAATAAGCTTCAATAACGGACATACAGCTTATGTATGCGTCCCAATCTGGGTAAGAAAATTTTATCCCTCGAAAGAGCGAAGAGCCATGGGGGGCAGCTGATGCACCCCGCACTTTCAAAAGTCTCCGCACGCTGAAATGAACACCAAGTTGTTTGTGTACAGTCATGGGGTCTCTGTTTTACCCCCCGCAAGGTATTTCGGACGAAAAATGAACTGGTGGTAATTCTGCGGCCGAGTGTGTCATCGTTTTCCACCGGGATAGGCAGGGGCGTGCGCCCAGTAATACTCTCGTGCTGTATAAGTGATCGGCATGATGACCACGATGCAGGCGTTCAGCAGCGCTACTGCGGACACCACAGGTATTCTATATGACTTGGCACCGCTGATATTTTAATCAGTATCAGCGTGAATTAACAACACTCCACACCATTACAACTACAACTATGCTGTGACGAAGCGGATATTATCCCTACTCCGCATAGATGACGAAGAAGGATCGGCGCGTGTGGAGTTCGTGTTTTTTATTCTTTTCTCTGTGGATACCTTGCGGACGACCTCGTTTGAAACGTAAGCATACAATGCGATGTTCCTTCGAATATGGTATGTAGGCTGCGTGTTTGTACCACGACTGTATGCATGCATGCATGCATGTATGTATAATAGCGCTATGGGTCGCGTGGGTGAGCTTCGCTAGCGATGTATTTCATGCATATATATTCGTTTCGTCGGAATCGAAGGCGAACCGAAGACAGGTGATACACGCATACGCACAACGTGTCCACCGACCACTGGCGGCAGGCGTTCATTTTGCGTGCACAGATCGGCTGATGAGATCCAACGAGCGGCGATCACTTGCGGAGAATGCTCCCCAGCAGACGGCCGCCCGACAAAGCCGACATTTCAAAGGACCCGTACAGCTGACTTTGAAAAGGCGCCAAAGCGTCGATGCCCTCGAACGGGGGACCGGCGACCAAACAAACAGCGAGACTGAATTGGAAGGATTTTCGCCTTCGAGCAACCTTATATGTAAACATGTAAACGACAGAAAAGGGGCGTGACTCGGCGATGGCCCCAGGGGTTGTGGCGATACGATACGATGCGATGCGATGCGAATCGATGCGATGTGATGCGATGCGTCGACCTCTCTCGACAGGACGCCCGCTCTTGCATTGTACGAGCGTGCGTGCATGCGTGCTTGTGTGCGCGCTTTCGGAGTTAACATGAACGTTGAGGAGCGACGGCACGTGCTTGTTTCTCTTTTCGGCGCTGGCCCCATGTGAAAAGCGGGCAGGGAAGCAAACGCGGAAGCAAACCGTCTCGCTCACATCCGGATTTCACTCTGCTCTCGTGAAGGAGAAGGCATTTCCGGTGGACGTTCACGCGGCGGCGCTTGGCCGTACCATTCGGACGGGCGGGTGATGGTTCACGATCCGACCCTCCTGAATGGACCAGAATATCACGCAGTTCGAGCGCCGTACTCTCGTACAGCAGTGGTGGAGAGAAAAAGTATCCGCAGTTGGGATGCCCGAGGGGGGAAAGGGGGAACAAAGCATATATGTGGCAAAAATGGTGCCGGTTGCCGGGAAGGGCGTCAACGTGGGATGGGCCATCATCGGCGTCAGCGCAAATCCTTGGGTGCATCATCTCCAGATCCGATCAGCGCAATGGCTTCTGAGTGACCAACGAGTTGTGCCCACTTAAAGGGTTTGCTCAGCCCACCCGTGACCGGTGCGGCGGACCTCGCTTGCCAGTGCGGGAACCGGCCCTCCCGCGGTGATCTGGTTTGAACAGAACAGACTGCCGACTCGAACTGCCGCAGTAGCCTGACGAAGCTTCAGCTGACGAGCGTCAAACGCCCATTTTTTATTTTTCGTTATTTCGTTTTCGTATATCTTCTTTACCCAAATGACGCGGGCTGTTCCGCCGGCCTCATGTCGCATCCGCGTAGAACTTTCGTGGAAAACGCCACGCCAGCGGGTACCCTCTGGGCAATTATAATACCTCCTTCGATCTCAGGGCGTTCGCAGATCCCTCGCTCCCTCTATAATAGCCCGAGGCTCCTTTCTCCAACATTCCTCCTCCCTCAGCTCTCCCCCTCTCCACTCTATCTCATGGATCGTCCTTCCGAATCGTCGCGCCGTCCGTCTGTCTCTTTGCCCGGCATCCGCACGCTATTTCCCGGTATCATCTGGGCAACGCATTTTATCCCAGCCAGTGCTCATCTACCCCACTAGATCATCTTTTGGCTACCGACGGCAGAATTTGTCCCCCTCAGTCAAATACACATGCTCGATCATATCCCGTACGTCATGTTACGCTACCGTACACCATAAATCTGAAATTCCGACATAAATTCATAGGAACAGTCGGTTCGTCCGCTACCCGGCAGCGACCACCCCAACTCGACGATCCTCACGCGAACCCATCCCAGTCCTTATGAGAGACGAGTGCCAATACCGCCTCCCTCCGATGGTTACCGCCACGTGATACCGCCTTCTCCTCTGGGATGCACTTCGACCGCCGAACCATCCTATGCGTCTTCTCGCTCCCCGTTCCAACCTATCAGACATCCGACTTCTCCTTCTCAACCATCTCAGGAAATCCCCCGACTTCACCCCGTGGGTTCTGCACCGTTGTTACCTCGCCCGGCTTCGCCTTCCTCGACAATATCAGAAACTGAGAGTCCGAGATCAGAGACGTCGTCCCAGGGCGACCTCAGCGCAGACGATAGCCTCCCCCCACTCCCTGCTGACAAGCAGTCGGACAGTGGGCGAAGACACGCTTGCCCGCATTGCGCCAAACGTTTCAACCGTCCCAGCAGCCTTGCTATTCACGTAAACACACACACGGGCGATAAGCGTAAGCTCATTTTAGAGGGCTTCCATTTGACCCGCTCACTTACCTTCCCCTCCCATCTCTAAGCATTCAAATGTCCGTTCCCAAATTGTGGAAGAGAGTTCAACGTCAACTCAAATATGCGCCGTCACTACAGGAAACATCTCACTGCAACGGCTCCCCAGGCACCCAGACCGGGGTCGTTCTATTCGCCTCAGGGATCTCCTGGCCTCGGCATACAGATCATTCGATATCACGACCATCAATCAGAAACTCGCTCCTCGGACGTGGGTGGAGTCGCACCCATTGATTCCCCTGATCCCAGGAACCCCCGCTCAGCGAACGCACGGTGGCGAGCTCTGTAAGAGCTGCATTGCGCCTTCCTGCGTGCGGCATAGGTCTCGAACTGTTAAGTCGAGTGGACCGTTTGTGCCTCTTTGTTAGTTCTGTTCTGGACTCACTCATGTACTCCGGAATCGCCGTTACGTCTCACTATCTCTCTAAACCATCTCTCTGCTTCAGGCGCGTCGCGTTTTTCCACCACATTTAAATATTTGTGACTCCTGGAAATTTGCGACTGCGGACCCACCCAACGTCTTGAAGCTGAGAAATAGTATCGTCGACATTTTCTTTTCTTTACGGCTCAAAATGACGGGTCAATGAACAGCCGCATTGTCATTCTCCGATTTGAAGGGAGTGGCACGGCGTAGGCATGGCGCTACTCAAATCTGGCTAGACCTGCCCCAGAAGTTGGAGGGGCGACATTTCGTCTCGCAGCTGTTGGCGTCCTGTCTTTCGGCAGTAGAGGGCAAGGAAGCACCTTGGAAGAACTCCCTAATTACGCCGCATGCTCCGGGATGCTACGTGGCCCCTCCCAGTGCTGGCAGTACGCCAGTTGACCTGGGCCAGAATCACGCGAAGCAAGGGTCGCTTTCTTGACGACCTACATACGTGGGGACGCACGACCAAACACACGCAGATATATTCAGTGGATCGATCCGATTCTCGTTATGGAAGGCTTGAAACCCCCTGAGGGGGGACGCAGTAGATATTCACTTTGGCCAAGTACCTCGGGTGCTCGGTGCATGGCACCAAGCTCCGGGATTCACGTTCTGATTGATGAAGCCGAAAAATTTACTGGTTGGCCTCGCGTTGGACGTCTTCGATCTCGTAGCTAACGAAATGCATTGTATCCATGCTTGGTGGAGTTACGCTGCAGAAGAGGGGAAGGGTATACGTATTTGCCGGATACCAAGTCTGACATGCATTCGATTGTCAAGCAGGCAACATCGTGGTCTCACGTATCTATGTATGCACGCGCCCCACGCTACGTTGCCATTCCACTCGTGTTCTCACCGTAACCGACTTACGAAATGTGGAGCCCAAAGGGAAGGGGGGAAGGAGGGTGACGAGAAAGGGGAAGGGGGGGAGGGAGAACTCTGTCCCAGTGTGCACGTGTGATTGCAAGACGGGCCGGAGGGGAAGGATAATTATGTTGGGTCATATCGGGAAAGTGAACTACGGTGGTGGTTAATACGACTGGATGTGGCGCTTCGTCACAGTTACTAGACGGGGGTCTGGTTGGGGGTCTGGCCGCCGCACTGGCCGCCGTACATGCTTTCATTATTATTGACCCCCCGGCATGCCTTGACCACGGTGACTGTAGTGGTTTTGGTTCCGTTTCGCCGTTTGCCGCCTTGAGCCCCCTCGGCAAGAACAGAACAGCAGTAGCAAGCATCCATCCAGCGTCGTCGTTAATACGCATCACGTGTAGCAAGCCAGGCGTCGTCGTGACGCAACGAGCCGATGGACGCTCTTGGGCCGCACGAGTAAACGCACAACAAGTGTGTGTCTATTGGGTCTTACCCAATCAAACCCGGTCCGCCTATTAAAGTCGTCGTCGGAAGAGAGGCGGCGATTGCGATTGAGTAACTGACGCTACGGCGCCTTGAGTTTACACCTTACCGCCTACTTCCGATCGCCCGACCTGGCAAAGAGAAATCCTCTTTTCGCATCACGCCGCCCGGACACTGCCTGCCACTGTGGACCTTCCAGTCGATGGCATGCCCTGATCCGTACACGCCCATGTTCGTGGTTGTCCCCAACTACGACACCGCGCGCACGGATGCCGTATTCGAGGAGCTGATCGCGTCCCTCCGGTAGTCACACACACAGAGACCATCGCGAACGGTAACGGCATCCATCCCTACCGCTACGGGGGGTGTCAGGCGATATAGTAGCCCTGATTCGCGTTTCCAGGCCCTCGTGACGAAGGGAAGTCCAAAGAGTGGGCGGCGGCGATGGGCGGCGAACGTGAAAGAAAGAATGATGACTGGACAGGCAGTCAAACAAACAAGCTGAACCAGCTTCAGCCTCCGTCGCCACACACACAGAATTCGGACGCGAACAATACACAAATTCGCGTTGCAACAAATTGCGTGCATGTGGCTGAACGCTCGCTCTCTGTTACTGTAGGGGTTCTCGGCAGCGCGGCAGCGCTCATTCACACTGCTGCTTCTGCGTCGCCGAGCCGCTCGAACCTCCCCGCCGCCCTCCTTCGGTGCATCGTCCCCTCGTTCTGGCCCCTTCATCTCGTCACCGTTCGGGACCATGGCACGAGACCCACCTTGTCCTCCGCTGTGGTGGCGGTCGCAGCCCCTGATGGCACCATTCTCCGGCTTAATCCCGCACATGGGCAACGCAGAACGCGTAATACAGCACTACCCTCTGACACCCTGTTCCCGTTTTTCGGTGATAAGCCAACCAACCGTCAAACCCTGTTTTTTTCGCACTCCTTCCTTGGGGCTCTCTGAACCTTATGCACAAAAACCTAGCTACTTGCCGGACTATCACTCGGCACGCACCACGGGAAGAAGAGCAGCAAAGCACGCGCGATTCTTGTTTTGACAGATATAGGTCTCTTTGCCTCTTTTTTGGGTCGGGCTTGCTACCTTTGGTTTTGTGGGCCGATCTGCCTACCGCTAACTTAGCGACGGACTCCATCTACCCCACCCTGGCCGTGTCAAGTTATGTGCTCTCTCTCGATTTACTGTTGATATCGCATCCCGTTCGCCGACTCGAGCTCGAGGGAAGAACGCCCCCAATCGGATGCTAGAGTTGAATGAAGTCCTTCACGAAACATAAGACTTGTACGTACACTCTAGTCCGTTCATTCATTCACTGTACATCCATAGGGCCCATAGGACGGCCGCGGACAAAATAAATAAATACAAAAACAAGCGGTCATCTTCGTGATAATGATGGCGGTTCTTTTGTCTTGCCCACCCCCGCCTAATACGGCTTCTTGCCTGGACTCTTATGCAGAAGCTCTGGGCTCGCGAACCAATTTTTTTCCATACTTCAGTTAAAGCGGGGAAGAAGAAGGCCTAGGTGGCCACCGCGACCGTCAATTGATTCCGTCGTCGTCGTCGTCGCGCAACGGTCACGTTTAAGCGGATGAAAGGAATCCGGGAAATGCCATCGGGCTCCGAAGCCCGTCCGTGTGAGACTTGGTCAGAATTAAATGCTATCGACGTGCTCGCCCCACCTCGCACCCTCCCGTTTGGCGAGAATCGCGTCTGGGAGACGCATCCAAACGCAACATTTATGTAATGCGATGGTCTGTGGGGAAGTCGCACTTCCTCTCAGAGGGGTCGTTAGATTACGCCGCTTCCTTCAAGCCATAGTTTTATGTTGCTTCTCGGGGAGACCAAGCGTAATAGAATGGGCAACTTCCTTGGGCCCAGCGCCCAGATGGGAACCCTTCGCTGCATGGGATTCTCGATTTCCGTTTCCCTTCTTCCCCCTTTTTTCTTTTACAAGCCACCCACTCCAACGCCCTGGAACGCCTCCACTTACCAGAACCTCCATGAAAAAAATTAATAAGCCAGACCCTTGCTTGAATGCCGAAGTCGATCAGTGTTTGGCGACAGTGCTCGCGTTGGGCCATACGGAACTCCTCGGCTTTCGGACCGTTTCGTGGGGGGTACCGCACCCATCGAAATCCCCCCGCCCGCTCGACGTTCGTCTTTGACGCCAAGCAGCTGATATATGGGCGTAACTACACAACCCAAAGTAGGGGTTAGAAAAATAAAAATAAAACCCGGGCCGATCACGCGCGGATCGTTTCGGCGCAAATCCGTGCTGATCCTTTGGGTCAATGCCTTTTGCTGCGTGCTTTCGCTTTAGGCTTTTGTGGGGTACCCTCCACCAATACGATCGGCCTTTTCGCTTGTGGTTGGGTGGAGCTGCTCGCGATCGTCGTCATCGTCGCTTCCGCTTCGACCTTGGCGGGCGGCGCGTTTGACCCATTGCGGCGCCGACCTTTGAATACCTTGGACATGCTCACTTCGCGTTGCAGCACCTTGCGCGTCCTCGGCTCGGCGCGGCGCATGTCGGCTTCTTGTTCCAGGGAGACAGAGAGAGAACGCGAGCGTGATGGCACCGGGTTACGTGTCGATTTGACGTGCGATTCGGGGAGCGGCGGCGACTCGGCTCGGACGGTCTGTGGTTGTTCACGTCCATCGGAGTCCCCCTCGTCCTCCGACGATGACGTCCACTGGGGGATCCGGAAGAGTTTCCTACGCATGAGCTTGTATGGTTCGGGCAGTTTCTGAGCGAACCTGACAAACAAAAAAACATAAAGTCATTGGGAATGTAGAAGTGTGGGTCCCACTCACGCGGGCTGCACCACGTCGTCGCAGAACGCTTGCGTCCAGTCGCGCACTGTTTTAGTTCCGTCCGCGCTGGCTTCCGCGTCCGGCAGCGCCATCTGCCAGAGGACCAGCCTGTCCATGAGTCCCTCGAGGCGATCTTCGAGAATGCTCCTAGGCGTGGCCTCCACTCTGTCGCCACCGCCGTCATCGTCGCCGCCCGAGGATTGCCGCTGAGCAGCAGCCCTCCGCCTCTTCTGTGCATGGGACGACCGCATGGGGACGGGTCGCGCGGGGATGCAGGGGCATTTGCCGTGCAGGGACAGCTTGAGCAGATGCAGCAGGATCTGTATTTGCACCCTACAAAGGCGTCGGTGACACGCCAATACATAAACGAAACCGTGCCTTACTCTCGCTTCTCGATCCCAGATAGCCAGCGCTTCTTGTCGTCCAGGGAGTCGCAGGCACGCTCGCCGGACTCGGACTGGTCCTCGCGTAGCAGTGCGTAGCGTTCCAGAACGAAGAGCATGATGGACGCCTCTAGGTCTGCGCCGCTGGACGCGTGCGCGTGTGAGGAGGCAACGGCGACGACGCGCGGGAGCAGGCGTTCCTGGTATTTATATGTGCACCAATTCCCGGTGAGCAGGATGTCGTCGAGCGCGGCGTGCAGCGGGTGCGCGTCGTCGTCTGGCGATGATGATGTGGAATGCGGCCTGGCGAGCAGTTGCATCATGTGGACGAATTGACCCAGCGGCATCGTGGACTAGTGGACGGCCAAATCATTTAGAAAAGTGTGGCTCGCGAGATGAGAATTGCGCGAACCTCTGGGAGCCAAAGGAACTGCAAGTAGAGCTCGCGCGTTCTCTCGCTGAGGGTCGCGGTAGAGCGGCCATCATATGCAGGCTCGAAAGGCGAGGCATGTTGGAAGAGAGTGGACTCTTGGTTGTGGTTCCATTTGACGGGGCCGCTCGTTGAAAGCGACGCGTACATCGTTCGTCCATCACTAAACGCCCAATTGCTCGTTGAAGAGGCCTCACTTTCAACGGCCCGGGCCACGGGCAACCCGCTCATGTGACCGCGACCGGTACTCGACGATGACGGTGATCAATACACCGTCCTTCCCAGAAAAGAAACCAAACCCTTCTCTCGACTGATTGGAACCAGGAGACATCAGGCAAGGCACGTATTAAACGAAGGGCTACTACTACTATCGCCAGCGCCGCCGTTCGGAGGCACGTCTTTGGGCATGTCACATTCTAAAAAGCACCATCCATCTCACACAGCACAGGCACTTATCCATCCATCCAGGCGAACCCGTGACTCCCGGGTTGTCATGCGTGTGTATGCAAATGGCTACCGGGGAATCTCCAGGACCGTATGGCGGTGATGATCTCCACACGGGGATCAGGGGGGAAGCACCGCACTGGCGAACTTTGAAGCGAGCAGCGCAAATCGTCCTTCAAATTTTTTTTCTCGACGGAACAACTCGACAATGTTCGCGTACAATCATACGCCGAGTGATGGAAACAGGCATGAAAAAAAAAGGCTATCCTTTTTTTTTTCTCGTCATTCCTCCGCGGACCTGGAGTCGGTCACCGTGCTTACTCCGACGGTAAAAGCCTACCTCCTTCACTGTGATTCGCATAACACAATCACCGATTTGCCCTTGTGCACATCCGGGTCAGGTCATTACCATTCGCATGAAAGCTGCCATGTGGGTAATAACAATACCATTCGCGATGCGAGACTCGCGTGCAGCAAGAAGTCGAACTAAGTGAGGTCACAGGATTCTTCGCGCTCACTCACATAAATGAAGTACTTCCGCGTTCACAAAAGAGTCCGCGATTCTTGATAGCCATTCGCTTGCATGCACAAAGGCACGATTGAAGATTTCAGCGCCATATTCAATATATCCATTGAGAGACATGGCTCTTCCCCATACCGACCTGATAACTTTACCACCAAGTAGTAGTGTACACCCACAACAATAAACGTTAGGAGAAAACGGGTATAAGGCACGATGAAAAAAGACCGTCTGACGACAACCAGGAGATGAAGGACGAATGGAAATCTACGGGGTAAATGAAATGGAGGATTTTTCCTTGGAGGGAACGTGGGTAGGTAGGTGAAGGTGAGGGTAACTAATATGCACACAGCACGTAACAGTAGGCGAAAATTATACAAGGAATGGAGTGTATGATATCGTCCTAGGACATGAGATGGGATGCTTTGAAAGAGGGTATTACAGTATAAATTGGCTTGAAAGTTCGTGTCGAAGGCGAAAAAAAAGATCACTGAGCTGAAGTCTGCTCACGAAGCTACCGAACTAGTCCTCTCAGACGGCATGCGCAGCCGACTTTGGGCTTGAACGTCCGCAGCAGCACGGGTTAGACTTGTGGAACTCTTCTTGTAAACCATACCGGTCCCTGTCCTTGGGCGTAGTCGCGGCTCACCGGGTTCCAAGAACGAGAGGTCCATGGACTCTGATCTCGAAAAGCCTGGTGATCTCATAGAACCAAAAGGACGGACACTGTAGCGTTGACCGGGCGATACCGATGGAGATGGGCCGGACAAAGCACGGGCGCGTTGCTGGTCGTGTATCTGGCGGTTGTAGTTGAGTAACAGACCTTGCTTGGACGCTGGTTCGCCGGGCTCAATGACAGCCCCGAGGGAGGCAGAGAGCTGAAGGGGGCGAGGGGTACTTCGGGAGGCGCGAGGAGTTCGTGCTGTGTAGAAGTGTTGTACTCTAGGAGTGTTCGAGGACACGACCACTGGATCGGACAATTCATACCGAGGAGAAATCGGTCGATTCGATAGTGGAGCGCCTAGTTTCGAGGTAAGGTTCTTCGCGTCTGAGAAGGATTCTGGGGGCCGTAAACTCGCAATCGACGGGCCCCGGGACAAGGGAAGGGGTGGGAGATTCTTGTCACGGTCCCATAGTCTGACAGGGGCACTATGTGGAGACATCAGGTCGGACACGTCGGGGGTAATCGGCCCAGATAAGCTCTGGGTGGATGAGCTCGATGGGGTTCTCACTTGATCATTGGATTGAGAGTCTGAATAACTGTCCACACGGTATGAGGGTTCCGAAAACCGTGCCTGAGATGGGGATTCTGGGGAGTCATGTTCGGGAATGCTGACGGACAGTGTTGAGGCAGCAGCCCGGTTACGCTTTTGCCACGATGTTGGTGGAACAACCGTACGTCTTAGATTTTGGGTTGAGATTGATGGATGACCTTTTGCACCACTTGAGAAGGAACGTGAAAGAGGGTGGGGATGTGAGCGAGAGGTGCGTGGGCCAGTCTTGACTGATGTGGCGGATGATTGGCGAGAGAGAGAAAGATTCGAAAGACGTTTGGTTAGAGGGGATGGCGCGTCTTCATCCTCACTGCGTGAAGCACGGAAACAAAGAAACGATCAGGGGACAATGGCAACGAAATGCGCATTAGCTCACCTGTCACTCCATCCTAGACCAGTCGTCAGCCCAATACCGCCGCGCAAAAGGCGACCATCACGGTGGCGAACCCTGCGGCGAATCGTGTCACGCTCGTCCTTGAAAATACCTGATTTGGGTGTCACTGCAAAATTGTAAAAAAAAAACAGACTTTACGTCAACCGGTTAAGCGTCGCTTACCTGCCGATACTGTGCTCCCAGGTCGGTTGCCATCCGTGGAAACCAAGAGAGAATCAGCCCGAGTATTCTGAGGCAGTAATTTTGAGTGAGGTGAAAGCATCCCATCTCGCAGCATGAGATTTCTGTTGTCAGTTGCAGTGAGAAAAGTTGCGAGTGCAAAAACAAAAAAAAAAGCGACGCACGGCAGAGATGTATGTAAATCAATACTCGAATCAGATTCGCCGGCGGCGTCCTCTTCGTCGGCTACACTCGGAAAGCCACCATCACCACCATCAATGACGACACCGTAATCTTGTTCCACAAAAGAGTCGTCGTTCCACAACCCGTCATCATCACCAGCCCTATTGGCGTAGGCCAATAAACTCCGTGATGCGAGGGTTGCGCTGCCCTCGCTCTGACGGCGAGCGGATTCGTCAGGGAGAGAAAAGAGAGACAATCTCCCCATGGCGCTAGTACGGCGCGAGCCGGGCAAGGACTTGGGTGGCCGCGGCCGGGATTGAGACCGTGATTTAGAACGCGAGGATGTCTCAGAACGTCGCCTCGGACGGGGTGTTGCCGCAATGAATGTCGCAATATCGGGGCTGGAAGCACGGTCGGTCCGATCTGGTCGGGGAATTGCTGGAAATGTGGGGGGTTCGTGGTCGGGACCACCAGAAGAAGTTCGGGTCCGATGACGCCGGATTAGGGAAGGAGTGCGCTCTTGATTGTCACCGCCAGTAGGACTACTGCTTCGCCGGGCCTGTGACACAGCCTGACGGACGCGCAGTTTGTGCGTGGAACTTTTTGATCGTGCCGCACGCATTTGTACGTGTAAAACGTGGGCTTGGGAATCCAGATCGGTAGTGTCATCGTCCAGTAAGGCAGGGAGGTCGCGCATGTCGATTGACGAAATGGGATCGTTATGGAGAGGCCCATGACCAGGATATGGTAGTGGTGAAGGAGTAGCGCGGGGGATATCAGCGAGAGAAGTATGAGTGAGAACGTGTTCAACGGGATCGACAGTGAAGAATTCATCGTCCTCTAGGATCGCAGGGTTTACCGCCACTGAGACAGGGGGGGATTTCGAGTGGTCGGGGTTGGGGGCACGAGTGGTAACATATGACGGGAGGGGAACGGAGAGAGAGCCATTAGAAGACGGGGGAGAGCGGACAGAGTTCGTCGAGGTAGACGTGACGGAGCCAGTCCGTTGACGACCTGAGGGTTGTGTGGTCACGACTGTCGGGGCGGGGACAGGAGACGGGCCACTGCTACCGCTTGCAACGCTGACAATGGACTCTCTCACTGAGGAAGCCCTAGAGGAAGTGGATGAACGAGATGCACGGGTAGCGGCAGTGATGTGAAAAAGATCCTGTTCAGAGAGGGGGGACGGTCCAGGAATCGGGGGAAGGGGGAGGGACGGTGGAAGTGATGGCGGTGGATTGTGCAACGACGAGGATGGGGTGGAGATGTTCTGCGGAATGTAGGACGGGGGGGCGGGGAACTCGTTGAGAAGGACCGGGACAGAAGACAAAGTCATGGTAAGGAGAAGAGAAACGGGCGAATGTATGCAGCGCGGGCTCCAAGAGGGAACAAAAGGGAAAACATAAAGTGAACAAGACAACTTAAATGGAAGACGGAGGGTGAGGTTAGACTAGGACGGTCTAGTTAATCACCTCTCCGAACCGCAAATTACCCAAACGACGGCTCAATTCTGTCGCGCAGCCTGATGACCACATGTTGCGCTGCATACTACTGATGGCTGCCAAAATGGGCACTTGAGTTCACCCTGCGATCCCGCATGGGTCTCGATCTTCGTATTATATTGGAAATTTATTTATTCACCATTCTTCAGCCGAGTAGCGACCGCATCGTCTCGCGTTCTTTAAATTCCGTCACCTCAAAAGATCCTCATCAAAAATAACTATCCTAAGTTGGTGCCTCTCCGTCTTTCCCCAGGGTTGTGGACATGGTTGTGGATCTGTGGTGCGGCAGCGGCGCGACGAGACAAGATGTGTCGTATTAAGTCGCGGACCAGTACGTGACTTTTTCCCACGACTCGGGAGGAAACGTGTCAGCGACCGGTGTCAGCGTCGGCAACAACACTCCTTGACCAAGACGAACAGCGGTCAGTGATCCCTTCTCGTTTCAAGACGTTATGCTGACTTTTCACAGTCTTTTCCCTCCACCATGATGAGCCATGACACCCTGTACTCTCTCGCCAATGCTCTTGGTGTTCTTTCTATGGTCACCGTCGTCATATACCACTTCATCGCAGTGAACGCTAAATACGTCACGCGGGGTGCTGCTACCTAGCCTCCAACGTTGATTCCGTGGATGTGCGCCAGTCATATTTTGTTTCTACGAGGCAGCTTAACTGATGCTCGTCCAGTGACTACCTCCCTAAATACTTTACTTTGCGAGAGGTCGACAGCGTTTTGTCTACCCTTTAGTGCCCATAAGCGCAGCGTGTTACCAAGGGCCGTGTATGGTTCCCACGATCCTGCAATATATACTTTTCTTGCAACGTAACTTAGTCTCACCCAACCACAACACTACGAGGCGCCCGCCCCTTTGATATAGCGATTCCCGAACACCGGTCTATCACAGAACCCCGTGTTCGTCGTCCCTGGTTGCCCTCCACAACCGCTCCACATCCTGGTGCTACAGTAATTCACTGTCGGGGGAATCGGCGGGTGCTAAGTTGTGCCTCGTCACCGCGTTTACTGAAAACACCCCAAAATGGGTCCCTAAGGAACTGGGAAGCATTTATGATACCGACAGGGATCCGTGAGGCACATCAAAGCCACTGGTGCTAAGTTGACTGCGTAATAGAGTCTATATTGTGTGTGCCTATCCGGCAGGCCGTCTCACGACCTGCGCCACAGAATGTCAACGTCATTTGAATCTGGCAGATATTCCGCAGAGCAACCAACCCCCTCGATCATGTCATCAGGACACGTTAGCACGACGCGAATGGTCCCCTGACGGGTACAATATTACACTCCCGTCTTGCCATGGTCCGTAAGCAAAGCAATGGGAACACCATGCTATATTGTCAAAGCCATCGTGACCACCCGGACTGCGTCCAACCCTTCTCAAAAGCATCCTGGGAAAACGTCGTCGTCGCCCACTGCCGAGCTCGTGCGCGGATAGACCGTCGTTCCTCCTCCGACATCACCATTACTTCGTGCACCGCCTGAGCGAAACTCTCCGGATCTTTCGCATGGAAACCTGCAGTTTCTCATCAACACATGTACTGGCAATAAAAAAAGGAAAATATGTTCACCAGTGCGCAGGCCGTCGACTGGCACCACAATATCGCGTAGAGGTCCACCTGACGCGTGCACGACAGGTATCACGCCCGCAGCCTAGGTCATGGCAACACCGTCAGCCAATTTTGGCCGAACTAATATGATAATTTTTTTTTTTTACCATGAACTCCACGACATTGATTCCGAAGTGCTCGTCCACCATCGTGTTCAGTCCAACGCTGGCGTGGCCAAGAAGCTCTAAAATGCGTGGATACGGTGCGTTTACCACAAATTCTACGTGATCCTGTGTTATCTAGATTAGCCAAAAGAAGCAGAAATGAAAGAAAGCTTGCGTACCGAGACATGAAGGGTGTCCGCAAGCGCTTTCAGGTCATCGACACGCGCAGAATCCCCCTCGTTCCGTACTCCTCCGGCGAGCAAGAGGCGCACAACCTGGCGGTGCTCGGGATAGCGCTGCAGTAGTGCGGCCATCATGCGAATCTGTGCTGCGTGGTCCTTTTCTGGCCTTTCCTCCTGATAAGTATACAGAAGGAGAAAACTAAATGAAGGAAAAGCATGCCTGAACTGAGCAAGACTCAATAGGAGCGACGGGCGCCCATCGAGCGGAAATTGGGACAGGGCCAGCGTGTTGCAAGGCGGGTAGACGATCGCTGCTCGCCTGGGTGCAGCGTGGGCACGAGCAGGAGATGACGATGTGAGTGCGCGAAGAATGGAAAGGGCCAGGCCACCAATGAAAGTGAGAGGTAGATGTATGAAATCGAGGAGTGGATCAGAATGTGCGAGTATTGCGTCGACATGATTTTTTGTCCAGGAAGAGTTGACCATCAGAAACGACGAACTGCGGAGAGCAAGCGCGTAGTGATACATGAAGAGACGATAATACCTACCAGAAATGAGACAGTCACGATAAGAAGATGCGCGTTGCATAGACTCACATTAGCTTGCCGCGGCTCAGAAGTGTAGAAGATGAGATTGCGTCCGAATTGGCGTATGTTGTGCGCCGTGCCTCGACGCGCGCGAGCATGTCCGTGCTGATGGTTGGATAATGCACATATGCGCCAATGGGAATACCGGCAAGCCATGCGACGACATGGAAGGTAAATGCGTATCCCATGGTGTCTGTGACCATTCAGTCAATGGGGGGGAAAGGGGCAAACAAAAATAAAGCTCGCCAATGTAGAGGTCTGGGACAAACTTCGACATGGCTTCCCACGCAAGGTACATGGAACCTAGGCTCTGCCCAAGGAGAGTGAACCGCTGGCCACGCACGGTCCTCTACGAGCTGCCTCGATTCGAGGAAGACGAAGTGCAGGGTGTCCGGCGCGAGAGTGATGTCGAACCGGGCCTTCGCGAGAGACGTGAGCAGCAACTAGAGCGTACCGCGAGTCCGCACGTACCTTGACTTTCTCGACGATCTGCTCTTTGGTCGCGTCGGTGTCACCACTGTACACGACGCTGATGACGTCGGGCTCCGTGCGCTGCATAAGAGCAACTGCGGTCCAGAGCACACGCTCACCACCGCCGCCCGCGTTGCTGTGCACCTCTGAGCACGCGTCGACAACCAGAACGTGCTGGATCGGTGCGCAACTCACCAGTATGGATGAAAGAAGCCTATAAACTTCTTCTTTCCCCTATGCGCATCGTTGTTGATCTTTAGAAGCGAAAGTGCGGCCGAGCGTTGCGAAACAGCGGATTTGCGGACTTTGCGGAGGTATACACTCAGTAGTAAGAGCGTAAAGAAAGAGGGGGCGAGGAACAGTGCGCTTGTCAGCATAGCTGTAGTAGACACCAGCGTGCGCAGCGTTTACAGATTGTCTTTGCAACGGCCCGAGGGGACCGCGGTTGATTTCAACAACGGTCCGGTCCATGTCCTCGAATCGTTTCTGTTGCGAATCGTTTTGCAACAACTTGTTGAACAACGACCGAATTTTTTCTACCAGACCGATGTACTTAGCGCCTAGAGCGCACATTAATTCCCAGGGAAGCCACTGCGCTCTCTGAATCTGCCCGGCGTGGCCGAGCTTCCGTAGCCCCTAGTACTTCGAGGGCGCTTGATCCACAATGAAGCTTCCTCTGCGGCTTCGAAGCCGTAAGCAATGGTTGCGTCTTGCTGCGTCGACAGGGCGACCCTTGTTCTTATCTAGGACTTGGGGGAAGATGGCATTTGCGAGCGCTCAAGAGAAGCTGTGCTAGTTATACCTGGTGGGAATTGATCTTGCAACGGGCGCTCATGATGTGCTTCCCTTGGGCGACTGAAGTGCTTTACGATAAGAAAACGAATACCTTTGAGGGGAAGGATGGATTAGTCAGATGACTTCAAGCCGACACGAGTCGATCAGCCAACTTACTGGAGAGATGGTGCACAACACGTAAATAGTTTTTGGTTCTGTGTCACGGCCAACGCCATTGATATTTTGCTGATGGCCCCAGAATGACAAGAAGAACGCTCGCGCAGCTGTACCGCGCAGCTGTACACATTCCGTAGGAAGCGTGTCAATTTCCCTCATTGTTCATCTCGTCTAAAAAAAAAAAAGGAGAGCAAATCTTATTCACGCACTACGAGATACTAAGTTACGCGATACAACCACTATAGGCCGTCCCAGCGCCAGCTGTAATGAGTCAGAAACACAACAGCTGACATCTGAATCACCCAATGAGTTCTCCGCACTACAAGCTCGCAAACGACGTACTTCTGGTCTATCGATCTGCCATGGATTTGATCGCGCCTCCATTTCCGCAATCTCGAGGGCCTCTCCAACGCCGAAAGCGTCGTAGTGCCCCAATGCCGTACGGGGGCGGGCGTGGTACACGCGAGGCGCTTTACGTCCTGGGGAACGTTGCCGGTAATGTCGGCCACTTCATGCTTGCTGTTTGACAGCGTCTTCGGATCGACCCATCTAATACCCTGCCTTGGGACCCATGGGGCCGGCGTGTCGCCCTTCCAGAGTTGCTCTCCTGGGATCAGCTGACAGTCGAGAGCTGTGCTGCCGATACCGTACGCTGGAGACGTCCACCTGGGAAGGACTGTCGCTTTCCGGAAAGGAAGGATAAGCCCGCGATAAGATCGGGATAGTCGTGCCAAGCTGCTCTGAAAGGTTAGGATGAGGTCCTTGTCCGTAAGAGAAGCTCAGTCTATGACAAGTTCTTAGAAGCAGCGGCTCTGGCCTGACCGCCTTGCGACCGAGAAGAGAGGCGGCGGATATTTCCAGGGGTCATAGTGTTGCTTCAGGGAGCCAGCACTGCGTCACACTCAGCGTGGGTTCGAACACTCTGATAATATCTGAGAATGAACTCATCATTCTATGCCGGTGATTCTATAGATATGAAACAATGTGTACGCTTCTGACCACAAGAGCTAGACTAGAGGTCCCCATGATAGTGTCAAGTTCCGGGTCATGCCGTGAATGTCGACAGTGCCATGCGAGCGCGGTCTTGAGAAGGTTACTGAGAAAACATCAACGAACATGCATGAACGGCGGCTTCTGCTAGCTTGTAAGAACTTCTCCACGGTCGTTCACCGCAAGGACAGAATTCCAGATCCTGTCAGGCTCCTTCCCTCTTTACTCTCCTTCCTTTTCTTCACCGGGGGTACCTCCCATATCCGCCAGAACTTGAGGTTCTCATCACCCGCGCCTGTGCATACCATGTCACCCGCTGGGCCAACACAACTAAACAATACGCGCGAATCATGAGCATCGCGAATCTCTGCCACGCGGTCGAGTGATGGGTATGCGTGCACCATGATTGCGTTAGACGGGTATCCGTGAGTCGTCAGGAATTCTTTCTTGTGTGGTGACCATTGCACGGAGGTCACTTGCGCGGGCATTTTCAGCGAGTGCAATCTCCCGCCCGTCGTGCTGTTCCATATATGGACGGTGGCGTCATTTGTGCCGCCACCACTTGCCAGAAGGGATGGCTGCCACGGGCACCAGGCAAGGGCCTAAGAAAACAGGCTATGAGCACGCCAGAGATATCTGTCACAGTGTCAATTACCTTGACTGCGGCCGTATGGTTTCGTTTCGTCCATCGAGCGACACCTCTTGAACCCTCGTTGACATCCCCGACGCGGCCGTCCCAGATATTGACGACGTTATCATTACCCCCGCTCGCGAGGAGTTCCCCATCCGCCCTCCACTTGAGCCCGCATACTTCGCCACTGTGCCCCAGAAGCTCCATCACCTTGTGCCTTGCGATGCGTACGTCGTGATGCCAGATACTCCCGTCGCCGCATGCCGAACTCAGAATATGTGCGTGCCAGCTGAGCGCGGCTACCTGTGCCTGGTGACCGCTCATAGAGCGCAGCTTCTGTCCCGTCTCAACATCCCACAGCTCAACGTCTCCAGTACCAACGCCGATTCCAAGGAACGCGCCGTCGTTTGAGAAGTCCACCGAGGAGACGTAGCTGCCTTCGGGTGCCTCGCCCACCAGCACCACCGAGCCCGTGTCCGCCTTCCAGATATAGGTATTCTCGGAAAGCGCGACGGCAACGATGTTCAGCACGGACCATGATAACAAGTTGAGGTAAAAGTCATCGACCATTCCTGGCGCATCGAGCACACGCTCGGGCTGCGTCGCGATCTTTCGTGACTTATTTGTAACTGCCCCCGATGACGACGCCAAGGTACCGGGTCGAGCATACAGTGGACGGGCCAGTTCGCGCTGTTGGTTGAGAGTCGTATCTGATGCAGCTGGTGGAGCCTCGTGGTACGCAAGCACTCGCTTATTAATGGGCACGCCGGTCGCTGCCACGAGGCGGGCGGTAAGTCCTGGCGAGGTCGTCGTCGGGTTCAATGACACCAGGTCGAGAGTTGCGGCGACCTCTGTGACCTCTCGATTGGTGATAAACCGGTCACGGGAATCCCGCTTCAAGTGGACGGCGTTCAAACATAAATAGCATGTAGAAAATGGGTGCACAGACCATGGCTGGGGTAGAGCGCGAACGTTTCGCCTCCGACTTTGGTGGTGGTACATAGTCTCTTGATACGACGTCCAACTTTGATTCTACGCCGCCTTTGCGAATAACTCCTGAGCTAGCTTGCCGCTGTAAGGATGCTGTGACGTTGATACTGCCGGAAGTTGCACGCTTCACAGGAGATACAGGACGTGACCTCGAGATGAAAGGGTTGGTGATATCAGCGACCGAGTACTTGGAAGACTTGCTACCACCTGTTTTGGTGGGAGAAGAGATGGTGACGTTGTTAAACCCGGAGATAAGAAGAGAGGGTGTAAGTGGCGTTTTTGCAACATCCGAACGGGATCGGTGACGAGTGGGTGTTTTCGGATTATAAGCCATAGTGCAAGTAATGCAACAAGGACAACTCGAAGCCAACGCCTTGAGTGTGCCGTGATCATCCCACGTGTCGTATTTCCGACATCACGTGATCGCGTTCAGGCGCTAATCGTACAATACAATTCTCAGTCAAAAGTCCGTCCTTTAATGCTACCACGTAACGCTCATCGCGACGCTCCTCCCCCTCGACGATCTGCGAGCCACGCGACCCGCGCTCTCCGATCCACATACGTCAATCGACTCCCAATACCCCTCCGAACCACTTACTCCGGACGTGAATTTTCCCGTCGCCGCGCTGCTACGTGCACTCCACACAACAGAACCCGGTGCACTACGCATGCGACGGTGGGATAACTGCCTCCCCACGACCTCTCCATCCGAAGCTGATGGTCTCTCTGACGTGTCTGTCGTGGTTGTAGACACCGACATTATCTCCGACGCTTCAGAAACCCTGTCCTGCATGATATTCTGCTGTGCGAGATTAGCCGTTGGGGACAAAAGCTTCACATATGGCATTGCCAATGGACTTGTGGGGACAGGAGGTGGTGCGAATGTCGGCATCGGGTGCGGTGACGGACTGGGATTCACTACACGAGGGTCAAGCGGTCGTAGCGATGGTGAGTTACTGCGACTGGATGAAAGTGGCGACATCTCCGAGCCGTCTGGACGGGTGATGATAACGTCATGGCTCTCAAAGTGACCCTTGTTGCTCATCTCCGGGATCAGTCCTTTGCTACTGAGATGGTCCTCGTACTTTCCAAGTCCCACTGGGTGTTTACGTTTGCGCATGGCGTTGCTCGTAAGTTTGACAATGGTGATGAACACAATCAAGCCGATGACGATACTGAGGACCGAAGCAATTGCAGTGACCTTGTTCGTATGAAGCGCAGGCCCCCCGGCGTCGAGGTTAGCATCGTGGCTACCCTCTGAGTGAGATGATGACCCTGGTGGGGTTGGTGCCTCTACGCTCGGCATAGTTGACTCTGGGTTACTAAAAAAACTCAGCGCGTCTTGGGAGGTGTCAATCCTGATCCCAGGGGCAAGGGGTGACGGGCTAGCAGGCAATGCATTGGCAGTACTTGTCGCAAGCGCACTGCTCGTACTTGTCGCGTGGCCTGCGCCGGGTATCATATTCACAGTCACGGGTGCAACGGTATGCTGCCCGGGCTGTTGCCTCTTCCTCAAGAAAGGAAAGCGACGAGTATGACCTTGCCTCGGGAGAGCGCGCTTCGCATTTCTGCTAATTTTTGTTCGGGAGACTCGTGGGGCATTGCGACGGTCCACACTATTTGGCAACGGGGATGGCTTCCCGTGACCCCGGCTTGGAGGGGTTGGCTCCTCGTATGTATCCTCAGGGGTACTCTCTGGAACGTCCTTGTGGCTGTCCTTGGGGACATCCTTGTGGGCGTCCTCGGGAGTGATCTCGGGGACATCCTTGTGGGCGTCTTCAGAAGCGTCTTCGGGGGTGCCCTTGTGGGCGTCCTCGGAAGTATCTTCGGGGGCGTCTTCATGAACGTCCTCGGGAGTGCCATTGTGGGCTTCCTGGGGAGTGTCTACGGGGGCGTCCTTATGGGCGTCCTCGGGAGTGCCCTTGTGGGCTTGCTCGGGAGTGTCCTCCGGGACGCCCTTATGAGCCTCCTCGTGGGTGACCTCTGGGAGCTCTGGGGTGTCCTCGTGAGTAGGTGCAGGGGTGTACGTAGCCGGAGTGTGGGATGGCCGTGTGGAAGTTGAAGACGCGGCTGGCGAATTGTCTGCGGAAGTGTAGGCTGCTGGCGGGTTGTATGGTTGGTCTGTGGTCACTGGAAGGGTATGCGTAGTGGGCGGGGGGGTGGTGGTCGGTGAATTGTAAGGAGGTTGCGTATATGCCACCGGAGGTGCATACACATGAGGCGCATACACAGGTGGTGCATATATGGCAGGTGGGTCGTACATATGGGGAGCATGTACAGCAGGTGAATCGTACACAGGCGGCGCGTGTACAGTAGGTTTATCGTACACAGGCTGGGCGTAGGCGGGTGGTGCTTGGGTTGGTGTGTCCACGAGTGGGCGCTTGTAATTAAATACGTGGAGTTGAGCACCTCCTAGGACATCGCTTCTCTCCGGCGGGTTGCTCTGCCTGTAAGGGTTATGGGGCGGGTAGTGGGAAGGGCGATAGTAAAACCCCGCGTTGCCCAAAGTGAGGGCGGGTGTAGAAATGGCAATGATGATAAGGGAGGTACGACCAAAGATAGACATGATAGTGTGATCGTTGAAAGGAACGTGAATGTAGTTTGGGCGTCGTGATGTGTGTGTTACACGTTGAGCGTTTAGGGAGTTGAGGAACAACAGCTAGCCCACAGCCAAACAGTGTCCAAATACTGACGCGTTTGTCACGTGCTTGTACAAGGGTCGATGCAGCCAGTGTCACGTGATTAACGAATACACCTACTATAGGACGTCGGTTACAACTAACAGGTACTAATACCGACTGCCCCACCTCTAGCGATACAATGACCATCCACTTTCACATCCACCGAGACAACCGATATCGATAAATAAAAGGTCCAAGGCATTTACACCCAATTATATCTGTGCATCTCCGTGCGACGAGTTCTTAAGCAACAACAACAACATGGGATGATCCAGCATACACTTCCGTCCTGGAAGCACAAACCCGTCGGGTCAGCCACACATAGGGAGCGATACACATTGGCGTCATACCGGACACGGGATACATCCTCCCCGCAGTCGTTCAGCCTTTCCATTTCGGGCTTTATTGTCGTCGGACCCCACAACCATTTTCGCTCCTGTGTGCGGCTGAACGTTTGTTATCGCTGGGGTTTGCGACGACTCGTCATGGTATGTATGTGCGGTGGGAGGATATGCAATGGTGGCGGAAGGCATTGTTCAGAATAAGGAAATGGAGGTACTAGTAGGATTGTGGGTGTGGGGCGAGTTGATGTTGGGCACGTCGCTGTATATGGTGTGTTTATATAAGTTGGAACGAGGCTGTGGAGCGTCTGGGCGTCCATTGCGTTCTTAATTGGCTCCTATCCCGACGAGCGGTTGTACCGATGTTCGGGGAGTCCGCAGTTTCGTCGCGTAAACGAGAGATGCGGTCACAGCCACTGACTCGGACAGAGTCGGACTACATTGCAACAATAATTCAGACCAAATGGCGAATGATGAATACATTCTATGGAGGAACTCAGTTCGACAGGTCTGCCACATATTATCCGCACGTGCACGCTTCCCTTTGCTTGTGTCTCAGCTGCCATGTCGCAATAACTTTCACGCGTGGCTCTATACCGATTGCCGCGGACCCGCATCGCCTTCTCGTCGCTTGCCTCGACTCCGCCGACCAGCACTAACTCATTGGTGTCAGGCCATGTGCCGGTGACTGCTATGAAAATTTCAACTGCGGAACCCGTAGATGTTTGGCCAAGCGTTCGACGTTCGGCGCTCAGCGCTCAGCCTGTGCACACTGGTCATGACTTTATATAGACCGTGATAGCTGCGCACAATGTTGGCCCTGGCGATTACTCGGCGGACACAGCAACTCGACCCGGCCAATGTGGCATTGACGAGCCCCCTATCTCATTACTTCTTGTGACGTACATCGGAGTACGGGAAAAAGTGAGGTCGAGCCAGCGAGCCAGGTACTAAGCTTTGAAATAAAACCAGTACGGGCGAAGAACTTCCCTGGAAACTATTCACAATTAAATCACAAAACCCAGAACTTTGGCTTCCAGCTTTTCTCGTTCTCTCATGTTGCGTACGGGTGTCTGTGGCATGGTTGAGTTGACTCGAGACAGGGAGCAGCATGCGAGGCCTGGCCTGCCACTTCGATGAATCTGTGTCAGCCAGACCGAAAAATAAACTCTGTACGTGCAGTAGAGAGCATCTCGATTCCGGAGGGCCATGACTCTTGAGTTTCTGCATGTGGTAAGGGTGTAGAGTAAACAGGGGTGACTTCAGGATGTTTGACGTGCCCATGGCCGCGGCTAGGTCTTTGAACCTTACCGAATAGAATCATCGTTTGCGCCCACACGCGAATCTGGGCAGCAAAAGACGGCGAGGCCTCATCTTTTTTTTTTGATCCATTTTATTACTGGGATGCAGCGAGGCCTCATCTTCTGAAGATCGTGTGTGAACCGACGAAACTCATTGTACATATGGAGAAATGGTCTGGAAGCCTACAGGAGAGCCTCGAGTTCGGGCACAATACTGATTACCGTATCGATGTCTTGGCTACGTGAGATCACTCTGTATCGCTTTCGTCGTCCACTGCCGTGTATAATGTTTTCCTTGGTGTCACCTCCCTTGAGAATTGTTTCAATGAGTACCAATCGCAAACTGAACAATCGACGCCGACGTACCTTCTTTTTGCTCGTTTCAACCAAACGCTCGTGAATTGAGCCCAACCGATCAATCTCGAAAACCGCCGAGCAGATGATAACCTCGGCCGGGAGATTCTTCGGATTCTGGTTTCGCAATTTTTCTGCCTTCCTCTTGTCATTCGTGACAAGAACGTGATACCACTTGCGACTTTCTAGCAACAAGGGCGGAACTTCACAACGGATGTTTTCGAAGCAGCATGGGTTGGCACTGTGCCTCGAAGAGACAGCCACCTGGATTGTGAAAAAAGAATCTTGACTGCAGACACTAGGGGCTTTCAAAGTTGCCGCAGCGACCGATTCAAACCGACCGAGTTTTTTTGGCTGGTGAAACATCGAATTGAATCGGTCGCTGCGGCAACTTTGAAAGCCCTAATGGCATCGAAAGCGACGAATTTCGAGGAGGTGGGAATCAAACAGAAGGGGACCGTGTGACTATTCACGTCCTTCAGTGATGCAGCGCCGTCAAGAGAGAACGACTATTTCCGAGGGACACGGGTATTTCAAGCGTAGGTGATGATCCGAACCACTTGTGCATGCTTAGCATTTTGTAAAATGAAATTTGCTCGGCAACCGAGGCCTTGATGGAGTAAAGTAGGACCATTCTTTCGATACGTCTCGTGGCCACTCGTGCAGTTAGGCGGACGGAAATGATTTTGTGAGATTCTGCGAACGGGTTGATATGTCGGCGAATGTTGGACTTTCTTAACAAAGTCTCGCACAGCAGATTCGATATCTCCTGCGTAACCCCCCTCTTGACCAGGATGTCGTGTTAAGTGCACACAGTTGTGCGTAGAAGGGCCCCATGTATTGTAGATGCGTTGGAGCACGTCGCAGTTGAGATCGAGTATCTTTCTGTTGGGACACACTTAGTAAGAAAGTAGACGTTTGCAAAGTCAGACGAACCCGAGAACTCATCTCCTCAGACGAAGAGTAGTCCATTACATACTGATTCGCTGAACCTCCTTGTACCACCCCTTCGAGTGATCCGGGGCTGGTGGCGTTGTTTGGATGACACGAACGTATATTTTCGCTGCGTCCTGAAGGGCTACACATGGCACCATACCAGTTGCAGTAGAGTCGGCAAGGGCCACAGTATGTTTTGGAAAACGCGAGAATTCCCGGGGTCCGCCCTCATTGAAGAGTATACAACCGTCAGGCAGTTGAAACGCTGTGGGACTCTTGCTGCTTAACCGGCGAAGTAGGACATAATATAAGAAAGAGGTCTTCCCTGGACCAGTATTGGGAACGATAGTTAGCTAGAGTTCGAGCAGTAATATGCGGGAAAGCTCATACCAATGCTGGAGTGGCCAGTTGCGACTACACTATATTCACGTCGCGTTGACGGCCCCAGGCCTAGTAAATTGAATGCGATGATGTATTCTTGGCGGAATAGAAGAACACGTTCGACGAAGCCGAGAAATTTTAGACCCAGCTTTCGGAATTTCTCCGAGGGCACATATTCCAACACGTTTGCTGACCATGAACAGTCTGCACTACATCTTTGAGAGGTTGGCCCCACATATTAGTGTACAAGTCCCATGCGGCTTGCACCTTATGCGACGGAATGCCTGAGTCAGGGGTCATGATAATAACTCGGACCCACGACTAAAGCCAGAGGTGTCGGGTCCGTGTAGCTCTGTCCGTACCAACTTGGGTGGTTTACCGCGTTCCGTTTCGTCCTCAGCCTTGCGTTTACCGATTGTATTGTATTTGGCAAATGATGGCCCAGTAAGGAACTCAAAGCAGAGGGTACTGAAAACTGTAGCACTGACCACTGGGTAGCCTCACGCATATATGAAGGTGATCTTTAGTCGGTTCATCCGGCCATAATTGTTGAATTCGCTCCATCAGTTCATCCATGACTCTGTCATCGTCCAGCGCTCGCAACTCACGAATCTTACCCCGATGTGATGTGGGATCTATGTCAACGACAGATGACAGAAAGTTCGAGTGCTGGTTAGAATAGAAATGAAGAGTCCTCAGGCAGAGGACTAATTCTATGGCGTCCACCCCGATCCAATAGCTGTGGCGGCCCTCTTCGTGAATCTTCAACATCCATCTTTCCCCTCGGAAATGATAATCTTGTGATACAGGTCTGTGCCTTCAACAAAAAACCAAAATTCGTATTCGGCCATCAAAACGTAGGCAGTAGTTCGTTGGGAGGAGAAAGTAGCCTTGTTCAACCCCTAAATAACACCTGACGGTCGAGCCAAGCCAGAATTTTTGCACTTCTTTGCTTGTCCGCCTACAGTAACTTCAGGATATCTGACATGCTCATGGCCACTGGGCCAGTCTTGGAGCATATTCTAGCTTACCGAATAGAAAACATGTTGACCCGGACAGAAGTCGCTTGCACTGCACCCACACAGCGAATTTGGGCAGTAGCGAAAGACGCAGCGCCTCGAGGTCGCATCAATATTTCTCGTTGTACATATGGGGCAAACAGGAGAGCTACGAGTTTTGGTTCGACGCAACGTCGTCACGTAATAGTATCACAGGCTGTATCCGCGGCTCGTTTCTCTCCCAAGCAATTCCTCTGACTCTTGAATTTGAACTGCCGTGAATGCCGCTCGACGCGCAAGCGCTACACATGCTAGTGTAGCCTTCTCACCACCTTCCGCTCCCCCTCACCCCAACATACATATCGCCAGAGGCCACCTTCCTTTGCAATGTACCGCATCCTCAGAAAACCGGTCCTCCGGCGCAATTATTCTTTAACCATCCCACCGGATCGGCGAGCATCCATATCCGATACCTTACTTCGAAGAGCGGGATATGCTACGTTGCTATGTGTGGGGGGGTACGTCGTGGATCGAGAATTCAATGCGAGCACCATAACGCGGAATCTGCGTACCTTTTGGACAGTACGTCGTGTTTTAGGCGAGAAACACGTCACATCCGGCTGATGGACTCCAACAGTGTGCCCTCATCGCCGCAGACTATAAATTAAATTTCACTCCGAACAAGAGTGACTCTATTTCGGCCTTACATGAACGTGTCGGTGACCGCCTCTTGAACCTTTTTATCTCCAATGGCGGTCTCTACATAAAGTTTGGTGCGCGGCACGTTACTGGCACTTCGTGGTGATCAACTAACACACAACTAGGCCAAGCAATCGGCGCGACTGCTGCGTTCTTACCCAGACCTATGCAGGTCAAGTTTTCTCGGCTATTTGACGATGCGCCCCAAGTCCCTTTTGCAGACGTCGCTCATGTGTTCCAAGAAGACTTCGGTCGTCCTCCGAGTGGCCCTAATGGTCTTTTCGCTGAATTCGAGGAGACAGCCGTTGCCAGTGCCAGCATTGCCCAAGTACATCGGGCTCGATTGAGAGGCGAAGACGGAAATGCTGGAGACTGGGTGGCTGTCAAGATCCAAAAGCCCGCTGTGGCGAAGCAAATGGAGCCAGACCTCGCTGCCTTTCGCATGGTTATGTGGATATATGAGCACTGGGTCTTTGATATGCCGGCATATTTTGTTGTTGGTATGTGTACCTGTAAGAACGAAGATACCCACCGACACTTACGTTGACTAGACTTCGTTAGTGACCACCTCCGTCAAGAATTGGACTTCGTGAAGGAGTCTCAGAACGCTAGTCGCACGGCAGAACTTATCATGCAAGATTCTTTTCTGTCAGAGCGCGTGCATATACCCAAAGTTTATCCCGAATACACGACGAAACGCGTGCTCACCGCCGAGTGGATTCACGGCGTACGCCTCAGTGACCGACAGGGTATTCTCAAACTCATGGGGGCTCCGAGCACGGACCTACCTTCGAAACTTATCACACCTCTCGAACCTCCTGTCCATACTACACCCAACGACGTTCCCGAGCTTCTGGAAGGTGGGACGAAATGGGTCATGAAAACGATGGTCGAACTTTTTAGTGCACAAATATTTCGCTGGGGTTGGCTCCATTGCGACCCTCACCCAGGGAACATCTTTATACGCCCACATCCGCGACATCCTCGTCGCCCACAGCTCGTCCTGATCGACCATGGGCTGTACGTAGAGCTCCCTCCCAAATTTCGCAGAGAGTACGCAGAGCTATGGAAAGGCCTACTCGCGATGGATCTTGGAACTCTGCAGAGGGTCGCCACACAGTGGGGTATTGGGGCGCCCGACCTCTTCGCTAGCTCCGTCCTTCTGAAGCCCATCAGCCTCGCCATAAAGGGCGGGAAAACAAAGGCGGACGGCGATATGAGTCCCAAGCTCTCGCAGTACGAAGCTAGCGTGCAACTAAAGGAGAAGCTCCGGAATTTCCTCGTCGACACCGACAAAATGCCCAAAGAGCTTATCTTTGTCGGTCGAAACATGCGGTGAGTTGTTGTCTCCCAGTACACAGGCCGTTGACGCAAGCACTAAATTATCGAACCCACTCCAGCATCGTGCAAGGCAACAACCAGATGCTAGGCTCGCCAGTCAATCGCGTCAAGATGATAGGCCTGGCTGCCGCCGACGCCATCCCACGCTCCTCAGACCTGAGCTTCGGCGGTCGTATAAAAGAGCGCTTCCACGAGGGCATGTTCCACACCGTATTGGCTTCGACAGACCTTGCATTCTGGTTGAGTCACACGTGGAAGTGGATTATCGGTAGCGAAAATGATTTCTGTTTTGAGGATGAACTAGACCGCCAAATGCGGGAGGTGGCTAAGACTCAGTATGGCATAGACATTGACCCGGCGGTTTACGATGCCTGACAATGTTTAGAGGTTTCAATTAGACGTCTCCAATACATATGGTCAATACGCAATGTATCATACCCATTCATTGTCTACCTTACCATAAGGATATACTCTCCTTGGGTGCGAAAGTTTATGACATCCTGCCAGTGGTTCGGAGTGCCGCTGCGAGAGTAGATAATCTCCAGAAGGAGAAACGTAGACTAAAGGTGAGAACCGGTAGGAGATGGTGAAACGCGGGGAACGCGAAGAGTATGTCGGGAGAAAACTAACTTGAAGTAGGCGGATTCAGAGGTGGCTGCTGCAGTGGCGTCGGTGTTGTATCTGGGGTCTTGAGGTGGTGCCACTGGTGAGTGATCAAGGCATCATTACCGTCATGCGTGTGTCATTTCTGAGGCCACATCGACGCCCCCGTCCATAGCCTGACAGTGGCCGGCGCGTGGCGTGGCATATGGACGTGTCACGATCCGTTCTTCAGAAGTCGTCGGCCGAGCTCCCCGTGGCCGGACAAATCGAGGTGTGAAAGCCGCACGCCGAGTAGCCTGCAGGAGGCGCTCCCGAGTCAGTGCAGAAAGGTCGAGCTGCTCCAGGTTCCGGAGGATGTTGCGGGCTTCTTCAGACGGGGCTCCTTAGTAGGACAGTGCCTTGCCAACGCAGACATACCCTCAATATCGAATCGCGGGCTCTGATAGAGCCGGAAACCCTCGAGCACAGGGTAAGACTTGAAGAAGGAAACCCAGGTGGGGGCACATGAACTGGGAAGGTCCGAGGAGCTCGAGATGCTTGCGCGGAGGGTGTGATGTGGACGGTAAAGTTGAGAACGGCGTTGTTATATAAGGTGGCCCGGGCCATAGTAGTCGATCTGGAGAGTAGTAGGGTTCGGGTTCGGAAGGGGTTGTGAGCACAGATGATTCGGGCTTGGTGTCATTCGTAGGTACCTAGACTCGTGTCCTTACTTGTGCCAGTGTCCCTGGTATCATAGCGTTTTGCAGGCGTTCCGCGGAGAAGTCGATGATTGACCTGTTTCAACACGGGGGACGGACAAACCTGTTGAGGTCGATAGACTCCAACTCAATTCCCCAATTGCAATTGCCCCAAATGCCTCAACATTGTTGATATACTTGAAAATGACCTGATGGGGGGCCGTCATGATGTCAATAGATATGGCCAAGACCCAACGTGCTACCTCCGTCAACCTCTACGCAAGGAAATGGTCGAGGCAGATGTGATTACATGTGAAGGGATGCTCAGATATCGCCGGTTTTGGCGTGAACTAGGATCTTGCGGTACTACAGCAACAGACGACAATCGCAAAGCCGCTCCCTCACGAGCGGGGAGGTTCTATTGTTAAGAGGCTACCGGAGGAAATGCACAGGGACAGGAGAGGAAACGTGTTGTAATAGTGCCACATAGGGCCATGTACCCCAAGGCACACTCAAATGGATTCGAAAAAGAAAAAAAAAGGGCAAGAGACGACGCGTTGGGAGTACGTGAAGAAAGTAGTAATGACCAAGCGTCCTTGTACAGCAATGTAAAGACGAGCTGTAAAGCATGTGAAGGATTGAAAACTGGAGACTGTCGACTACACAGCAGAGGCGCTTGCCGATTTACACCCTGCGGAAATTTCACCGCACGCGGCGTCTCCTCGAGCGTCCCGCGTGGGTGTATGCACGACCTCTGTCACCGTTGGTACAGTGAGCGTCGACATGAACGCTGTAGGTCGCTCGTTTGGTTGTAGAGGAGGTCGGGCGTTGCTAGACACGACGCCAGAAATGATGTGAACCACGAGATGCAGGCGAGATCCAAGCGACGCACATCATATAAAACAACGAAAGAACGTAGAGCTTCCCGATCATCGCCTGGATAACTGTCGACCATAACTGCATTTTTGTCTGAGATCAGGAAGCAGGTTGTCAGCGTCCGCCGTTCTGGTGAGCTACCCACGAACAAGGCGCCAAAATAATCTTGAGCTGGGACAGAAATGGGGTACATACTTGGCGCATGGTCGAGTATTGGACATAAATTACGGACAAGCAGATGGTACAAAGAGTCGGTGGTAGTGCAGATTGCCACACGATGTTCGCAATGCGGGAGATCCACTATAGTTCCCAACAGAAGCTAACATACACAACGGGTATCTTCCATAAACACGGGACACACCTTGCGTGTGTGTTCAGCATACACCCGCTTCTTCGTCCGGGTAAGGTAGCGAAGCACTTTGTGTGGTAAATTCAATGATGAGGACGTGAAGACAGTATCAAGAGAAGCACAGACGACTCACAGACGCCAGTAAGAATGAGGTCGAGGACTGAGAGGGCTTGAGTGTGCGCAGCATATTATGAGCGATGACAGACTTACCCGTGGGGAGTAGAAGAGACATCAAGTCTGTTAAACGCTTCAAAGAGGGCTTTTCTCTAGGAATGGATTGAGTGCTTACAAAGCCAATCTACGCCAATCCCTTGGAACGAGGGAAGGATGTCCTCGGCTGGGATAACGGTCAACAATTTGACGATTGAAATTATTGACCATAATGGCACGACTATCGCGGCCACTAGAAGTAACACGAGCGGGGTCTGAGTAGGGAAGGTTCAGTGTACTCTCGACGACGGGCAGAGCTACTGACGACGATGAGCATGTTCTTGCCCACAAGCTGTTTGTTCTAGTCAGATGGGAGGGAGTACACGATATTGCTGATGACGAACGATATAACAGCGTCGAATCATCAAAGCTTGAACGGGAGCCGATATGAGCAGGTTCTACGAACTGGGTTAGGATACAAACGGGTTAGGGGCTGAGACAAGAGATTCTCCACGCCGCACTGGGATTGGGTGGATGTAATCATTCCAGTCCGGAAGTAACTGGGGTAAAACTGGGTTAGACGTAGGTCACTGATGACCAGAAAAGCGGGAGAAAGACGTACGAAAAGCCCAAACCGCTGTACGTATGTAGTCCAAGCAGATGCAAAGCATATCCCAGACTGCGCACTTCATAATGGGTAATGAGGCCACGCAGTTCAGAGTCTGGAAGAAACGTACAGTCCAACTACGGTCACAAATATGACTATGGTGGATTCCACAACAGGGCTCTCACTGAGGTCACGTGCGCAGAACCACTGAGAGAAGTAGGCCAAGACGAGACCGGATTCTATTCCCTGAATAAATAAGCTTACGATGCCCGGACCGGCTTGACTCTGCGTAACATCCGGGGGGAGTAGTTGTGGAACCGAAATAGACATAGTGCTATACCCGCGAACTGGCGAATCAGGCTGACGAAGAGACAGTAAGAGGGAGGCAGGGAGGGAACGAAAACGCGGGCCTGGGGTAGAGGTTCGAATGCTGCGATGCGATAACATGCTCCCAAGTATTTATGTGAGGTCGGTCATAGTCTTATAGACGCGGAACCATTCGCGTTCGATCAACCATGCTTACGCTACATGTAAGTAGTAGTGGCTGACCTGATACTGGCACCAGGGCACCTGTGCCAGCGAATACCAAGTGGGCACCCACGCATTCCCAATAGAAGGTACCCCTAATAGAGGGCACCCCATTACACTTAGAGGGCACCGCGTACTAAGAGGGCGCCCTCGTGGATTTAAAAAAAAACACCGCAGGCTTCCAGATGAGATCCATCGAAGAAAGGTTTTTTAGTAGCCCGAGGTGGCCTGAGGAAGACATGAGCCTGTGCACGTCAGTGACTTCAGTTGGAGTACCAGCCACTCCCTTCGAGCGCCCGCACTAATAAAACTGTTAAGTAACCTAGTTACTACAGGTATCTAATAATCGAAAAGTAATTGTCAAGCACAGTTACTTCCTGCCTTAGGTCACGACCGGAGCCTCGATAACTTACTTGAGTGCCAGTCCCAACGAAGCCTTTTCTTGCAATGTAGTGCAGGTCAACACAGGAGTAGAAAGGTAGAATCCATTTAGCGAGAGTCTGTGGAATCGCCGACAAATTCGTGGATTTCAAGTCAATGAGGACTTATCCAACCGTAGTCTATGCCGATATAGGATGGCCCACAGTAAAGCTTCAAGCAAGCTTCAACGCCTGAGTTTGGGTTGTCGCTGATCACCCTGATCACTCGATCACTGGCCCGGCCTTTTGTCGAGATGCCACCTGGAATAAATGACTTATCTAGCGCTCTCCGGGTGCTGGCACCTGGTTATCTCGAAAGTGGGCCTCAAGGCGGACAGCTGATTACATATACGCCAAGATCCCCTATTTTACAAACCGAAATACGTGATAGTAATAGGAGGTGACCCTACTACAGTACTAGTGGTGTCAGGTAGATGCAAATGGTCACGAGGATGCAAATTTTAAAAATGGCCTCAGATCACCCTCTTCCCGTGTCCTTTCTGCCCAAACAAAATACTAGTGCTGCACTAAGTTACACAACGCTCGTGAAATCACAAGCCACCCTCCACTTTTCTTGTGAGATCCCTCAAACATCAATACCTATATCTTGTATCAAAGTTGTATCAAAGGAGGATCGTATCCGAAGGTCTTCCGATCTCTTAAAAAACTAACTTATTATGGCACCTTTGTATTTACGCTGTTGGACACCATTGTAAGTGCCTACCATCAGGCGTCGGTATTTTCTAAATTTACGGGTGAGTTCGATGTTCCAGTGTCAAGATAAAAAGGTTCCTGCACATGATGTTAAACCCACAATCCCGGGGAAGGTAAGAGGATACGTACCTTGTCCCGCGCTTTGGATACTCTACGGAGCCATTTATCACGGAAAGCCTCTCCCTCCGTAGCATACAGATTTGTGCAGGAGAGGCACTGGGTTTGAGATATATGACTGCGGAGTGCCTCGGTGAACTCCTTGCGAAGGGATGAAGATTTAGGCAACGGGCAGGTGTATGTCTCTTGCAGATTTGTGATATGTTGGGTAACCAAATTACGAAACCACCCGGCGAGGACGCCAGTGTCGCTTTGGAGGGCGGAGTACGGGCGTTTGGTCTTACGACAGTTATTCCAGGTTCTTGATAGGTTGCTGTCGCCATCAACGAAGTCAACAAAGAACGAGAGGAGATTGTCACGGCAACGCTTGCGGAAACAGATGAGGTCCTGCAGCGCTGGGCCCTCCAACAAGGGTAAGGCATCTGCGATAGTTTCAAACGTCATGGGGTGATCAAGAGTGAGGCGGGCCGCAGTTTCCATCTCCGGGATGAGTTGTTTACTACTCGCAATGGCGTATGCACAGAAGGCCGCCTTTGTGGTTGGCAGAGCTATGCTGCAACGGACGGCAGACAAAACTGTGTCCATGTTATACTTTTGTGAAGCAGCAAGAACGGCCAAGGCTTTCTCATAGGAGTCGGGTATCACCGAGGGGATAGGGTAAAGCAGTGTGAGGAGGCTGTGTAGCACTTCCGCATCTTCAGATACATGTACAACAGGAAGCCCATCGATGGCTTCGTCGTCGGGGGGTTGAGGGAGTGAAAACAAATCACTAAAGAAAGGCGACGATATGGCCATGGTCGATTTGTGAACACGGAAGGAAATGAGGTCAGCTGATTGAAGTATGACATCCGCTCCTTGCATGTTTAGGCCTTCCGGTAGAGGCAAGGCTTCTGTTATTGCCAAGGTAGAACTTTGACGCGTTTCCCATCGTGTGAATGAGAAATCCGATTCGGCCTGTGGATGAGGTGAGATTTGTCGTATTGCACTCAGGGTTGTGGAGCTTACTTTTCTTACACTTTCATGGAAAACGGCCGCCAATGCAGTCCAAAAATTGCGGATGGTCTCACCGGGAATGGATTTACAATGTTCGCAGTTATCAGATGAGGCGCCTGGGGGCGAAATATGAGAGGATAGGGTGAGATGAAAGGTGGTGATATCAAGACAAGCAGGATCTTCCATGACGGAGTCAAGATAGTGGTCGAGCCATAGTGGAATGCTATTCTCGCTAATTTCTACGCAGTTTGGAAATTTTGAGGATTGGTATATGTAAAAATCTGTGCCGAGGCCCAGGTCGAGGTTGCTCAGAACCCGTTGGCGATATTTCCAAAGTTCGCCAAGAGCAGCACAAGACATGATGTTGAGTTTGTCCTCGAAGCCATGGATAGTCATGGGGCTTTTGAGTGTTTCTTCTGCCGCCAGAAGCGCCTCTTCAAGAAGTTCAAAATCCCACGCGAGAGAGTACACATACGGTGCAGTTTTGGAGAAGGCGAATTTTGGTTTACGCTTGGAAATGCAGTCTCGAATTCGAGTGAGAGTGGTGGTCATTTGGTATTTCTGAGCCATAGAGAGGAGCTCAAAGATCTCCCCGATACCTGGGGGAAGAACAGGAGGTACGGGGAACACGAAACTCAAGAGAGTGGAAATAGTTGCGTGGCTCTCGGGAAGCTGAACGACCGGAAGTAATATTTCACTCTTGGTTTCAACATCCCCGGTGGCTCCAGTAGCTGTCATTTGTTTTTATCATGTTGGAAGGCAGTTAGTTCATGGAATGAGGCTGACCTTCCAGTTCTACATCGTGGCATGTGGCGGCCGTTATCAGTTCTGCAAGAACAGGGGAGCTGTCGATCAAATAAAGTTTCTGGACTCGAAAATCATGAGAGTCACAGGAACGGAGAATAATGTCTGCATGGGGAGAAAGTGAAAAATTCCCTAGCAAGTCTGGTGAGGTTGTGCCGTGTGAAGAAGTTGTAGACATGAGACAGTTCGCGCTTCCAAGCCACCCTTCCGTTCGTCATAGTTACACATGCCGAAATACGAAGACCAGTCTGACACATCTACTAACCAAAGATAGTACAGTACAGTGCCAGTGGCCGTAACACAGAACTTACAGTACTAGGGAACCCGGGCTCGGCCTGGGTTCCATGTGAGCTACACTAGGAGAGCTCATATACTGGCACCAAAGTCTGAGCTTGGCGAACACCTGCCAGTGGAGAAGGAGGACTGAGGACTCCTAGAATGGCTCGGAACTGATTTACTCTGACACTTAGCTCGACCGATACAGAGGATGTCACACAGGGAGAGGTGCAATACGTTCATAACAGAGCAAAGGTCGTCAACAGTCATAATAGTTATACAATGACATCAGCGTACTAGCGCACGTTCGCACTTACTTGCTCCCACTGGCGGCCCTCGTTCTCGGCGCCCTCGCCCTCGCCTTGGCATCTGACGCAATGCCGCCGCCGCCTGTAGGCTGTAGGGGCGACCGGGCGAGCGAACGGTCGTATGACCGTCTGTTTGCTCACGCGTGAGGAGTGGTGGAGAGGAGTGAGACAGACTTGGGGAACTACCGTTGTCAGTCATCTCTAAGGGCCGCATAGGCCTCGCTGAACACGACGAACTTCTCTCCCGCATGTGGGCCTTTGTTCACGTCCGGATGGAACTGCTTGCTCAGCTAATAAGGGGGGTCGGCTGAATCATCGTGTCGTGTGTGTCCTAGAGCACGGAAGGGAGAACATACCTTGTAGATGGCGAACTAAATAGCGTGAGGCACAGACAGCTTTCAAGTGAGAGGTTGACCTGGATCTAACCCTTGCTTGCGATGGACAGGGCATCATAATGAGTCGGCATTGCTGGCCACGCGAGGGTCATTGAGAAGGGCTGTTGAGGACATTGTGGTGCTAGAGACCAGGAAGCGGTGACAGCTGAAGGGTTTCTGAGAACAGGATGTGCGATGTCTGGTCTGCTCTATAGATGGTCACGTGTCACGTGTTTTATTTGGCGACCGTCGTGGTCTTGCAATTGGTCGCAGTACCACTGCAAACATTGAGGTTCCAACTCCAACTTCTATGGCAAATCACGTGCTCTATTACTTTGCTGAAGGAAAGGAAGTCCCTGGCAGCGTTATCATTTCCAAGAATGCTACAGTTCTCAAACTCAGAAGAACAATTTACAAAGAATGCAACTCCAGCTTCTGGGATGGTGCTAGCAAGCATCTGTAAATGCAGTAGGTGTTCAGAGCTGTTCAGAGCTGTTCAAGGACACTCTGAACACTCTGAACAGCTCTGAACACCTAATTGCGTTTACAGATGAGGGGTGTGCGGAAATTTTATCTGACATAGTATGAAGTACAAAAATACGCTAAGGCCAAAGGTGAGCCGGGGCCCAGGGGTACATAAGCAAGCGCCTATCTAAATATGGAAATACATTATTGTGATTGTTGGTATCTAACACTCCTGGCATCCACCCTTGGCGACCCTTGGTGCTGCCAGTTAGTGTTTTCCCAGCCCGGCTCCTAGGCCGGAAGCCAGCCGAAGCCGACGCTTCAGAAGCCGGACCGGGCTGGGCCGAAGAGGGGCCCGGAGGGGCCCGGGGCTCAGGCTTCAAATTTAGGAAGGCCGCTTGCACGGCCCGTGGCCCAGGCTTCCTTTTTTGGGGCCGTCTCCTGGCAGGCTCAGCCACTCGCTACTCACATCCACCATCCGAACTGAGGGTCCCTTGAACCTCATTTCTCGGATTGATTCGCGCATATTTAGACAGTGATCCGCTCATATCGTACCTCTCAACTCAGCTGAGGGTCCCTGGTGTGATGGCTATGATGCCAGTGGCTGTATTCAACTACAAAAATCGAAGTTTTTTCAAGTTTTTTTTACCTCCAGATAGACCATGTCGATTCGTTTGTCGCCCCGACCCACCCGCAACATTCAGCCCACGGCAAAGTTGTCCGCGGAAAATGCAGGTAGTTTGGAACTAACTTCGCATCGCAGGGCTGTCGCGTCTGCGAGCTTGGCTGCTGCACCCACTCCCTTGTTGCCTGTCTCTGAGTCAACGCCCACGGGTTCGGAATCTTCGGATGAGCCCAGCTCGTCACCTGATCCCGTTTCAGCTCGGACGACTAAGCAACCCAAGAAGCAACCTCGCGCCATTCCACCTGCTGTCGGCGACAACCAAGGCGACGATGGCAATACTACTGATGTTCCCGACGATGCTCCAGCAGCGAAGAAGGTGAAGACTACCTCCGGCCAAGCAATCGGGCTTCAAGCAGACATATCAATCATCTCAATTGATGATGTCGACAATCTGGAAAACGAACGCCTGAACAAATCCGACCCAACGGCTGACCTCAAAGAGTTCTTTTCTGCAATGCCTCCTCTTCCTGGTCAAGAGAAGGGGCGCATGTTGTGCAAGTCATGCGCGTAAGTATATTTTTATTCGGTTGGATTTTCATTGTGCTGACGCGTTCCATAGGCAAGGCCTCGGATGTCCCAAGCGGGAGAAATTCCTGACAAACGAACACTCCTGTTACGGTTGCGGAAGTGGACGCTTACTACGCGGTGATGACTCCCTTAGTAAGTCGTAATAGGTCATGGACTTCTCGCATCAGTCAGCAGTACGATATCACATGCCAATGTGGCATGACTCATTACTAGGATAGCGATAATAGGGTTCGAGCTATTTACGCCACTAGTAGTACCAGATTCACGGGGAGCTTTAAAGCCATACCCCTCATGTATAAGTAGAGGAGGACAAAGACCAGAATACGCCATTCTGGTCTTCTTCAATAGCCATTACAGTCCTACTCCTTTCTCTCCTCTCAGTCGTCTGTCTCCTCTTTCGCTTGACTCTCGTAGAGCAAGTCGCGCATCGAATACGCCTAGTGGACCTAGCCCTAGTGCTTACAGAGGTCACGTGCCAGAAAGGAGCCGTGTATCCGATATCGACCTGACTTAGGTCCTCACGCTGAGTAGTCAAACGCCCTTTCGTTGTCCAAGTCGGACTCACGCCAGTGGCGGCGTACATCAAGACCAGAATCTCTCAACCGTGGCGTTCACAACTCGAGATCGTTGGACTAACTTCAGAACCTACACCCTCGAAAGACGAGGAGACCGCAACGTACCCACACAGTTCCTAGGAGCCGCTAGGTGGAGAGAATACCGAGGAGATACCGGATATTTCGTTGACTTCGCATCGGGACCAACCCGATATCGAGCAGTTGAGTTCAACTTCGATAACACGTGCTGGGTGGAGATTACGTGGAACCCCATAGACAACCGGTGGGACGTGGTACGACCAGCGGGCCGAAACTATAATTGCGATATCGACGCCCGGACCTTACCCACAAGAGAGCAGTGGGGACACATCGACGGACAACAAGAAGAGCCCAGTAACTCGGAACCAAGGACACCCGCACCCTCAGAAACAAGCGGAGAAGACGAAAGTCAAACAGAAGAAGAAGACGAACCCGAAGTAGCGGACGTCATCCAAACAGCTGAGTCGCTCCACATCCACGAACCCGAAACCATCCACATTCGATCTCCCGCCATAGAAATGGCCACGGCCACCCTCACACAAGAGGAAACACTCATAACCGAAGAAGTACGACGTATCAGAGAGGAAGCTAATGCCATCCTCCTGCCTATTAACCCGTCCACGGGACACCGAATGGACGCCGACGAAGCAGCGATATTTCGCGCAGTGGGGACCAGATCATCCCGACCCTCCGCCAGGAGCAGGAGGAAAGTCAACCCCCTCACCGACCCTATGGACGGCCGGGAGACTTCGGAGGAGGACCTCCCAGAGGAGGGCCCCCTGGAGGAAGGCCACCCGGAGGAGGACCACCCGGAGGAGGGCCACCCGGAGGAGGACTACCCGGAGGAGCCCAACCAGGCGAGGGAAAGCTCGAGGGAGAAAAACCCACCGTTTTCACGGGGGACAGAACGCTGTACGAATCCTTCCTAACTCAATGGCACCTTTACTGGGGATTAAATGCAGACTGCTCCAATCTTCCGGAACGTATACCGACGATGCTTACTATTCCTCGGATTCGTCAAAGGACCGATGGTCAGCAACTGGACGCTGAGCTTCCTGGGATGGCTCAACAACGAATTAAGGACGGGCCGCGATAGGTATGACGAGTTCCTATGGGACACTCTCACAGCCGGTTTCTCGGATCGTTTCTCCAACATCCTAGAGCAAGAACAAGCCCAGGCCGCACTGGCAAAGGGAATCAAAATGATTGGAGATGACATCGACACGTACGTCACCAACTTCGAACAACTGGCAAGACAGGCCGACTACCGCCTAAACGACCGACAAACAATTGATCGCTTCACGGCGGGACTACCGAGCAAATTATTCACCAAGGTGTACGAACTCGACAGTCCAGTAACTTTCGACGAATGGAAGGCCGCAACCTTAAGACGCCAGAAGCAATACATTCACCTTCGCGCCCGACTCAATCTATCCACCCCAACACGAGTAGCCCCGCCGCGTTCGCAACCACCACGAGGCTTCGGAAATATATGGAACCCCCCTCGACACCCACCTCCTCGCTACGACCCAAACGCCATGGACACCTCGGCAGACCGTTCCCGTGCCCGTCTCGCTGGGGCGGAAGACATACTCACCAGGAACACGCAATCACACCGCCCCCCATTCACACCACGAGGAGGAGGAAATCAGAACAGAGGAGGCGGACAAAGGCGTAATATGAGGGAAGTCATCTGCTACAATTGTAACAATCCGGGCCACTTCTCACGAGACTGCACCGCCCCACGTCGACAACAACGACAAGATAGACCTCCTATGAACCAAACCAGGTACACGGAGACGGACTATTACAGTCAACAAGAAGCTCCGACCGCCCGAGTAGCAAATACATCCACCCCCCAAGAAGCAGCTAGGAGTTGGATAGAGGGAGTGAGAGCAGCGCCAGACGACGTAAAAGACATTATCTTCCAGGACTTGTGGAGTCAGGAGGGTTTTCAGGACGCCTAAACCCATCGGCCTGGGTGAGGGCAATTAATTGTAACTCTGTAATCATGACTCGCTTCCGTTCGCTTAGAATCCCAGTCTCGATTCGTACAAGTTACTCCATGGCCGACATAAAAGGGCTCGTAGACTCCGGAGCCACCGACAACTTCATAAGACCCTCGTTCGCCAAACGGATGGGGTTAGGACTACAACCACTAGACCGTCCAAAAAGGATATGGAACATCGATAATACGGAGAATAAAGCTGGGTCTATCACCCACTTCATTGATCTCGACGTAGAAACAACGGGAATTCACAGAACCATGCGCTTCCTAGTCACCGACATAGGAAGCGAAGAACTAGTACTTGGATACCCCTGGCTAGCAGCATACGAACCCACCATCAGCTGGAAACACGCCACCATACATGAAGACGCCCTGCCGGTAGTACTGCGATCCATCAACCCCACAGAGCCGCAAACCATATTGGCCGCCACCTTTACTCAAAGGACCGAGAGGACGCGATACAAGAATTGGAAGAAGCATGCCAGTTACGTACCACAGCCACCGAATTAGCAATCGAGGCTAAGAAACCAACAGCACCGACGGTAATACCTGAACCATACCAACGATTCGCGAAGATCTTTAACGAAGAAGCCTCACACCGATTTCCACCGTCAAGACCCTGGGACCACGCCATCGACTTCAAACCCGGTACGCCGGCATCGATCGACTGCAAGGTGTACCCTATGACACAAGAAGAAGACGGCCAACTGAAAACCTGGCTCGAGGAACAGCTCAAAATGGGATATATTCGACCATCAAAATCTCCCTACGCCTCGTCATTCTTCTTCATCAAGAAGAAGGATGGAAAACTTCGCCCCGTCCAAGATTACCGAAGAATCAACGCATGCACCATTCGCAATCAATACCCTCTGCCCCTCATGGCAGAACTCATCAACGACCTTGGGAACGGACACATTTACACCAAACTCGATGTGCGGTGGGGGTACAACAACATACGGGTGAAGGAAGGGGACGAACCGAAAGCCGCTTTCAAAACACGCTACGGCCTCTATGAACCCTTGGTGATGTACTTCGGACTTACCAACTCACCGGCGACCTTCCAAGCCATGATGGACTACATCCTGGCCCCCATTATCGCTAAACACACGCTACTGGGTACAATCATCCGCGTCTACATGGACGACATCGGCATAGCCACCCACGAACACGCAGGGATGGCTGCCCACATCGCGGCCGTTAGCGACGTCCTGCAAGTGGCCCTGGATCACGACCTCTACTTCAAACCAGAAAAATGCCTGTTCCACCAACCGCGGATGGATTACCTGGGGGTCATCCTTGAAAAGGGGGTGACACGCATGGACCCGGTAAAAATCTCGGGCATACGCGACTGGCCCCGCCCCACGAAAGTACGTGACGTACGCTCCTTTTTGGGCTTCTGCAATTTTTACCGCCTCTTCATCCGCGGGTTCGCAACGCACGCACGAGCCCTAAACAGACTCACGCGGAAAGACACGGAGTGGAACTGGGGACAAGACGAAGAAAAGGCCTTCCAGACGCTGAAGGACCTCGTAACCACAGAACCTGTCCTAGCACACCCCACTCTCACCGACCAATTCGAACTGGAAGTAGACGCATCAGGATACGCCGTGGGCGCCGTATTGCTACAAAAGAAAGGCGACGGGAAACGACATCCGATAGGCTACTACTCAGCCACGCTCAACGAAGCGGAACGTAACTATGACATCTACGACCTAGAACTCCTGGCGATCGTCAAAGCCCTTCGGCACTGGCGACCCTACCTGGCAGGATCCCCGCACAAAGTCAAGATATTCTCAGATCACCTGAACCTCACGCACTGGAAGTCACCCCAGAAGATAAGTCGCCGAGTCGCCAGAGAAGTGCTTGAACTAATGGAATACGACTTCGAGATCCACCACATCAAAGGGACAAACAACGGACGCGCCGACGCACTGTCAAGACGACCCGACTACGATAAAGGCGAACAAGACAACGAAGGAGTCACCGTCCTCCCCGACACCGTATTCGTACGCAACATGACCACTCAACTACCTGAAAACCACCACCAGGATGAAGCCAGAATACGCCCATGGGTGGACTTCGCACAAGCTCAAGAAAATCGACGGCGTTTGGTACAGACAGGGAGCACGAGTCATCACGGGAGAAAGGGACGACATTCGCCTTATCATTCGGAATCACCACGATCCCCCAATCTATGGACATCCAGGCATTAAACGCACTGCCCGAATCGTGGAGCGTCACTACTGGTGGCCACGTATGTTGGAACACATAACTGAGTACGTCCAAGGATGCGCCGACTGCCAACGCCACAAAGTCAACAACCGACCCACCAAAGCGCCATTGTCACCAATCACGCCAATCCCCGAAGCTAAGCCATTCGAAACCATAGCCCTGGATTTTATCACTAAACTACCAATCTCCCAAGGACACGACTCGATCCTCACGGTCACAGATCACGACTGCACCAAAGCTTCGATCTTTATTCCATGCGTAGAAGAGATCACGGCTGAGGGAACGGCGGCACTCTACGTCACACACGTGTTCCGACGGTTCGGACTCCCATCCAAAATCATTAGTGATCGAGACCCTCGATTCGCCTCCAAGTTTACAAGGGAATTATGCCGGATCTTAGGAATTTATCAAACATTTCGACAGCCTACCACCCGCGTACCGACGGACAATCGGAGAGAACCAATCAATGGCTCGAGCAATACCTCCGATTCTGGGCCAATGAACGTCAAGACAACTGGGCGCACTTCCTCCCTATGGCGGAATTTGCTCACAATAGCTGGCCCCACGAAACCACAAGGAAGTCGCCCTTCGCCCTGATGATGGGATATGACCCGCGTGCTGATTGGACCGATAAGCCATCCCCTATCCCTCAGGTACTCACGAGACTTCAACAATTCCGAGAAGCACGGAGGGACGCCCAGGCACTGATCAAAAGGCCCAGGCGCTATGGATCAAACACCGAACCACACCCCGTTATCAGGAAGGAGACCGGGTTTGGTTAGAAGGACGACATCTCCGCACCAATCAACCCACTGCCAAGCTCGCCGCGCGGAGACACGGACCATTCCGGATCACTTCAGGTACTATCGCCAGTCAACTACCGACTGGAACTTCCCACGCAGTGGAGTATTCACCCGGTGTTTCACATCGATCTACTCACGCCCTACCGCGAGACGCCCATGCATGGTGAAAACTTCACACGACCCCCACCGGATCTAGTGGACGGCGAGGAGGAATATGAAATCGAACGGATTCTAGACTCACGGCGATTCGGCCGGAACAAGAAGATCCAATACCTTGTGAAATGGAAGGGGTATTCCGACTCGGACAATCAGTGGGTCAACAAAGCTGACATGTTCGCGGACAAAGCCATAGCGGAGTATGAAAGTACATTGAGGAGGGTTATAAGCAGGAGAACCGACGCTAAGTCAACTTCATTCCCCCACACTGGCATCTCCACTCAACCAACAATGTCTCTTCCCGCTTCCACCATTGCCTCCTCTCTCGCTGCCCACGGAGTCGACTCCCTCACCCATCAAGAGCTCATCACCGCGCTCGCCAACGCTACCGCCATCGAAGACGTCGACAACCCCGACGAGCCGGCCACCTACTGGCTCTTCGACCACGAAGGGCGACGCGTCTCCACCATCCCCTACTCCGCCGACGAAGTGCGCCAACTTCGCGCAATTGTCGGAGGCGGTCTCAACGACGCATCGCCCGAACCCCTCCCCGTACGTATCGAGGTTCGGGAGGAAGCAAGCAAGACGGAGGCGACGATGAAGTGGGAAGCGTGGATGGCCCAGCGCAACTGGCGGTACGAGGCCGCCGAGTGGCGCGATCATCAACTGTCGATGGCAGCGACAAGGAGAACGAGGCTCCTCGTACGACGCCAGTGGTTCACCGCGATGCTGAGAGAGCAGTGTACGAAGCCAGTAGAGGGCACGTTGCGGGAATACTACCCAGCTGAGCAGCCCTTCATCATCACCGCCACCGACTCTGACGACCCGCGCGAGACCCCGTTCGCGTGTGACACGATGGGGCGCCCCCTATTCCGAGGCGACGTACAAGTCGACGCCGAGGACGCACCGCATCCCGCAGTCCGCCTGCGCTTCCTGGGCGGCGGCAACGGAGGACAGCCACCCCACGGCTACAAGCACAATCGGGGCGAAGATTTCGTCCACTTACCCTATCACCGACACACAGGGGGTCACGCGTCAAGCGACCTTCATCCAAGTCATCATGGGGCCGGATCCCCAAGTACTCGCCCTCTTAGCCGACAGCGAGAAGGTATACACCCGGCCCCTTTACGCCGAGCCACAAGTACGCGAAGCGGGTAAGCCCCACTACAGGCCGGAAGGACATGTACGCCTTCGTAGGTGGGCACAGCAACCAGCATCGCGTCGACCGCGCTGTCAACGAGCTCAAGGACACGGGGCTCAAGGCGGAGTTGACTCGCTACCGAGCGTACAAGCACGAGGCGGAGAGGATGGAGCAGCGCCTCCACGCCTTAGCGCAGGCGCTGGGAGGAGTACAAGGGGAGCTGACCCGCTCCAAATTCCGGCTCGAGATGGCTAACACGTGGGATCGCATTACGGAGGTGCAGGAGAGTTGGATGGGAGGCATCGGACCTACTCGGCGCCGTGGGCGTCGCAGCTGAAAAGGGGGTGATGTTACGGTTGCGGAAGTGGACGCTTACTACGCGGTGATGACTCCCTTAGTAAGTCGTAATAGGTCATGGACTTCTCGCATCAGTCAGCAGTACGATATCACATGCCAATGTGGCATGACTCATTACTAGGATAGCGATAATAGGGTTCGAGCTATTTACGCCACTAGTAGTACCAGATTCACGGGGAGCTTTAAAGCCATACCCCTCATGTATAAGTAGAGGAGGACAAAGACCAGAATACGCCATTCTGGTCTTCTTCAATAGCCATTACAGTCCTACTCCTTTCTCTCCTCTCAGTCGTCTGTCTCCTCTTTCGCTTGACTCTCGTAGAGCAAGTCGCGCATCGAATACGCCTAGTGGACCTAGCCCTAGTGCTTACAGAGGTCACGTGCCAGAAAGGAGCCGTGTATCCGATATCGACCTGACTTAGGTCCTCACGCTGAGTAGTCAAACGCCCTTTCGTTGTCCAAGTCGGACTCACGCCAGTGGCGGCGTAACAACTCCACTCTTCGCCGCCACGCTGCATCAGTACATCCGGTGTGTCCCATGTTTCTTATTGTTTTCGAAGCTCAACCCTTTCACATTCGTGTCTTAGCGTCGCTATAGGAAGTGGTGTGACTCAAATAACTTCGACTCAATGCTGCCTCAAGACTCAAAGAAGCGCAAACGTGTCGAAAAGGATGGCCAATCCTTGGTCATTCATCACTTTCGCCCCGAAGACCCGACTGCAAGGCCGATTCCATTCAGCGAAAAGGCCCTCCAGACTGCCGCCCTCGAGTGGATGGTCGCAACCAATCAGGTATGTACCCGTCATTTTCTCTCGCGCGTGCTAATGTACATGAAACTTTACAGCCGATTCAAACGTTTAAGAATGCCGCCTTCAAGAAAATGCTCGATATCGCGTCTCGAGCGAACCGGAGCATTCGACTCCCATCACCCAAGCAGTCAAGGGCGCAAATTATCAAGATGTTCAAGCAGCAGCTGCGCTCGCTGCGGGATCGCCTTAACGTGACTTTTTTTTACTTTTCTTTTCGCGTTCACTGACGTTTTGTCATGTTTACTTGTAGGGCCCCACCGTGAGTGGTGAAGTTAGCCTGACATGTGATGCATGGCAGGCTAGCAATACCGACGCGTATTTCGCTGTCACTGGCCACTGGATCGAAGAACGGGCACCCGGGGAGTGGGCCATTGAGCAAGCGCTACTCGGTTTTGTTCAAATGAACACGTCTCATATTGGTATGCGTCTCGGCCAAGCATTATACCGGGTATGCGACCGCCTCCGGATTGTACCCAAGGTAAGAGATCTGAGCACCACAGCACCTCTACTGACACGCTATTTAATTCCTAGGTCGGGCACATCACCTGCGACAACGCAAAGAACAACGGAACAATGATGCAAGAGTTTGCGCGGTGTTACCAGCTCAAGACGGGATCTTCTTTCGACGTCAAACGTCGGCACATCAGGTATGTCCAACTTATATCTAGCCGCCATATTGTGACCCTCACATCTGTTCGTGCAGGTGTCTTGCGCATATAATCAACTTGGCCACACAAGCGCTGATATCAGCTCGCAGCAAGTCGAAGTTCTACAACGGTGACATGGACAGTGAACACATTCCCGAAGACCTGGAAGCGATCGAGCGTGACGAGATTGGGCTTATTCGTGCCATCTGTGTGAAGGCACGCTCATCGGCTCAACGTAAAGAAGCCTTCAAGGCTGTCCAGCGCGAACTCAGCTTACCACCCCTTCAACTCCTCCTCGACATGAAGGTACGGTGGAGCTCTACATTCGTCATGCTCACTCGCGCCGAGTCGCGACGACCGGTAAGTACATGTTCTATTCCTTTTTGTAGTTTCAATTTCTTACTGCCAGTGTACTGTTGCGCAGGCGATCAAGGACTTCATTTCAGAACTCAAGCGCAATGAAAAATCCGAGGACAAGCGGGATAAGATAGCCGCGCTCACCCTGGATGAAGAAGAATGGACACGGGTGCGTCTATTCTGCAATGTTCTCCAAGTAAGTTGTCAACTATTACTACACGTTCGAATACTACTGATACCCGGCTTTACTTCAGCATGCAGATGACGCCCAGCAAGCTTTCTCTTCTTCAACAACACCGACCCTTCAAAACGCGCTCCCGGCATTGGAGAAGCTGCACGCGGCGTGGGAGAAGGCTACCAGCAAGCCCCGCTATTTGTGCTTCAAGCCCGCTCTTTATGCGGGAATGGACAAACTCGACGAATATTACCAACGTTCCGCGGACTCCGACGCTCATATCATGTCTATGGGTAGGTGTCGATTTATTATCGTCCTGCTCACATACTGACCAGAGTACTACGACACAGTCCTCAACCCCAGGAAGAAGATGGGACATTTCGCAAAGCACTGGCCAGCGGACCTCATCACAGAGGTTGAAGACATTGTCCGCGAACGCGTAAGTCATTCGTCGTTATTTTTGTTCCTACACGTTATGACATTCACCTTAGTTCATCAAGCGCTTCGACGAGCAGAACAAGAAACCTCAGGCCATACGCGTTCGCAAGACTCGGACGGTGTCATCTACTACCAAACAGCGTGGCCGCCGGCAGAACATCGACGACACTGACTCATCTAATGATGATGACGACGACGACAGCTGTCAGCCAGTCAGCGTGGCCAATGGTTGGCTCGATGAGTGGACGCTCTATCTCAACACGCGCGAGATTGTGCCAGATGACGTTGGGATAGCTTGCTGGTGGGGGGTATGTATCTTATATTTCTTTCCTGACTGTAACTCAAATACGAACATTCTAGTTGTATGGAGGCCGCTACCCGACATGGCAATCGCTCGCTCACGACTACCTAGCGGTTATGGCCTCGTCCGTCTCGAGCGAAAGGGCCTTCTCATCGGCTGGGATCACGATATGCAAGCGGCGCAACCGCCTCGATGCCGATATCGTCGAGGCCACACAGTGCCTCAAGTCTCTCATCCAGCAAGACCTCATGATGAGGGACGTCCTGACCATTGCCGAAGAAGAAGCCGAACTCGATCGCGCGGACATGCAGCTTGCAAACCAAGATAGCACTGCAATAGAGGTTGTGGATGACGCTGGAAACGACTCGTCTTGGGAAGGGGCATCTAACGGTGACGATGATGTTATCGAGGTCAGTGGGGACGACGCGCACATAGATTTGACTGGGTCTCAGTAGTTACAATTGTCTATTGACTCGTTCTCGGCGCTCGGTGCTGTTCATGCACTCGTTTGAATATATATGGAACTCGTATTACGCTGTCGGTTATGATGAAGCCGTGGCTGGCTGGCCGTGTCGGGCCTCAGCCGTGGGGCCGCTGGCCGTGTCGGGCCTAAGCCCTCATGGGCCGCGGGGAGGGGCTCAGGCCTCCACGTTGTGAGGCCTTGGGCCACCAAAAGCCGGGCCGTGACCCAAATCTTTGGGCCGAGCCGGGCCGGGAAATCACTACTGCCAGTGGTGAATATTTCAGCCATATTCTGGATTTTCTGTTTCTGCCTGAATGATGACACTTGTGCGCCTTGAAGGAGCTGGCCACCACCCTCTATGGTCCCAATTTGCGCTTCAACAGGCACATCGGCAGTGGCACTGTCCATCGGGGTAGCACCTCCAAGTGCAGTTGGTGATACCCAACTTGAAATGTTCGTGTCATTGACTAGACAAATTCAGTTGGAGGAATATAGGGTTGAGGGGACTCAGAGGCCTACCATGTAATGATGTATGTCTTTGTTCGCCCCTGCAATCTTGTTCACACTGACACTATTTGCAACAATCTTGACCATGTTCTATCTTTGTTACATTCTCTCTACACCTTCTACACTCACCCGCGCTTGGCTACTCTTGGCTGTGCTCTGTACACTTTCTAAGCCCTGCATTCCCATGCTTTGCCGCTTTGCCACACTCTGTGTGTGCTCGGCCTACCACTCATTCTGGACTCTTCCCTTTGCACTTTAGCACTACCTTGTTCCCCTGTTATCTAATGCACCCTTTTCCTTAGATCACTTTCCCTGGTATATAACCCATGGAATTACCACCTTTACACCTCAGAGAATAGTATAGACTTCCCCTCTCAAGATTTCGGACTTTGGGGCCCAGTGAGGCCCATCCCTTGCGTTCTCCAGCATGCCGCACTAATGCGCAGCCTTAGTGACTCGAACCTGATGCATTCCCAACTCTAGCGGCCACCTCTGCAAAGTTTCATGCCGCGCTGAAGCATGCGTGACCATTTCCAATCACTTGCGACCACCCAACTCTCAGGTCAGCCAATGATCAGAGGTGGCTTATATAATTGATAGCCCAGTCAGCGGTGAGAGTCTTTCGCGGTTCATACTCCAGCCAGTGCCAGCCAACATCGGGATTCCACCATGATTGATACTCCAGCCGACGCCAGCCGGATCGGAGATAGTCGGGAATCCCTGGGGCACTTAAACACAGAATAGAAACGTAAAACACTTCCCAGAAAATATTATGGATCCAGAAATGCTCTATATCAAATCAACTGAGCAGTATTCAACTCACATAGGCACAGCAGAGTGCAAGCACCCTAGATACTTACAAGTGGACAGGAATAAGTAACAGATGTCTGATCACAAGTCACATTGGGATTCCGCCAGAATTGATACTCCAGCCAACTGCAATCCTCCAACCCATCCACCCAGCCACGGGACATCGAATGGATACAGACGAAGCAGCAATTTTTCACGCAGTAGGACCCAATCAACCCGATCCACCTTCACGAGGAAGAGGGGGAGGCGGAAATTCACCCCCACGCCAACCATTTGGAAACTTTGGAGGAGGACCACCAAGAGGGCCACCTGGAGGAGGAGGACCACCCAGAGGGGGAGGAATCCCAGGGGGAGTACCATTCCTTGCACCAGGCGAAGATAAACTCACGGGCGAAAAACCTACGGTATTCACAGGAGACCGAACAGACTATGAGTCCTTCCTCACCCAATGGCACCTGTACTGGGGGTTGAACGCCGATGTCCCCGTATTCCGAAATGCCTACTGACATTGCCTAATGTTCTTAGGCTTTGTCAAAGGACCCATGGTCAGCAATTGGACGCTAGGCTTCCTGGGGTGGCTCAACAACAAAGTAAGAACCAGGAGAGACCGATATGATGAATTCTTGTGGGACACCCTAACCGCCGGATTCTCCAATCGGTTCTCCAACATTTTGCAGCAAGAACAAGCCCAAGCCACCCTAGCCCGAGGATTCAAAATGATCGGGGATGACGTCGACATGTACGTCACTAACTTCGAACAGCTCGCGAGACAAGCTGACTACCAATTAAATGACCGACAAACCATCGACTGCTTCATGGCCGGATTACCCAGGAGACTGTTCACAAAAATATATGAACTCGACAACCCCACCACCTTCAATGAATGGAAGGACGCAACCCTCAAACGTCAAAAGCAATACATCCACCTCAGGGCGCGGCTCAACCTGTCAAATCCTGTCAAAACACCCGCTCCACGAGCAAATCCGCAGTGGAATTACCCTACCCTGTGGAATCCACCTCGCAACCCAGCGTGGAACCCACCTTGTAACCCACCACGGTTCGACCCAAATGCCATGGGACATGTCGGCAGATCGATCAAGAGCTCGGCTAGCCGACGCCGAGGAAATCCTGCAGCAGGACAACCAACGATGCCGAGCTCAAGGAAGAGGGGGGTCAAATCAAAACCGCAGAAATGGTCAACAGCGTAATATGAGGGAAGTCATCTGCTACAATTGTAACAACCTGGGCCACTTCTCACGAGACTGTACCCGACCCAGAAAGCAGAGGCAACAGTGGAGGCCACAGGCAAGCAGTAGCTGCAGCATGGAGACGGACTATTACAGTCAAGAACCCACAGCCGCACGAGCAGCAAACACATCCACTCCCCAGGACACTGCCAGAGGATGGCTAGAAGGGGTCAGGGGAGCCATGGACGAGGTCAAAGACCTCATTTTCAAAGACCTGTGGGACCAGGAGGGTTTTCAGGATGCCTAAACCCATCGGCCTGGGTGAGGGCAATTAATTGTAACTCTGTAATCATGACTCGCTTCCGTTCACTTCGAATTCCAGTCTCGATTCGCACCAGTTACTCTATGGCCGACATAAAAGGGCTCGTCGACTCCAGAGCCACCAACAACTTCATAAGACCCGCATTTGCAAAACGCATGGGCCTAGGACTTCAGCTCCTAGAATGACCCAAAAAGATCTGGAACATTGATAACATGGAGAATAAAGCTGGGTCGATCACCCACTTCATAGATCTAGATGTGCAAACTAAGGGGATCAACAGAGTCATGAGATTCCTCATCACTGATATTGGAGACGAAGACCTGGTCCTCGGATACCCGTGGCTCGCAGCCTACGAACCCACCATTAGCTGGAAACACGCCATGATACATGAAGACTCACTACCCATCGTTATTCAATCCATCCATCCATCCGAACAGCAAGTCATCCTGGCGGCAACCCTCATACAAGAGGAAGCGGAAGACATAGTCGTGGAACTAGAGGAAGTCTGCAAAATACGCACCATAAAGACTCTCATCGCCGATTGGGCTATCAATTATATAAGCCACCTCTGACCATTATGTGCTCAGGTTCCATGTAGCCTCTCCTGACCTCATCACACTTGCGCACAACCTTAGCCCTTCAACACCAACATGTCTGCAATTGCCGCGGACCCACCTATGACATCTCGCGCCCTGTGGAGGCATGGGCCGCAGGCTGCATGACACCTTGCGCCGCTTTGCACCCCCAATTCCTGCACATCTTAGACACGTTTCCTAGCGATCAGGGGTGGTTTAGGGTATCGACACACTGCTCATTGGGTGTGTCCAGGTGGACCTGATGAGGACACACTGGCAGAGGGCATTTGTGCGTGCCAAGGCCAGCAATCCTGTTGAGAGTTTCAGCTACAAAACATGCTGCTTAGTGTCTTGGCAATTGGCGCCAGTCTGCGAGAATCTGTTAAGGCCCCTTTGAACCCACCCTCCCTCCCTATGTCCATATGAGTGCTAAAAATCCCGCGCACCCCTTGGGTGCTAGCTTGGGTGCTAGAGTCAGGCAATTAGTCCTTCTGAAGGTTTGTCACTGTGAAATTCTTGGCTGGTGTTCTGACTGGAGGTGATGGTTTGACCAGAACTGTGATTGAGTCCAAATACTACATCAGGGAAAACCTCCCCTGCTTACTGGCAATACTGGAGTGATAAATAAGTGATTATTTTGATTCTGGAGATCCTGCGCTGATTATTTTGATTCTGGGCAATTCTGAGCAAATAATTACAACCACCTGCCTGATGTGGTAACTACCTATTTGGGTGAGCGGTGAACTAAGACCATATGAAGATAGTCGGTTCCTCGGGTGTGGGAATTAACCAAGCTCACTGGACTGGACTGGACTAATTCGGACAGGACCATGATCACACTTAGTCAAGGTCCCATTTTGGAAGGTTTGGAACTCCACTTGTCTGAAGAGGCAAGACGCTCACCCTGCAAATCTCCCGAAGTAATACTGCTGCAAGTCGCAGCTTCGGCTCCAATGAGAGGTCCTTGTGGCACCTGAATATGTAGGGATGAGGGAAAGGTGCAGTGCAGCACGGAGGTGAGTAACAGCTGAGGGAAGGTCAGCTTCTGTTTATTTAGGTACACAGTCTCGGGAGTTGGGAGCATGTACAAGCATTGTAGGTAATCACAGTAAGAATATGGAGTCCATGCTCCAGCAGTAGTATACAATAGGGAATGGGTGTTGCTGCAGCTCAGAGCTGGTGTTTTTCTATCTCTGGAAATAAAACTTGGGAAAATATGAAAATATTTATGGAGGTAGGTAGACCTTCTTAAACACTGAGGGGTCCTCTGCCAATTCTAAGTAATCTGATCAACCCTTCTGGAGTCATTTGACATTAGCTGAAGGGTGTCAGCTAGTAATACCCTTCAGCTAATGTCAAATAACTCTGGAATGGCTGATCAGATTACTTAGAGTTGGCAGAGGACCCCTTGGCATTCTTCAAAAGCCAGCTCCCCAAATGTCTTCATATGTTTCTGCAATTTATTCCAAAAGATAGAAAATGCCAGCTCCAAGCTGCAGCAACACTACTCCAGGTGGGCAGTCACTCCCCAGGATTCCTCCAGAGCCAAGAGCCCCCTCCCTACATCCCCCATCTATCAGACCAGACTCACTGGAGGTCTTGACAGGGAGGTCATTGAGACCTTTGGCCAGTATACCCCAAGCCAAGGTCACAGCGCAATGGTTATGCATGTAAGTTTTTCTATGCATTTATCTTTTGGGGCTGTAATTGCAACCATGATGGTAGGCCTTTCTCAAGCATGAACTTGAGCTTGACACAATGTCACTTGCGACACAATCTGAGACTAAGAAGGCTCACAAGAAAGGTTCACTACCCCCTGGAGCTGAGGAAAACAATTGATTTCATGGGGTTTTTATACCTACATACAAGTGGTGGGTCAGGACACAAAGCAACCCTTGGGTTATACCAGATGATGTTGCCATTTCTGTCCTCCAAACCATCTGGGATGCCGTTTACGAGGATGTGCCCTGGACTGTGAATGCAAATGACTGTGTATTTGAGTGGGTACAGTTTTTTTTTTTTTGAGCAGTGACTTCTGCATGATGTGACAACTTACATTATGGTTAGGTCACACAGCATCTCTGTGAATGGTGCAGCTCCTTCAAATGTGCTGCTGACATAATGCTGGAACAGTTTTGTGCAAGGAGAATTGTGAGAAGTTCAAGAGCTATGGCAGCTGCCAGGAATTGGCAAATAACATGCTTAAAGATTGCAAGTTCATTTGGGCAGAGGTGGAAAAAGTAAGTGTTCTCTAACATTTCTGAGTCACTCATGAACAGTTTCTTTCCAGAACAAGGAGAGTGGATTGATGTGTGCTCCCTTCATATTGCAGGTATTTGCAATGCACCTCAACAGCATTGTTGGTGCCAAGGATGTTCCAAACCTTGAGGCCACTAGTGTTGATGGGGACACATCTGCTGTTGCCAAATACCCTCCCAAGGGTGCATTGGCTCTTGCCGTTGCTGCTGTGAGTCTCTCTCTCTAGGTTGATGTGGCTCACTAATTCTTTGCAGGTTGAGTGAACCCTCTGACTCTGGGCTGATGGTGAGATGAAGGCCCTGGACTCAGGAGGTGCAAACTTGAAGAAACAGACCAACAAACCAACCATCAAAGCCTTGTCAAAACTCAACCCAGCAACTGGGGTTGTCTCCAATGCCGCATCAAAGTTTTCTGCAGAGAACTGGGGCATGATTACCATAAATTACTTCACATCCATTGACAGAATGAAGTCTGAGTTGCTTGAGAACATCATGCAGCTGGCCACCCCATTCATGTCACCAGCAAAGAGCCATCACCAAGCGTTGTCATATAGTCTTCATAGCCTTGCTGAGGATGATGAAGACATATGCGCATGTCTTATGGAAGATTAGGTATGCACAGGTATCCCCTTTTTCTGTCACTTAAACTAATTCATATGTCTGTCTTTCTATTTTCAGATATTCCTGGTAGCACATCCAAATTGCTCTGCTTGGCTTTTGACCCCAGTCTCAGAAGTTGCTATCTTTTGCTTGATCTTTTGTCTGTTTGTTGCATGATTGAACATGTTTTGCCCATGATCTAATTTAGCCTATTTTTAATATACTTGATTTGACTGGAACTATCTATATACTCTCCTGGAAATCACTGGAATCAAGGTGTGCAAGTGAAATCAAGTAAAATCCAGATCATGGATCTACTGGATTTTACTTGACAAAAATGTTCCTGGATTTTACTTGATCACAATATCCAGGAAAATACAGGAGCATGATCAAATGCTGATGAGGTTGGATAAGACACCTTGCCAACTTTACCACCCCAATCAAAGTCAACCAGCATCACAGATGTTCCTTTGCAGAGAATGTTTGCATCCCTTAAGTCACTGTGGACAAGGTCTGCTGCATGGAAGTTGTTCATCAGCTGTCTAAGCTCCATCATCCAACAGTCACAGTGAGAGGTGAGCAGTTCTGAATTTGTAATTGAGACACCAGATTCAATATATTCCATAGCCACAGCATACCACCCTCCAGAAAGTCATTCATAACCAAGAATCAAAGAGGCATGGCCAGCTTCAGCACAAAATTGGTGCAAATCAATTGAGTACCATTGCACGAACTTGATGAAGATGAATTTATCATCTGATTCAAGGTTCAATATTTCAATTCTTCTTGCTTTGTACAAAAGACAGTCCTGAAGGCCATTAAAGACACCACAGATCTCAAAGAAGAGATAGTTGTTGGGGGCAGGAGTGGTTGGGTATTTCAATAATTTGGAGATTGCTGGATAACAATGAGCAGGAGTTGGAATTTCTGCGAGGGTCTCTGCACTGGCAGGCCCAGGGATTTCCAAAGTGGAGGGTCCAGCAGTGGGACAGGTCAGGATTTGGGCATTGTCAAGAATACGAGCTTGGAGTACAGATGCTGCAGTGAATGCTAAATATAGGGATTCACAGTCATGACCACCAGAAGCTGATTGGATACACAATAGTGTTGGAGTCAGCTTGATGAGCCTGATGTGATGGTTGACTGCTAAAAGGGCATAAAAGGTGATGTCACAATCTAGACATATTTGATGGACAAATACCATAACTTTGAATCCAATAATATCTGACTCACCAACAATTGTCAGACCTAAGCAAGGCACTCTCCATCACAAATATGTTTTTTTTGCCAACCTTGCATCCAAACATGCAACATAACCTGCAACCTCTACTTGGGGGAGTGCAGATATCCCTGCAAGTGATCTCTTGAACTCAACAACAATTGCACTTGTCCCATCCAACCTAGCAGAGCCAATGGCACTTGGCAGAATTTGAGGAATTTGGGTGCCAGAACATGCCTTGAAAAATTTCCCCAAGGTCTTTCAGGCCTTTCTCCATCTGGACTTCTTTTTTTTCAATGAGTGTAGTCATATTTGTTGCAAAATGATCCACAGCTTTCCAAAGCTGTGCTACTTTTATATCAGTGATCCCAGGAACATTGTCACAACCATGTGTGATGTCTAGGAAGTGACCAAAACCAGAATATAGAAGCGGAATTGGTGGAATCCCCAGGTCTGGTTCTGGATGGTTGTCCAAGAGCCTCTCCTGTGAATTTTGCTGAAGACTTGCATAATTCTTTGAACTTGCAAGGATCAATGGCAGCTGCATGGCAAGTCTGGTATGCTTGAGCCACAAATGAACATCTAATGGTTCAGGAATGGGGTGTTTGTGGTGAGGTTATGGACACGAGAGTGGTTTTAAACGAGAGAAGGAGTGATATTCGAGTGAATGTGAGCGACGAGAGAGTGCTCAGGCAATGGGAAAGAGCAGGAGCAATTGCATTCAGGGGCTTGCATTCAAGCCTTTTTACACTACTCGTACACGCACTATACTCTGTAAAGTAAGCTGAGATTTTGTGACGCAAAGACAGCGTCATCTTGCTATAGTAAGAGAACCCGAGAGCGGATGAGCTTGATACAGTAAGAACTCACATATTGATACTTGAGAACACAGCACGACACACGCGCATACGATCACAAACGAACACGTACGGAAACACCTTTTGCATACCGAGAACGAGAACATTTAATTCACCAGTTTGGGGGGACAAATGGCTAGGGAAGTATTATAGAAAGAAGTGTGATGTTAGTCAAAGAATAAGTGTACTCACTACTGGACAACCTCACACATATCTGGAAGGGAAGTGAAGTTCAGCTGATCCAGCCATATTACATTGATGCATTGACCATGATTCATCTTGACACCCCCATCTCCCGACAAGTCCTGAACATTGATGTGGGGTGTGGATTCTATGTTGACCAGAAAGAAGCTCCAGTCAGAACACCAGCCAAGAATTTTGCAGTGATGAGCCTTCAGAAGGACTAATTGCCTGACTCTAGCACCCTTGCTAGCACCATCCCAGAAGCTGGAGTTGCATTCTTTGTAAATCATTCTTCTGAGTTCAAGAACTGTAGCATTCTTGGAAATGATAATGCCACCAGGGGCTTCCTTGCCTTCAGTGAAGTAATAGAGTGTGTGATTTGCCATAGAAGTTGGAGTTAGAACCTTGACATTTGGTACCACAATGGTCAGCCAAATAAAACACGTGACACGTGCTGACCAGACATTGCACATCCTGTTCTCAGAAACCCTTCAGCTGTCACCACTTCCTGGTCTCTAGCACCACAATGTCCTCAACAGCCCTTCTTGATGACCCTTGCATGGCCAGCAACACCAACTCATTATGACGCCCTGTCCATCATGAGCAAGGGTTAGATCCAGGTCAACCTCTCACTTGAAAGCTGTCTGTGCCTCATGTGCGCACCCTATTTAGTTCGCCATCTACAAGGTACATCCTCCCTTCCGTGCTCTAGGGCACACACAACACGATGATTCAGCCAACCCCCCTTATCAGCTGAGCAAGCAGTTCCATCCAGACGTGAACAAAGGCCCACATGCGGGAGAGAAGTTCGTCGCGTTCAGCGAGGCCTATGCGGCCCTTAGAGATGACCGACAATGGTAGTTCCCCAAGTCTGTCTCACTCCTCTCCACCACTCATGCGTGAACAAACAGACGGTCATACGACCGTTCGCTCACCCCTACAAACGGCGGCGGTGGCGTTGCGTCAGATGCCAATCAGCCTGGCTATTACTTGTATCACACGACCACGAACGAGGCCCGTCACCGGAGCGCGAACTATGCCTGGGAGCGTAGACATCAACCTCCTCCCGGCTATACACGTCCTTTTTCCACACAGCGGTCTCAGCCGTCGGGCAACCCCCATGTCACCGGACAACTGCCAGTGGGTTCCATTATCATCCCCCACCCACCAGCTGGAAGGAGATAGCGTCAAACGCGTCACTGGGCTTGGAAGCTTCGTCTTTATCGCTTTTGTTGGTACCTTGGGGAAAAGCTGAAAGACCATTAGAATATATATTGTTCCGACTGTAAAGTGCGCTTCCACTGTCTCTAGTGCATCCTGTTTCTGCTTTTCCTTCTCCCGCACCAGCCTGCCTCTCCCGCGCGCAAGTGTAACCTTGTTCCAATCCTTCCTAGATTCTGCAACCCAAGCTTCTCATCGTAAGCTTACTCGGACCGCGTGATCTCTTCTGAAAACTGCTCCGGCCGCTCAGAGAGGACGCGTCGCACGCCCGCAAAAAATGTGTCGAGTACTGCAAGTTTGTGCAGCGTGAGAAGTGTATGCGCCGACATCTCGTGTGTGAAGAAGATGATGCACATATGCGCGCGTGTAGAGCATGGGTGTGTGCACGGGAGGCACCTCGTCCACGCTGCTATGTATTAGGGGCTCACTTGGTCGCAAAGGGGAGCAGGCCATACAGGGATACGACGGCCGTGTGTCACCCCGTTTCGCAGCGGCACATATGTGCAGGGAATCGGTAAACGGGGGAAAGTATAGCGCTTGTCGTATAGGTTATGCCCAATCTTGAGAGGAGGCGGTGGCACGGCGTGGCTGGCAGCGGTTACATGTGGTACTGGAAGAACTAAATCCAGCGCCACGCTAATGTCAGCGGCGCGTTGCGCCCAATGACCACCGAAGAGATCGACTCTCACGTCCTGAATCAGGATCTCATGCGGAGATCGCATATATATTGCGGAAGAAGGATGTGTATAGCCGGGAGGAGGTCGACGTCTATGCTCCCAGGCATAGTTCGCGCTCCGGTGATGGGCCCGTTCGTGGTCGCGTGATACGAGTAATAGCCAGGCTGATTGGAATCTGACGCAATGCCACCGCCGCCGTTTGTAGGGGCGAGCGAACGGTCGTATGACCGTCTGTTTGTTCACGCGTGAGTGGTGGAGAGGAGTGAGACAGACTTGTGGAACTACCGTTGTCGGTCATCTCTAAGGGTCACATAGGCCTCGCTGAACGCGACGAACTTCTCTCCCGCTTGTAGGCATTTGTTCACGTCCGGATGGAACTGCTTGCTCAGCTGATAAGGGGGGTCGGCTGAATCATCGTATCGTGTGCCCTAGAGCACGAAGGGAGGACGTACCTTGTAACTTAGAAGGCGAGGGTACGCACGTGAGGCACAGACAGCTTTGCTGACCTTGATCTAATCCTTGCTCGCGTTACTCGAGATGGACAGGGCGTCGTGATGAGTCTGTGTTGCTGGCCACGCGAGGGTTATCGAGAAGAGCCGTTGAGGGCATTGTAGTGCTAGTGACCAGGAAGCGTCGACGATGCTCTAATAGACGGTCTGGCCATGGCTCGATGCCACCAACAGCAGAAGGAGGGTGCAATACGTTCATAACACAGAGCAAAGGTCGTCAACAGGTCGTAATAGTTATACAATCATCAGTGTAGCGCACGAACAAGGCTTATCTACGCAGCGCAACGTTCGCACTTACTTCCTCCCACTAGCGGCCCTCGTTCTCGGCGCCCTCGCCTTCGCCTTGACCGTATCCGCGTCCTTTTCCGTCTCGCTGTGTGCCCTCTGCGCCGCCGCCGTCGTCGCCTTGCGCGTCCGCACGCCCTTGGCAGCAACCGCCGGTGGCTGTTGCTGCTGCATCTCGTCTTCCTCCTTTACATGGATTCTCTCCGGCGTGTTCTCCTTCTCCATGGCCCCACGCGCGCTCTTCGCGGACGCTGCAGTGGCACGCGCCTTGGCGGCAGCAGTGGGTGTCCGCCTGCCTTGGGTAGTAGTGCGCTGCGCGCCCGCCGCGCCTGCGTTCCCGTCTTCCAGCTCCGCAGACTTGCCTTTCCCGCGCCGCGTACGAGCCGCAAGGAGAGGTGCCTCGGGAGGCTCGGCGCGATCGATGGACTCTGCGTCTGCGTCATCGACATCGCCCGCCTTTGGCCTGGCAGCGCGCCGCTTGACCGTGGCGGCAGCTGGTGCCAGGTCCGGTTGGCCGCGTCTCGCTCCCCGACGTATACTCTTCGCGGGCTCTGGTTCTGGTTCTGGATCGGGTGCAGTCGTGGCTGGGGCCTTCGTGCCCCGCGCCGTCTTGCGCGTGGGCTTGCTCGATTCGGCGGGCTCCTGGTCCGTAGACTCGGATGACTTCGTGGCCGTACGCGAACGTCGTCCGGATTCGAGTCTGGACGCAGCGGGCTTTGGTTGTGCAGGAGGTTCGCTGGCCTCTGGGGCCACGACTTTCCTCGCCTTGCTCACCGACTTGGCTGGCGCCTGCGCCATCTCCTAGTAGAATCGCGCTGCGTTAGTATTTGGACTCGATCACAAGTTCTGGTCAAAACTATCACCTCCTTCCCTTCGGCCTCGGCTCTTCGAGTCGTTCGCCTCACAATCGACGCTTTTGGCGCGATTGCACTGTGCTTTGAAGGTTTGGCCGGTGGTGCGTCAGGTGTTAATTCGTTGTCGGCGAGTTCCGACACGTCAGTGGGAGTTTCCCGGCCCTCGCGCACGCGGACAGCCTGTGTCTTTGCTGTGGCTCCGGAAGCTGGCCTCGGCAGGCGCGTCGGAGCTGGAGCGGCCACCTCTGGCGCGTCAACTTCATCACTTTGCCCGGCAGGCTCTTGAGAGGGATGTTCAGGCGGCGTTACAAGAATCTCGTCAACTCCTTCGAAGATCGGGGTGCTTGGTTCTCGCTGTCTTGCACGGGAAAACATCTCGCGTACCCCATCTAGGTGAGGGGTCTCGGGATCCCGGGCCTGCTCCGCCTGGAAGAGCTTACGGACGCCGGCATAAGGCGTCGGCATACCTGCTGCGCGCTTCTCAGAGAAGACATGCCTGAGATCTGACATCTGTGGTGTGGCAGGGAACGAGTTGGTAACAGGGTGGGAATCCGTTTGTGAGGGACATGGATCTTCGACGATCGCTTCATCATCCTCGGGTGTCTCGTCTTGAAGCGCCATGTCTTCGTCACATATTTCCGTCTTGTTGAGGATAGGAGCCCCGGGCTGCATGCTTCGTCGGCGCTGCATCCCTTCGACCACCTCCTTCATCTTTTCGAGCAGCATCGTAGTCTCGACTTCCTCTTCGTCTTCCTTAATAGCGGGCCAGATCTTGGATGGGGAAGCCACGCCGAGCATCGCTTTTGAATTAGGCGTCTCAGGACCCAACGAATTACGCCGTGACCCAGGAATATTCTCTCCAAAGAACTCGTCAGGTTGAGTGAGTGCAGAGCGTCTTCGTTCCTGGATGGCCTGCAAAGAAAGAAGCGTATACATAAGGCCAGCAGTTTGGGGGCAATGAATTCATACCCGTCTTTCCAATTGACTAACTCTTCGTTCTCTCGATTCCGCGTTTGCGTGAGGAGCACTCTTGTCTACAGCAGGCGCCGGGTCCTCAGCAACCGTCCACGGTTTGGCCAAGCTGGTCCAGGCAGCGCCACCTGTCGATTGCCGACCTCTGACGCGATCCGCGAGACTGGGAGCCCCGTTGGGCCTGTGAGTTTGCGGTGTCATAAAATATAAACGCTGCTCCGGACGTTGGGGGGTGAGTTGAGGAGTCATTGCATTAGCAAAGTCGCTTTCAGGTTCGGCGTCGCCTCCATGGGATGCATCACCCAAGCTCTCTTCATCCGCGGGCTCTTGTGGTTCATCATCTCGGTCCAAAGGTTCATCTTCATCGGCAGCAGCATACTCCTCGACATCTTCGTGAGCCTTTCGAACAAACAAGTCAGTCAGACAACTCGCGTGTCCCATAAACGAGCTCCGTTACCTCAGCAATGTCTTGTTCCATGTACTCATCCCTCTCCGGAGACCTCGAAGGAGAGCGGAGGGCATGTATGCTGCTCTTAAAAACCTCGAGACTCTTGCGCCAGCCAAATATCGGCCTCGGGTCTGGTTCTGTGTCCTCGCCGGCACCGTCCTCATGGACCTCCTCGTCGAATTCTTCTATGATAGCGTCTTGATCGCCTTCGTCTTCCTCGTCCACCTCCATTTGTTCATCGATTGTCGCAACGTGTTCTTCCACTTCACGCTCCTCCAGTTCCTGCTCCTGCTCCATCTCGAAACGCATTGCCGCGCGCTGCGCGGAACGGATCAGTACCGCACGATGTAACGACGGCCGGGCTGACCGCCGACGTGGTGTCTGAAACTGCTGCGGCTGGTGGGACGGGGCAAGAGGGAAGCCAGGCGCCGCATTTGGTGCTCCTGCTTGGGGGGCATGCGCGTGTTGGGTCGCTCGGGATGGAGCAGAAGCCTCGGGGGCATCAACTTCTTCCAAAATCACGAGATCCTGCTCTTCCTCCACGACCTGCGGGCGATTTCCTTCGACGAGACGAATGGGGGTGCCGTCCTCTTTGTCCTGTTGGTCATCCTGCTCCTGCTTGAGGGCTTGTTTCAGCGGCGAACTGTTCAACCGGATCGGCGTCTGCAGCACACGCAGATTGACGCGGGGATCGGGATCGGGGCGTGGGGTGAAGACTTGGGCACTCTGAATCATGGACAGCCTGAGAACACGCTTCCGAGCAGATTTCGAGGTCGACGCTGACGGGGTGAAAGCCAGGACGGGACGGAGCGCCTTGGGCGGATACTCGAAGCGAAAACGCTTCTTGTTAATTTCTAGCTCCGAGTTGTTTGACAATGGGACTATTGTGGTGGTCGGCTTGGTTTTTGGGAATACTCGACATTTATCGACGAAAAGACCATGTACTCCCAGCACCTCTATAAATGCCTGAGAACCACGATTAGCTACCAGTAAGAGGGGAAGGAAATGAACAACTAACTTTGCGCTCCTGGAAGAATATTTTGGCGTGGAGAGGGCTGACGGTGGGATAATAAAGACGAACACTACAGGATGGGTCACAACCGAAGGTGAGCTCGTCGTCATCTATTGGGTAAGAAGCTACGACAGTGTCTTCGTGTCGTCTCATGAAGCGTAGGACACCGTAACGACCAAATTCAGTGCCGTTCATCGTTGTTGAAGGGAGGGTATCAACTCGACGCGGACACGGTTTCATAGGGTCATGTGATCGTGTCGACTCTAAACTACAAGTTACACTGTATTTATTCAACGGGACATAGTAGATGTGATGGACAACCCAGGTCCAGAAACATTGCTTCTCTGCGATTGCAGTCGGAGGCTACCACAACACCATCAGCTATGCTTTACTGTAACTGCATCAAGAGACTCGTACTCATCGAAATGTATCCCGCGCTTCGGATCAGCGCGACGCTTGTCGAGCGTCTTTCGGACCTTGCTCTCCGGGCGCACCACAATGACGGGTACGGGGGAGTGACTGAGGCAGTACTTCGAGACGCCTCCCACGCTTTGCGCTCCAAAGGCTGCTCCGAACGCCTGTTTCATTTTCCGTGTACCCCGTGTACCAACAACAACGGAGTCAGGGCGGTAGAGCGCAATGAGACGGTCGATCGTCGTCGTGACCTTTCCCGCGATGTACTCGACGATGATGCATAGCTGAGGAGACAAATAATATAAATGTCAACCGGCGCAGTAGTGAACGGACAGATACCTTTCGATCCGGATCGACTTCGACGCATTTCTCTTGTATTCGATGCATAAGATCTCTGGCCTCATCACGGACCACGTCGTGATCTCTCTCTGCATACGCTGATTAGACGGACAACAAGCGAATTGACAAGTCGGATTGACGAACCTAACTCGTCTTGGTCTATCCCACGAAAAACGATAAGCTCGTCTCCGTCCTGTACTAGGCCTTCGATTGCCCAGTCCAGCGCATGACGGCCACTATCATCCGGACTGGAAGCACACAAAAATACGCGCGTGCTTGGGGTACGCTCGTATCCATCTGACTTGACTTGCAAGGTGAATGAGAACATAGATGCTACAGGGTTCTCGAATGTATCAAAGGATACTTTCGACGTATACCCTGCATTCGGACCAATGGTAGAAATCGGGGACTGTACACTTAAAGACGGGGGAGGCAGTATGCCAGACGTCGAGGGGCTACCGGATGCCGAGGGGCTAGCTGTAGGAAGTGGCGAATTCAGTGTACTAACGGTGCTATGGACGGGGGATGCTGTAGGAAAGATGGGGACTTGTGGCACTGGCGGGATTGGTGAGGGTTGAAAGAATGGGGAAATTGGCGGAGAACTCGCAGAGGGTGTGGTCGGACGGGAGGAATGCTTGAGGGCAGAGCGTAGGGGCTGCTGAGACGGGAGGGCTATCGGGCCAGGTGGATCCATTGCTTGACTCGGAGATCGTGCTCAACGACGACCTCAGCCTCAACAGACGCCAAATCACCGACCCCGGCGAGTGCCGATATCTCCCTTCAGCCTCCACCAACGATGTCCAACCCGCCAAGCAAGAGTCCTAGCCCTTCCCCCGCGTCAAAAGAACAGTCTCCTTCGTCCGATAAAGATGAAGTGCAGGAGGTAAACGAAGAGGGTGCCAATGACAACCCTCTGCCGTCCAATGCTGAGCCCCAAGCTCCCTCATCTTCAACGAGCGCATCTCCACCGTCATCGGAAAATTGGCAGGCAATCTGGTCACCATCCCACAACGCATATTACTTTTACAACACGACCACTCAGGAAACTACTTGGGTCAATCCCCTGCAGCCGAGCGCGAGCGCCTCTTCTTCCCTACCCGCCTCTGCCTCTGCATCGGCCACACCTCCCAACGCTCAAGAAGAGGCGCCCTCCGGGTCTTCCTCTGGTGCGACACATGTACCCGCCTCTGTCGCGCAGATTTACGCGTTGCAGGAGGCCGCCGCTGCGCAGGGCATCGACCCTTCCCTCGCGCACCTCGATCCAACCCTCGCTGGGCCGTCCGCTCCAGGCAGCGCATATAACTTCGCTGCGAGGTTCAACGCGCACACGGGCGCATTTACGAAACCGGACGGACGCGACCCTACCCATCTATCGGAGTACGAACGTATGAAACGCATGAGCTCCGTGTACTTCAACATGGACCAGTGGGAACATGAGGTCGCGGAGAGAACCAAACAGGAAGAGGAAGACGAGGCAAACGGGAAGAAACGTAAAAGGCCGACTAAAAAGGATTTGGTGCGCGGACGCTGTTCCCAAAGTGCACACGCGGTACACTCACCAAACACTTGCAGGAGCGCTTTAAGGAGCAGAAGAGATTGAAGAAGATAGCAAAGACAGCTTGGCTACGCACCTAGATTCCGGCGCGTCTTCAGTTTTTACGTTTTATGATGCCAGTTTTGTTACAATCAGTACATTCATGGGTTGAGGACCCTCCACCATTCTAGCCATCTCATATTTTCAACTCGCCAAGATATGGGCATTGCCCTATTGATCGTCCCGTGAGAAATAGCACATTTTTTTTGGAATAGACTGATTGTATACAACACCCCAAGGAGTCGGCGGGGGATTCAAAATGCATCTCGAGTTTGTAGCGGTGCGTATGTGGAACAAATGTGCGATACCAAAAGCATAAACGGTGCAGGAATGTGACTTCGGAGTGATTTTTTCTACTGCTCCGCGGACTCGGAGGCACCGGAGGCTGGTGTCGGCTGCGGCTTGCGAACGACCAAATCTGCTTGTTGGCTATTGTGTCGATAGGAAACAGTGTCAGGTCAGGTCAGGTGTGACGTTCAGCGAGCGAGTAGACTCACAGCCGGAGGCGGAGCAATAACTTGTCTGTGGCTTTCTGCATTTCGGCCCCGGCCTTGAGCGCGTGGGCGTACAGCTGCGCGCGGGGGTTCGTCGAGCGTGCCCTGAGTATTTTATTCTGACTGTCGACGCGGCCGAGGATATCCCCTCGCTGAATGAGCGCGACGACCTCCCGTTCCGTATCTTCGACGGACCATCCGAACGCCGCACTCATGCGCTCGAGCCGAATCGTCGCGAATGGCTGGAAATACAGCACGACCGCGCGGGCACGGATAAGCGCAGTGAGGTTCACGACGTGCGGACCGAGCAGGGGGTCGAGCAAATGACGAGTCTGGATTCAGGGGGAGCTCATCGCACGGGGAAACAAAACAAAAAAGACGCGCAGAGCACTTACAGAAGACCGTTCGAGCAGCTCGAGCACGACGCGGAAGTTGCTGGACATCCAAGCGTCCAGAAGCTCTTTCATGCCCTCTCCCTCGCCCGCCAGCCCCTCGCCGCCCTCCAAGACCCTCAACTTGAGTTCATTGCGCCCCAAAGTCGCGAGCGCACAAAGTGTCGCATACACCCCGATATCTCCCACCGAGACGATATTACCGGTCCAAGGCAAGAGCGCCGCAGCGGACATCGGCTGTAGGAAGTCCTGCGCCGCTTTTGCGTAGTTCATATTAAACAGGTGCGAAAGCGCGGAGCAAAGTGCGAGCTTCGCCTCGACTGCGTGGTGCAGGTCGACTCGCTTCTGCCCCGAGGAACCTAGTCCGTGACCGAAGCTGGTACCCGAGAGCCCAGACGACGCGATGCTGTCCAACGCAGACTCTGCCTTGAAAACATACGTCGGGATGTGTGAAAAGCTGCGCTGTTCAAGGAGAAGCTACAGCTGGGGAATCAGCCGACAGAACCAAAGTTAGGATGGGGAGGGAAAGGGCTTGCCTCCAATACGGAGAGACACATGTCGAGCATGTTTTGCGTTGTGGTGCAGAATTCGCGCGACTTGGTGTGATGGCGCAGAGCGCTGTCGAAGCCGCCCGTAGCACGGTAAAATGCGCCGAGGTCTCGATGGGCCATTCTGATGCTCTCCTTGATCATGTTCCCGGTATACGTCTTCAGCTCCACTTCGAGCTTCCGGCGATCCGCAGAGTTACGTTCATTGGTCTCCTCGATCCAAGTGAGGTATGGCGTGTGATCGGGGACAAGCTCCTCGAGAGGCAGGAGCCCGACGCCGGGTTGAGTTGCTGTAGTTTTATAAGCGGACAAGATGACTTCGTATAGCCCCGTGTCACGTTGCGACGTTGCGGTGAGGAGCTGAAGAGAGCGATTGAGGGCCTGTGGGGCAAGAGCAGGGGAGTGCATGATGATGTAGATCAAGCGATCCAACGCCGTTCGACCTGCGTCGCGTCAAAACTCAACAAATAGGGTGGAATAACAAGATACAGGCGTACCAGAGTAACCCGATATGTACGCATCGAGGTCGAAAGGATGCGCCTCGTCGACAACGATGGAGGGGGCTGCTTTGCTAGAAGAAGCCTCTGTTTGAGTAGCGCCGTAGTATTCCATCTCTACCTCTTCAATCGCATCTACATCCATGCTTGACATCTCTGGAAGGCTGAACCTAATACACTAAGACACAATCGCGTAAATTTGTACGACGCCGAGGTAGCAGTGCGGCACTCACCAGTGAAAGGGGTAGATACGAGCCCTACTCGACCGCGCGTATATCGATGTTAGATTGGCGGCCCGCATACCGCTCTCTGCCATCATGGCAATCCATCGTAAACGCGTCTCGACCTCTGTCCTCAGGCTGAAAAAGAAATCGACAGCTGCGTCTACCGTGGGTGCACCTGCGCAGCACAATCAGTCGAGCAGGAAAGGGAAAAAGGCGTGGAGGAAAAACGTCGACATCGATGATCTTGAGGAGACACTCGAGGCTCTTCGCGACGAAGAACGCACGCTAGGGTGCGTTTATTTTCTCCCCATCATTGTTTACCTCAAGTTATGATTTGTTCATAGGTCGACATTACAGAAAAGGACAGACAGCGAGCTGTTCGTCGTCGACACCAAAGGCGACGACAAAGGCACGACGGCTCTCCTCACCTTTCTCACGCTTCCACCTTATAATCCTTTCCCCCCTCTGCTTCTCAGTTCGCAAGTCTCTCCCGCGCTTCTCCCGTGCCTCTCTAAAGTCACATCAAATAATCACCCATCGTTCTGCGATCCCTGCGGTTTACGCGAGACCTCGAAAATCACTCGTGAGTGCCCGCGATAAAGAGCGGCTGCTCAGGATCGCGCGGAAGGACCGCAGGGGCCCGCTAAACAGCATCGTGGACCCTTCTCAACCTGGTGCCGGAAGCGCTCTTCTCGAAGTCTCAGAAGCCGTGAAAAAAAGCGGGCAATACGACGTGTGGTCTGCAGAGACGGCGCTGAACGCCGGGGCCAAAGTCAAGGTGCGCGCCACTCCCTCCCCACGTCCGCAGTCCTTGTGCTGATGGCCGTGCACAGGCGCCAGATGTCCCCCATCCACGCACCGCGATCGCTCTGCCCGCAGTTCCCGCCCCACATGCCGGAACGTCGTACAATCCACCGGAAGCTGCCCACACCACGCTCCTCCTCGCCGCGCACGAAGCCGAACTGCGCCGCGTACAGGAAGCAGAGGCGCTCGAGGCCACAAAGCTGCGCATTCTCGGCGCACGGAACGCAGACGGCGGCGAGGGGGGCGCGCGGGGCATGCTGATAGACAAGCCGGGAGGCGACCCCGCCGAGGATGGCTCGGAGCGGGAGCCCGAGAGCGCCAAAAATAACACGGCGGTGCCGCTGCGCAAGACGAAACAGCAGAGACGAAAAGCGGCAAAGTTGCGCGCCGAGGTATGCCCGACACTCTCCCGAGCCGCCTCGCTTATCACATTCCATCTATGGTAGAAACACGCCCTCGTGGAGCGTACGCTGCGTAAACGGCTGCACGCGTCCGTTGACTCCGCCAAGTCCCTACGCAAAGCCGCAGACAAGACCCGAGCAGCTCGTGCCCGGGCCGCAGAAGAACGGCGTGTAAAGCGGGAGGCGCTCCTCGCGCAAAGTGGTCTTGCGGGGCAGAAACTGGGCAAACACGTAGTGCGCGAGGGGGAAGTGGACGTGCAGCTCGGCGAGGAGCTCAGCGAGAGCCTGCGTGGCCTTCAGGTGTGTGGTGCAGTACCGCTGGATCTGTCTGTCGTGCGACGGCTGACGTCGTGTTGTCTTGGTAGCCTACAGGCAATTTGTTCCGGGATCGGTATTTGAGCATGCAGCACCGAGCGCTGGTCGAACCGCGCGGTCCCGTATTGTGCGTGATCCCCATCCTTTGTTGCCCGCGTCCGCTTACCGGAATATTCCGACGACACAGACCGAAAAAGCACAAGCAGATGGTGGAATACGAAAAGCATGCGTGGAAGCGGTTTTCCTGAGCTTTCTGCTCCTCTCTCCGTACAACCAACGGCAACGCATTTACTGTATTTCGCTCATCGGTCTCACACTTGTCTCTAATAAATGAAGCCCAGTATATACCATGGAACGTCTGCGCATGGGGTTATTGCTCCATTGTATCTTACACTGCCTAGAAGCAGAGGCAGGCTCGATTATTCGTAGCATGAGGTTCATTAAAGCGTTCAAGCGCCGATAGTGTATCCAAGGTCCGTCACTGGTCCGTCCCCAAGCCCGAATGCTCCCCACCTTCGACTAGTGATTCTTGAAGCTCCTATCATGCTTAACCTCAACAGCGTGCGCCAATTTTGACTTTTCTGGCACCTCCTCCCAGATGGGATCGACATCAGGACCGTCGAGGTCACCGGCTCCGTCCCAGCCCCAACACCACACTACACACGGGGTCAGCAACAAAAAAACTGATGTGGAGGGGAGAGGAAAGGGGCGCACCGTGAGGGGGACCAGGCACAAAGTCGATGGGTTCGCCTTCCTCTTCCGTGAAGAGGCGGTCGTGAGGACCAAACCATGAACGATCTTGGGGATCTGTGCGTGGGTTGTCAGGGAGCCCGCCGAGGCGGACATAGCCGCGAATCGTCGTCAAGTTGCGCCGCGGTGGGTGAATAATGTCAAAAACTTTCTGCAAGCGCATCCGTTAGTGCAGCCGACGGACAACGGAGGTAAAAACTCTAAAATAAAATAAAAAAGATACGTACCCGATCGTATGCGAGCTTTACGCGAGGCACCATGAGGATGCGTCCGTACCCGGCCTCCCAGTAGTCGTTGCAGATGAGAGAACACTCGCTGGCGGAGCACTCGCCATCGGCGATGCGTGCCATCCGGAAGCGGACGTGCTTAGGCTGGTAGAAGGGAGCAGGGTCGAGGATGGCGACGCCGTTCCAGCAGGACTGGACCTGGATGGGCAGGTGCTGCTGGAAGCGCCCTGACGAGGTGCCGTGGTGGAAAATATCCTCGAAAGGAGCGTTTTCGAGAGCGGTACCGTTGATGTCACGCGCGACCCAATTATCATAGAAGACCGGGGCACCCTAAACACCTGCAATCAGTTGTGAAGAGTGGGAAAAGGATGGACGTACGAGCTCGTCATGGTACATGTAATCCGCGGCGCAGGTAATGCCGGCATTATTCAAACGGCTTTGGAAGATAAGCTCAAGAAGGTCGTCGATGCATGGAAGGATATCGTTCATGAACACGATGGTATCAAAGTACTCGTTCTGATCGTCTCGCAGCTCGTGGAGGGGCACAAAGGCGGCGTTTCGAACTTCGGCGAGATATTCGATGCGGTGATTGAACGCGCCGCGTGTGCGCTGAGATGAGCGAATGGTAACCCGTAGACCGACGGAGCGAGCGAGAGCATCAAAAATGCGGAGGAGAGCCTTTGTCTGGTCGGTGGAGCCGTTTTCGTAGATGGACACGAAGACGTTGTGGTAGCCCAGGACGGCGGCAACGCGGAAGAGGGTGGCGAAGATGTCTGGAATCACGTCGAAGGAATTGTAGAGGTTGATGGCAAAAAAATACTTGTGCTCTCCGCCGGAGAGGTCGCGCCTATGACTGTAGTACGACGCCTCTTCCTGGCTCGGGCGGGGGATTGGGTCGAGACTGCCGAGGCCGAGATCAAAGAGCCAAGATTTGGACGGCGGCGGGTTGTGGCCAATGAGGGGGGCATAGCGTTCGCGCGCCTGCTGTACGTACAAGGGGTTAAGATTCCGTGTGCACTCGCGCGTGTAATGGGGCGAAAGTGTGCTGAGGATATCTAGAACGCGTCGTCGCTGTGCGGTGGTGGGAGGAGCCTGGCGAGAGGAGGTTGGACGGGGTGAGTTGTGTATAGGCGCGTGTCCGCTACCGCGCCATGAAGTGGAATAATTAGAGTGATACGAGAAGGAGATGAGCCTTGTGAGCAGGGCGCCGACGATGATACCGAAGACGATGGCGACGGGTGTGGGTACACGCCGATATATCCTCGCTGGCTGCATGGCCGTGGTCGTAGGAGACTAAAAGGTAAAGAGCGGGCGCCTCGCTGACACGCGGGATTCGGGGACACCCCCCGAGGAGCTAGTTGCTCTTCCACGCCGTCATGTCCTCCTCCTCACCGAGTCCGCCCCCCTCGCAGTTTTTCCCTCCTTCAAAGTCTGACCATTCCCCGCTCATGCAGCGCCGAACCGCGAAAAGCTCAGCCTTTATCGCTCCGCCGACACCAGGTCTGCCTCCATCTGCCATCCTCTCCTCTGCAGACAAACCACCCTCTCGGCTGAACCAACGTACATTCGGCCTACCAAATCGTATCTGGCTCATCCTTGCGCTCTTTCTTTCCGTGCTCTTTTTTACCCGCCTCATTCTCCCTTCCCACTCTTCCGATGCCGCCTACTACCTGCGCAATCACCCTTCACAGTACGCTGCGGGGCTGCACCCGTTAAATTATCTCAATCTCTCGGACGCCGACGACGAAGCTGCACAGAACCCGTTTCCCTTCTGTCCCACTTTCGGAAAAGGCGATGTTCTCGCCGAAAAATACGGCGCCCTGGCAGTTTCAAAGAGCTGGCTCCACTTGGGCAGCGGCGCCCGAGTTCAGCAGGTCATCCACAAGGCCCTTCTCGGCCAACCCGTCACCATCAGCGTGATTGGTGGTTCTAGTGAGCGCCTCTCCCCTTTTTGAGTATCGTCCTCGTTTGTGACAGATATCTAGTCTCTTCGTGCCACGGTGCGGGCGATGACCCAATCTCTTCAGACTGCTATCCTTCTCGTTTCTTCACCTGGTGGAACTCCATCTTCCCTCACCCAGCCTCAGAGCTTACCAACGGCGCAATTCGGCACACCAACTCCGAGTACTTCTCCTTCTGCAGCGCACATCATCTACCAGACTATACCGATCTCGTGATCCTCGAGCTAGATACCGACGACAAGGCGTACGTCACGTTCCCCATCTGGTCGGGGTGATTGCCCGCTGATAATCCGTTTTAGCGACCGTCAGACACTCGACAACTTTGAGTTGCTCGTACGATCCATCCTTCTGCGGCCAGACTCACCCGCTGTCGTCGTCCTCGGCCACTTTTCACCCCAAGTGCATGAACAAAACGGTTTTGCTGGGCCTGACCACTGGCACAGCGTCGTCTCCCAGTTCTACGACGTACCCCACATCAGGTACCCCACTATCTCCCTGACGTCACGCCCTACTTTACGCTCACACACGCTGTCACTCCTAGCTCAAAAGCCGCGCTATACCCGTCCTACATCACTTCGCCCAACTCCATCTCCCGGTATTACGCCGACCCTATCCTAGCCAATACCGCCGGCCACGGCCTCCTCGCCGACATCCTCATCGCGTACATTCAATCTCAGGTTTGCGTCGCATGGAGTGCCGCCCGGGGCTCCGGTGCAGCCCTGCCCATCTATTACACACTCGGCGTGCAGGCCGGCACCCCGCCCAAAGACGCGACAGGATTGTTCGGTGGCAAAGGTCCACGCAAAGGTGCTGCTGCTCCCGCCGCTGCCCTTGCCGACCCGGACGCGCCGCGACCACGAGCCGCAACGGGCCATGGCGTCGGCGGCCTCCAGGTGCCCGCCTCGCGGATCGGGTCCCGGCCGTCGGACATGTCCCCGCGCGTGTACGAGGAGATCGCGCCGGCATGCGTGTCCGCCAACGACCTGGTGAACCCCCTCCCGCCGTCGCTCTTCTATGGCTCCGGCTGGAACGCGCACCACCCGCCGCAGACGAGCGTCCCCGTGACGAGCAGCGCGTCGCACTATTGGTACAGCACGCTCCCGACGAGCCGCCTGCGCGTGCCGCTCAGCGTCGGCGCGGGCGACATTGGCATTTATTATGTGCGCGAGCCACGCTCGGTGCTCGGCGCCGAGGGTAGTAGCGCGATCGACTGCTGGGTAGACGACAACTACACCGGAAAGGTCACCATCGACAATGAAGCTGACAACAATGACGAGGAAGCTACGTGAGTGCTATCTGTCGTCCACCTTTACCCTGCGCGCTAATTGGACGCGAAAACAAAGGTTGCAGTTAATTGACCACAACGTGGCAAGGGGTTCACACTATGTCGAGTGCGTACTGCTTGGCTCGGAAGGTGCCAGCGTCCCGCCGTTCAAAATTATTGGCATATTTGCGACGTGATTGCTTTGGGACAGAATTCTTCATCTAGACATTGTACATTCTCACCGGGGTTCTCTGCACAGCGGTGTAATGGTCCTTATATTTTACCCCCATTTGACCTGTACATAGCAGGGTTATTAGGGTAGATCAGCACAGAATTTGGCTATTGATCCATTCATCGAGTTATACCCCCGTAATGAACAAGTGGTATATCAGAAACACATGCATTATGAATGGCAGCCTCTTGTGCGGGCTCGGTTACAAGTGCGGCACCATACGGGTGAGAGTGCGGGGTGATGCAATTTTGTTTGGACAAGACAGTACATGAGGAACAACCAGTCACCAGACATTCACTCCGCGTCTACGGTCACCGTCCCAAGACCCTGCAAGTTTGTTATATTACTACCGGTATTCCGAAGAATAAGGACGCTAAAAGCCCTACCTTGAATGACGCCGTCGGGACGTGTGTTGCGTAGGTGTAGAGCTTCTCCTTGGCGTTCTCCTCGTCATTACGTTTCCCTGTGCAGTGTGACGTCAGTAGGAGGCATTCGCAGTGGAGAGTGAGGGACTCACGTTCAAGTTTAACACGGATTCTGTGGGGAACACTCTTGATTCCCCGCGACCAAAGGGCTTGGTTGAGCTTTGGGTCGACCCGTACATCACTAGTGCCCATCTCCCTTTGGGCAAATGCAACGACGGATTTCACCGCGGTGGGAGCACGTTTCTTGAACGAACGGCCGTGCACCAACTTGTGAAGGTGTATGGTGAATTCGCGTGTCACGACGTCCTGAAGTGCGGACCGTGTTTTTCCCTGTACGATGATGGGTGAGTTGTGCCGCTGAGTGCAAGAACAAACCAAAGCTGAGTACCTTGGTGTTTTTCTAGGTACCCCGGTGTCAAAATGAGCATGCAAGGGATTGAACACTTACGGTCATAGCTGCTTGGATGACTTTATCAGAACGGAGTCTGCGCGAGTGTCTGTTTCCAATTAGTTAGGTTTGAGTGGCTGACTCAGAACTTCACAGTTCATCGCGGCGAACACCGAAGGGAAGGGGGAATACCAAATACGGAATTCTTATTGTTCCGCGTTTGTTTGTTTTCCGGTAAAGGGAATCCCTTTGTATCCTCGCTGGTGCACTCCTTTCATCATTGGTTCGCTGACTGGGGTTGCCGAATATCAATTCACTAGCCTGGCTTCACGGGCAAAGACTCGGGATCCCCTGATTTTTGAGGTGTCAAATGTTCTAGACGCTCTTCACCTCGATGTCCCTGGTGGGCCCGTAAGCACACGGCCCTCGTACCTTTCTGTAATTTGATGGAAACTTCTTTTCCCCATACTATCTTTGCGCTCATGTATAAAATCACCGTTCGTTTTGAGCTTTCCTCCCAGCTGCCTCCTGCCTCAGCCCTTGCCAAGTCTCTTACCCCGCCCCAATAACCACAGTCCACCATGCGCGCCTTCCTTGGTCTCTTCATCGTTGCTGCCGTGTCTGCAGTTTCTGGATCCTACCTGCTTTCTCCTCGTCAGAGCAGTCCCTACCCGCGTATGTACCACGCCCGCCTCCATTTTCCTCCTCCCTGACACGCCTTCTTAGAATGTGCACTGGACTGTTTAGCAGTCGCTGACCTTGGCAGCTGCCTGGTCGGAGAGGTCGAGTGCTTGTGCAAAAATAACGCCTTCATCGTTTCCACGACCCAGTGCTTTGAGGCCAAATGCACTGCCAGCGAGCTCGCAACGTCTGAGAACATTGCCCAGCAGTCCTGTGCTGCAGCAGTATGTCCTCCCTTCGATCCCACCGATGCATGAAAGAGTTGCTGACACGACTGATTTAGGGTAGTTACTCTGACCTCCTCTATCCCGCCAGCTACATCGACATCTCCAACCACCAAACCTTCCTCCACCTCCTCTTCGTCTACCCCCAGTGCGTCCGCTAGCACCTCGTCAAACTCCAACAGTGCTGCCTCAAATGCAGTCAATATTGTTGGTGGCGTTGCTGCCCTGGGCCTGACAGCTCTCATGCTTTGATTGGCATGAATTTCGTTCTCGATCACTTCGATATTTCCTATGGGGTCACCGTTTGTCTTATTTTTTATCTGTATTTTTTTTCTTGATTCGTGCCTTTCCACGTACCTGGGCTGTATCCCTCCAAGATGAAAACGGAACAAGACTCCGCTGCTACACTGGATGTGCTCCGAGGTTCACATCATCGACTTACACTCATTCACTATATACCAATATCGCACACCTTCGTTCCTCCTAGAGACTTCACTTGCAACTCAAATATAGCATAGTTTTTTTTGCCTTGGTCTCATTTCGTGTCCGTCATCCGTTTCAGTGAGCGCGCATCAAATACATTCGACGTCAACAACTCTGAATGGCGGGCGGACACATAAAACACGGCATATGCGAAAGACGACGGTGTTACCAATCGCCGTAAAGGCACGGTCGACCGTAATCAGGGTAAAGAACCAAGACCGGTCACCAAACACTATTTTTCAGCCACTGGGGCGGGCTGACACCCACGCGCTGCTTCACGGCAGCTGGCGCTAGAACTACTGGGAATCTATTCACCATGGCGATAGCCTGGCGGCATAGAATCTGACATGCAGGGCGGGCGGAGTCCGTCGTTCCTCTGAGAAAGCATCGAGAACCCCGTGAGATTGTCTGTCTACAGTAAGTTAGTACTTTGTAAGGCCGCAGTAAATTCAGCGACGATCAAATATACTTTTCGGGTATTTCGGCTTGAATGTCATCGTCTTTCGGCGTCGCCGTCGTTACGTTGGCCGGGTTAGAGCGCTCCAGAGGCGTGCATACCTAGACATCGTGTCACGAAGGCAAGTTCGCGACGGGGACGGTCAATCTGAAGAAATAGTAGTGGTCAGGTCCAGGACGTTGTCCACCGAATTTGGCCGATTGTGAAGGACAGCTGCTGGAGCTATAAATGGACTCGCTGCAGCACCGCACCAGATAGCGATGGCACAATCACAAGGCGCTGGGACATCAATACAGTATATGGACCATGTTGACCAATAGCTAAATCCGTCGCGTAGTGTGAGACTGATGACATCGTGTTGGGGGGTGAGGCATCCTTGTGGCCGCATCGATACAATTCCCACTTCGATCCACGGTCCACGACCATCAACAAATAACCTGTGCAGTGTGCACTGACCTTTCATCACTTCATCACCGAAAGGGCCCTAGTGCCACCGCTGTCTTTTATATAACTCCACGTCCACTGATCACAGCTGACTACTTCTAACTCTTGAGACATCATTCTTCCCACCCACACCATGAGCGACGCGGCAGGTGAGCCAACCCCTCCACCAAACGTCGTAAGGGTCCCAAAATACTCTCGTAGACCACCCGGCCCCATATGCATATGTGAACCGAGTAACAAAACAAAGTCTACGATCAGCTGTCCTTCCACGTATGTTCACCTGCTGCGCCTGTATCGCCTGACGGCCTCAACCCCTGTTGCATATAGTCGCGACCCTTGGGGCCATCTGGACCCTTATATCGTAAGAAATTCGGCTCTGACTTATATCTCGTGAGAAACTTATCAGACTTGACGTATTTCTGCGACCGAAGTGCGGTGAGTTGGCGCCCTTGGCATTTTGGTGAAGAACGTGCGATTGATGGACACCCCTTGATCAGATCTCGCTCTTCCAAGAGCTCAGTACGGATCGTGCGCGTAAGTCCCTGTCCGCTTTCTTTCGATGCGGCACCTTTGAGCTTTTGCCTCCCAGAGCATGAGAAGAGGCTCGCCACGTTCGCAATCGTGCTTGGCTCATTGTATATGGGAACTTGCGCCATATTCATATTCGGCATTGTCGCAGCTGTTACCGTATGTCCATCTGTTGAAAGTGGTTGTCTCTTGTTCATTCCGTTGAGCAGAGACGTCTCGCCCTAATTCGCATCTTCTCTTTCCTGGCCATCGCGGCCACCGTCATCGTGATTGCAGCCGGCCTGTTACGCACGATTGTCCATTTTATGCTGAAGGTTTGTACTTGGTGTTGCTACCGTTTCTTTGGCTGATAATTATCATACAGAATGACCTGATTTCCGAATGTACTGTGCTTGCTCAAGGCGCGGACGTGGTTTTCCGATGGGGTATCTGGTCCGCAGATCCAAGGGACAACCTCAAACCAGATGAGGCTGCCAAATGTTCGTCATTTTTGATGTATGTCACCGTCAAAGCCATGGCTCACTCCGTTTTCAGTCTGCAAGAGCGCCTGGAGTCATGACTCTTTCTCGGAAATAGCCTGGCTCATTGGCGAGATCGGTGCGTAGCTTCTACCAACATCTTCTCTTCACAGATATCCTAACAAGTTTTCGGACAGCCCTCATGTCCTTATTCTCCGTTATCGCCTTTTCTTATGCTCAGCAAGAGTCGGCCCTCGTCTCTGGCGCTAGACGCGAGCACCTTCCCGCGTCGTACGCTCCTGCGTATGGCGCAGGCCCTGGATACGCGGCGGGTGACGAGAGCAATCTAAATCTACCCGAGGTGCAATACAACCAATCCTACGCCCCGCCTCCCGGTCCCCCGCCTCCTTTCGACAGGAGTCTGCCAGCGTATGGTGGCGACGAGCATGACAAAAGGATCTCGACCCGGTGAAGACCGCAGATGATCCGTTTGCTGACTTCGAGACCACCCACGTCGCTGAGACCGTCGGGAGATTGCGAGGCGATACGAGCCGTGGGTGACTCTGAACTGGTATATGTACCATTTGTCTGCTACTCACGTATTTCCGTCGAAAACAACCATTTTTATTGATTGAGTGGGAGATCATTAGGCAGCAGCCCACCAGTGTACTGACCCGTGTTAAAATCTATGGAGACGATAGGGGAGTGTCTGTCTTAAGTGCGATCAGTCAACCAGCGGCTTGTGTCCTCTCAAGTCTCTTATTCACGGCACGGGCTGGCGCCTCGCAGGATGCGCAAGGTCCGAGAGCCGTGCCTCGCGCATGCGCAGTAACAACTGGGTCAAGACAAGCCGGTGTGACGGACGTCGTCCCGCCACTGTTTTCCCCCGCCCGTGTTCCCACCGAGCTCAGACTCGGGGCGGGGTGTATCGGAGTAGCGTCCCCAGAGCGTGTAGAGCAGACAGGCATCCTCCTGCGCGATCATCGGCGACGGTGGGGAGGGACACGCGGAGGTCCCGCCATGAAGCCGACAAAGTCCTGCTGCTGCGCAGGCGCGACTTGCGGTGCGCGCTGCCGGAGGTCGTGCGCGAGGAGCGGCGCGGAGGGGGCACGGGCGCGCCCTGCGCCTGGATCGCCTCGCGCGTCTTGTCGTTCAGCACGAGCGTGAGGGTAGATCGCTGCGATGGCGATCATGTGCGGCGGGTTAGAGGAGAGACAGATCTCCGAGCGGTACGTGTCGTTGATGATGAAACCTGGTGACGGTCGGTCCTCTCTGTCTGCGCATGGAGGGGGGGTGCGGGACGTACCATGCGGTCTGCAGCGGCCCTTCTCGAGCTCGAGTCGCCCCTCGCCGGTGCCCCCAGTATCGCGGACCGCTGTCGATCCCGACGCCGACTTCCCCCGCTTCGGTGTCGAGCACACAGGCCGACTCCGCGCCCGCACAGAGTGAGGAGCGTGCGGTACGGATGGAACACGACCAGGTCACACTCGAGTCGCTCACGAGATAGAAATCCATCTCCGCGAGCTTCGAGTTGTCCGAGGGAAAATTCTTGACGCCGTAAACCCTCCTCTGCTCGCGCAGTTGAGCGTGTGTGGAGATAAGAAGGCAGGCACCACGTACGGCTGAACATGAAGGCGCGATTCGGAGACGACGTTCTTTATGTGGACCGGGGATTCTCTGCCTTTGCGGCGACGTCAGCAGGCAGGCAGCTATCACGATAAAGGGGTCCGTCTCGCAATACAGGTTTTGACGTCGAATCGCCTGAAAAGACCGTCGCGGTCGCAATGACCGTTGCCGCAGGACAGTTTTTTGCCCAACATCCCAATGACTGCCACCTGTGCGTAATGCATCCGTTTCGTAGGGTGAGTCGAGGTGGCGCACGATTCGCGAAATAATGTTCCGCAAGTCGATGTGGTTCCGGAGAGTGGACATATTGAAGATCTTCGGCACGAGCCTGCTTGAGCGTAGCACGATCTACAATCCAGCGTTTGATACGAAAGCGTGTCATCCGAAGATCGGGTAGTAGGTGCAGGAACCTACTTGTGCGAACTTGCCCAGAAGTCGGTGGCCATCGAAGCATGACGATGCGGAAGCGGAACGAACGGGGACCGCGGTGTTTGGCGTTTGACGCCCTCGATCCACCACCACACAATATGCCCACGACTAAACCAACGGCACCGCGAAAGCGTAATCGAAAGCGCAAGCGCCGCTTGGCCTCGTCCCTCGTCTTCATCATCGTCCTCAGATTCCGCCTCATCGGATGAAACACCGGTCAAAAAGGCGCCTCTCAAAAAACAAGCTACGCCATCTTCAGCCGAGGAGCCATCCTCGTCCTCGTCCTCATCTTCGCCTTCATCGTCAGATTCGGAACACGATGATGCACCTCACGAGTCCAACGCACTACCGGCTGTATCTCGGGTCCCTTTGTGAAAACCCAGGGCGTCAAGGCCCGATCTCCTTCTCCTTCTCCACCGCCTGTCGGCCTGCCACCATTCTTACCTTCAGAAGGGTCCGGTAGTCGAGCCGACGAGGAGGAGCAGGCTCTGCGTAACCGATTCCGACAATTTTGGATGGCGTCCGTGGCGGATGCGTTCAGTGACGATCTTGAGCGAATTCGCAAGGTGCGGCATTATTCCTTCTACGTTTTTTTTTGCCCATCATGCCAATCTGAAGGAACCGAGCATGACCAAATCACGCCTTGCTCTGCTGATAGACTCTCTCGCTTCTGGCGGCGAGGTCTTCTCGTCGCGCGCGGCGAGAGAGGGGAAATGAATGAGATGGAGGTTGTATTAAACAGCAACCATGACGACTAGACGGTAAGCGAGTCTGTCCAGTGATACCGTTTCACCACGCCATCGTATTGAACGGATTCGCCAGTTGTGTACAGTAGTGTTCGCTACAAAATTTCTGATAGCAAGCGCTGGCGAGGACGAGGCGCGTTCAACGTGTGAATATATGAAATTAAAACCGTTATGCTGGCGCTATAGTGTAGTGGCTATCACAACGGATTCTGACTGCTTTGCTGATTTCCGTTAACCCAGGTTCGAACCCTGGTAGCGCCTTCCTTTTTCTCATCACCGTGACAAACACAATAAGAACGAAGCATGGATGGACAGAAGAGGCAGCGCTTCCTTCATAACCACCACCATCTTCTGATAGTCGGCTTAATACAATAACGTCAAGGGCCACCATTCCGGGGTTAGCCATACGAATTCTCTCCCGTGGATCATTGTTATTACGGACACCAGCTCCACGTCGTTGGTTGTCTCAGGCGACTATTGAAAGCATACCCGCAAAACAAGTCCAAGCGATGTCTGAGGCAGTTGTATCAGCGGAGTCCAGTTCAGCACCGTCAAGCCTCCTCCAATTCCTTCAGATACAAAAATCCGGATATCTCCAGGCTTTAGGAAAGGGTGACACAAAGGATGATTTCTCTAGGCAATGAGGCCGGCGGTATGCCTTAGCCATTGATCCTGATGGAATGAGCTAATCTACTTGCAGATCTCGACTCGCTGGCAAGTGCCGTCGCCTACGCATGGTACGCTACCCACCATCTCGGGCAATCAACGGTGCTTCTACAGCCTCGTGCCGACATTTCTCTCCGCGCGGAAAACCTGTATGCCCTTGATTTCAGTGGCGTGGATCCATCGCATCTACTCACGGGCGACGAACTTCCAACCAACGCGGCCCCCGCGGAGAAATATGCATTAGTGGATCACAACACACTCACGGGACGATTCGCGGCTTATGAGGGTGTACGCGTCGTCGCGATCATAGACCATCACGAGGACGAGAAGCATCACCTTGATGCATCGCCACGCATCATCGAAGTGCCCACGGGCTCGTGCTCATCGCTGGTTGCTCGACTGATAAAGAAGGAGTGGCCCGAGGGTATGAGCCGTGCGGTCGCCCGGCTGCTGCTGAGCGCTATCCTGATTGACACTGGCGGACTCAAGGCTGGCGGGAAGGCAGAGGTCGCGGATCGGGAAGTCGCGCCATTTTTGCTCGAGAGAGCGGAGCTTACGGGCGTAGGTGTGGGCACCCTCAACCAAGGAGTCAAAGGGGTAAAGGAACTTACGAAAACACTGGAGGCCAAGAAGGACAGCGTAGACCATCTCGGACCGCGCGACCTTCTGCGGAGGGACTACAAAGAATACCGGTTCGTGCCGTCGTGGAATGCCGAGGGCACTCTCGTTGTCGGATTGGCGAGTGTGCCGAGAGGTATCAAGGTGATCACCGGGGGTGACGAAAAGGGTGGAAAGGTGCTAGGTGCGGCATGCGTCGCGTGGCTACAAGAGAAGGGTCTGGATATGCTCGGCGTCTTAACGAGTTGGAAGGACAAGGGAAAGCATCGGAGAGAAATGGTGTGGGTTGTTCGGGACGACAAGGAGGCGAAACAACGACTGTGGAAAGGATTAGAGGGCAGTGAGGAGCTAAAACTGGAACGAAAGGAGGGGAAAAGTATGTGGACGGAATGGAGTCGGGAGTCGGGAAAGGATTGAAAGTGAGGATGTATGAAACAGGGCAATAGCCACGCGA